>JAODLD010000016.1:18571594-18592870 GCA_026781065.1 Mormyrops boulengeri
CTTTCTCCACGCCATAAAATAGACCTATTGTCCTTCATCAGTTTTACTCCCAAAGAAAGTCCAGTCTATACTGATGGACCCCATCATGCACAAATTTCACTATTGCAACTTTTGTTTCCTAGGTACAGACACTCGCCAGATGTCACAAAATGAAAAGTGAAAAGCCTTCCATTTCAACTGTGTTACATGAACTTATGGCGCTTTTCTCTTAGCACGGAAGAACCAAGCCATACCCAACCTGTACCACAAACGGAGACTAGTTCCAGCTCGGTTACAGCTTGATTCGATTGTCTATTGCAGAAGGGTCTGTACAGTCATTGCCGGGTTTGGAGAGCGGCGGCGACACAAAGCCAAAGAGATGCTGGTTGCCTGCTCACAAGGTGTACAGCATGATTTGCTGTGTGCTAATGTCCTAATTTTATAGCACATCTATGAGAATCGCTGTGTTATGATAGCGTCAAATCGTGGTGGCATTAGCTTTTGCTTGTGTAAATTTGTATTGCGAATCCATTCCGTTCAGCTGTTCTGTAGATTTGTAGGTTGGAAATGTTCCGAGTTGCATTAGGAATGCATCAATACATCACAATGTGCGATTCTACTAATAATGAATAATATATAGATTCCTTCATATAATCCATGCATACCAACGCAGATGACTGCCATCTCTGCTATCTCTCACTGCTATCTCCGTGCATTTCACCCAATCAGATGGTGGTGAATCTTGTTCAGATTCAGGATCAAAGGCTCATAAACACTGCTGTTACACACATTTCCCCACTCCTTTAGCGATGCATGTCCAATTTAATAGTTTAACTTTTAATTAAGAAATTAGCTCCTCAGGAAACTAAGGCGGCGAGCTGTTAGCTTAATTGCCCATATGGAAGTGTGCAGTCCAGTGTCCACATGCACATTATGAGACAATGAGAAGACTGATCATTATGTCGATCCACCTGCCCCTCACTAGGGATCGACACACATTGTTCTTTCTTTTTCCCTATGAACCGTGTCCTTATCCCCACTCCATTCCAAGACTCAAGCTGAGGAAATATTACCAGACCCCGATAGATGTATAGGAAGCTTCGAAATGGAAGAACCCCTCCAAACGAATGTTGTTGTCCTTGCCCGAGTGATTATCCCAAGATCACAACACGAATATGGGACCGCCAGGCTACCAGGAACATCTGGTAAAGCTTTATGGCCAACACTCACTGGGCATAGCGTGGGCAAGCTGATTCACAGATCCTACAGCTATACATCACTCAAAGTATTCAGCATCATACCCGGTACTAGTCCATTTCCCAAATTATGTTCTGCCCTTTTATTTTTAATGAAATTTAGGGCAGAGTCTGCAACTGGATGGTTCTATATAAAAACAAATGGTGTGAATGCTTATAAAGAATACCATTCTATTTTTGGTGAAAGTGAGGCATTGTAAAGGTGTACAGTGTGAAACTGAAATGATCTCAGTAATAAAGGTGTACAGCACTCTCCGTATCCCTGTATTATAGATGTACAAAGAGTTCTCTGTTGGAGACATACTCTATAAGCTAAGTGTTCTCGATGCTGGAGATGTACGATATGAAAGTAGAAAATTCTGTTAACTCCGACAGACAAAAGTTAACAGTATGCCCAAGGGCAAAAAATAAAATATGTAGCTAAGACTCTTATATTTGAAAAATCTTTGTGCGCAGTAAATGCAGATGCAACCAGTGTGGAAAAAAAGTCATTAATGAAAAAAATGAGCAATGACACTGAACCCACTTGGTTCACCAAATTGTTAATAGTTAGCAGGCTTTTGCTGAGTGCTTATGATGCTAAAATGGGCATTCCAGTGGATAACGATGTTACACCCCTTGATGCTCCCGCTAAGTCCCGCTATGCTGGAGATCTAGGTCGATCGATAAAATGCCTATTCAAGACCAATGGCTCAATTTTGAGGCTTAAGCTCCCAAACTTCTGCTGTCCTGTCACCTCCAGGGAAAAGCCTGCCGCTACTTGTGGGTGCGTGTAAGTAACAGTGCGCTGCCTTTTCGCCGTATCTTATTTACAGCCCCTTTGCGCCGTGTGTTTGTCTGATCTCAGGACCTGGTGCCCAGTGGGAGCTCTGCAGACCTTGCAGCTTGGACTCATTCCCAGTGCCTTGAAGCTTTGGGATCGTCCTGCATAAGTTCTGGGTCTCCCCAACTGAATCAGCATGACATCATTGCCGCGGCGCTTGAAGATGACGCTAAGAATGAGAGAGGCCTAGCGAGCGCTTCTCCTGGTAGAACTGGGGTACTTGGGTGATCACATCACAGATCGTTGAAGCTCCAACCTAATTTCCATTCTGGCACGTCGTCTCAGTAACGTGGCAGTAATTTTCTCTGCTCTTCGGCCGCATCCTCTAATAGATGCAGGATGGACTGCTTGTTAGCATAATACGGAGGTGTCATCCCCTGGCTCTAAGGTCCTTCTTATCTGCAAAAGCTCCCCTTTGTGTGGATTCTTCCTGCTCCACACGAAACTGGCATGATTACGTCAGTCAGCTCACGTGCTCTGCTCTACTCCAGTGACATGGCTGATATTAAACCAGTTGCTGATGAGCTAAAAAACACAGAAATTGGCAGCGGTTCATAGTCAGCTTATGAAAGACTGGCAGCATTAACGTCCCTCCCAAAAGCATATAGATTAGTTTAGATTAGATGCGTAGTCAGCAAACAGCAGAGGATACATTTTTATTTAAGATGCATTTGTTTGTTTTTGCTTATAGAAAAACCATTTTACTCATATTACACTTTTTAATGATGCACTTTAATTTCTTCAAAAAGGCATGTGAAGTCAGTTGGTATCATACTCTGGATGTGACCGTAATCTGATTTTAAAGACATTTACCAGGCAGATCAGAGGCAAAAAAAAAACCTGACTGAGCGAGTTAAGGAAGGTGCACGGAGCCCTTTAATCCGGCCTCATGTTAATGCTCCCAGGAAAGCCTTCCATTGTCAAGGCCGGGGCTATTTTTATGACAAGCCCGGCAAGATCGTCCGGATGAAAGTTGACTTTTCTGCTGAAAAGCAGCTCTCTCTCTTCCTCTCTCAGCACTGTAGTTTGGCATTGTGCACCTTGTTCTGGAAATATTAAACAGCCTCTTAAATCAATATTTCACAAGGAGTATGCAGCAGCAAATACCCATGTTCAGGACCCTATCTGTACCCAGTAATGTAATAAGAGTAATCAAACTCCTACTCATATTGGCCAACTAGGTTTAAAACGTCCCTCACTGCTGATCTGTAGCTTACGTTAATAATACCGTGGAATAAAAGCACATAGCCCAAGTAAAACACCTTCTGAAATGTGGTCACGGGCGTGCCTGTATAACAAAATGGTTTATTAATGGTGACAGAACACAGCATCGCATTAGGCCGAATTAGTTTAAATTTCAGCCATGTTTTAAGGACACTCCAGTGACAAGTAGGAAAAAGCACACGCCTTTGTTTCATTTTTATAGCTGTGTTCAGCAACATGCCTGGCAAGAGATTAGTCTCTAAGGTGGTAGTTCCGTGATAAAAAGAAACAAAAAAAACTTATGTAATACAGTACGACATGACCCAAAAACAAGCGAAAATATAATAAAACTTAAAAGAGCATCGTTTCCATGCAGTGTTAATTTAATAGGTGTTTAGTCGGCTCTTTGCACAAAGCTTCGGCACACAGAACAAATCAACACAGTCACAGTGCCAACAAAGCCATTGTGAAAAAACAGCTTTTGTCAGGCAGCAATAAATTAATTATTATTAATGTTCTTTATCAACTTTATGAAGGAATCGCATTCGTATCTTTGGAATAGCGTAACTGGACACTCTTGCTTTGTAATCAGTAGATACAAGTTCTTTACAGTATGGCTACATTATTCCTCTGTAGTGCTAGCTGCTGTGATAAGTACGCTGCTATTGTGGACCTCGATTTGATGTTTTCTGTCACCTCTAGACCGATGCTGCAGGTCATTGCTAAGCACAAAAGCTGTGACATCATACAGCTGATGGCATGAGCAGCTGGAGAACTTGTGAGGAATGGATAGCTTCCGGTCCCATTGTCACACGCGGAAGCTCCCGGAAGCCTCTTATCCTACAAACCAGAGCGTGATAACCAGCCGGCACAGGCTGTTTACTTGTCGAATTACGGGGCCTCATCTACTGTGCACTAACCATCCATCAGCTCACATACTATCAGTGGCATTGTCTTATTTCTAATGAGTCAGGAAAATTCAATTACAAACTACATTTGGGGTCATTTTCTTCAGAGGAAAAAAATAGGGAAATTGGGAGGTATCTCATGGCCAATATCCCAGGATTTCCCATTATACCCATAGACTGCTTCTCAAGTCCAGCCTGGGCTTCTAAATCATGGTGCTCTGTAAAGTCTCCCGTCTCTCCTCCTTAACCACGGACATCAAAAATCCAAAATACAGCATGTTCACTGCGGAAGAAACTAACCTGAAGAGTGCATTTCTAAAGGAGCCAATATTGAAACTGTTTGAATTTATTAATAATTGTAAGAAATGCTGTGCTACACATGAACTGCCTGAAGGGGGAGCACCAGATGGAGTGACACTGAATCCATCGTATGTCTGTTTTACTTTGCCCTTTGGGAGTCTGAGTGCGAAGAGAGCCATATTGCAAATTTTTTAAGTTCTGTATTATTCATTATCCTATATTATCCATCTCCTACATCCATTTATTGTTACTTGTATTTGCGATTGTTGAAAATATTTAACAGAAAATAACAATATTTAATCCCTCTCTCTCTCTCTCTATATATATATATATATATAGGGAGAGAGAGGTGCATGAACATTGCAAGACTCAATCCAAGATTGATGCTAAGGCTACATCCTGATGGGCTTCTGCACATTAGAGCTACTGATTCCGTGTCATTAAGACAAAAGAAATTACATACTGTATAGTGAGGCTGCACCCAGTGTATAAGTACTTATATAACACACATGATCATATTCAGCTCTCCATCACAATTTCATTGGAAATCTGGATTCCTTTTACATGGCCTGGCCTGAAAAAAAAAACGTTGTGTAACTTCAAAAAGTACTAACTGGTCTGTTTTTTTTTGAAGGGGGAGGGGAGTGAGAAAGAACAGAACATGCCAATTTAAGCAGGAAGTGAGGTAAGAGGGACGGGTGGAATAAATCAACACAAATAGCCCCAGTCACCTGACACCTCACCCCCAGGATGACTGATGCTCCCTTGTCTATTATCCTGAACTCATTTTCAGGCTTTCCCCTTCATGACACAGCAAGCTTTTACATCCATACTAGAGCCAGCCTGAGACTTTCATTTATTTTTATTTAACATTCAGCAGGAACCACTAGGGAGGCGCTAGGGAGCGCTAGAGATGTTAGAAATCACGTGTGCCTTTGTGTGCCTTTGTTACAAAATTGTCGAGAAGTTATTGAGACATGCTCCTTAAACAGATGCAATTATTTTTTATTCTAAGCCTGGTGCTTAAGTTTGTTTTATTTATATGTTTACCAGGAGGCATGGAGACAGCATCAGCTACAGCATTAAATATTAGCCTTTTCGAATAATTAGGCATTTCAAACTTTCTCAGCTTCGCCCAGGGCGGAGACGTCTCTAAGCCGACGGCGGGGCTTTGTAGCACACCTGCCTCTTCTAAAATGGGATATCATGGACCTTTGCCTGGGGCAAAAAAATGTAAAAAAGCTAATGTAGTTAATAGGTTTCATGGGCACAGACATGAAAACCTACAAACCTTTGCTGCACAGCATTTTGCCCTAGCTATGTGGATCTGCTAGATTGATTTCATCTTTGACTGATATATATATATATATATATATACACACACACACACACACACACACATATATGCGCACAGATGTGGCAGTCTTACGCATTTTTTGTCTTTCTTTTAAACAGGTGGCACCCTTTGTTTCGGGCTCTTCACCAGCTAGGGAACAGGATCTGTAGGAGGATCTCCATTAAGATTGTTAACAGGACATCCCATAATGCTTGTGTTTTACATACTGATGAAACCAACGGCAATCGGCAGAAAGCGAGCGGGAGAGAAAGGCAGAAGCGGTGATCGAAATGTAGCAAAGGAATCGAAGATCATTTTAGCTCGTTTACCGACTCGAACACCTTCATACTCAACGTTTGGTGCTGGGAGAAAGAGGACGAGAAGTGAAATGAAATTTAGGGACTGGGATACCTAAGCAGTGCCGTTCGTGGTAGAAAGTACAGCACTCTGGAGATGCAGAACTGAAGAATGGGGCAGCTGTCTTATGGATGCAGTAATCATGGATATTACCCAAGGATATGGGCTAGTGGAGGTGGATATTCCAGGTCCAGAAAGTAAAAATGCAGACCAAGATTTTGTATCGACAGGCTAGTTGAGCATAAAGAGTCACAGTCACTGAGTACTCATTTGGTTGGTTGAAACAAAATCTTGGTCTGGATTTTTTACTTTCTGGACCTGGAATATCCACCTCTGCCAGCTAACAGTACAAAGTGGCCCAGTAATGGTTCTCCGGCAGGCGGTATTCCTGTGAAAAAAATCAATGCAAGAGTACAAATACACTGGGGGGGTCAACATAGGGTCAAGTTACAGCAGGCCAGCCCTTCTGGAAATTCACTCCCACTTCTGGTGATGCTTGTAGGTTTTGTTTCAAAGCAGCCCCCCCCCCACCATTGCTTCCTGTCAGAGGCCTGAGATCCGGCACAGAGACAGAAAACGTGGCCCAGGTCGTGACTCCTATGCGGACCGCAGTGAGAGATCAGAGCCAGCCGTGAAATGTGGGGCCACCTTAGGGTACAGAGGAGCGCTTCGCTTTGGGGATTTACGTTACGCACTTGAGGAATCGTGTAGGAGATGTACCAACCACTGGGTACACAAAATTAGAGGGTATTACAGGGTAATATTCTTGTACCATTTAATTATTCAAAGTTTTTTACCAAAGAGATGACATGTTATATGGTCTTTTTAAGTGTACAGTACTGCACTTCTGGTATCAAGCCTTTAAAAAATTATGAATGTAAACCAGAGGGATCTATTGGACTTCATAATTTATTGTGTCTTTTTTTCTGCAGGGAAGCCCTTTACATTGCAGTGGCTGATGCGTGACATGTCACCTTTGGTCTCTCCTGGGATTGGCCTCTGATGACCGGAACCCTAATAATAAGTAATTAATAAATATGGGTGGATATGTGATTGGTTAACTCGTTGAAGTCCTTTGCAAATAGCCCTTCCATAGCAAATGCTGACATCACACAAATATTTCACTCTCTAAATTCAGGAGTGCTGCGCTTAAGGACAAACAGTTTGACCACACACTTTTTTTTTTTTTTTAATTCAGTATGTCCTCATCCTGAACAGCGAAAGCGGAAATAGATCGACAGGCGGCACGATGCGTCATTTGCCCGCACACTTCAAATTTCATGCAGTATAAGAAGCTCTGATGTGAGTGGGAATATATTTTAACCCGTGAATGAAAGATGTTACGTAGCAGGGCACCTGACCCCTCGCTGAGGTTTGTACAAGCACACAGTGAGATGATGAGGACACATTCAGGAGACTAACACATGTAAAAGATGCCATATTTATACCGACTATAAAGCTATTGGGCCTAAATACACAACACTAAGCTTATAAAATTCACATTCAGCCAATCTGGAGTCTAAAATTCCCAACCCTGATAACTGGATCTGTTGTGATAACAATGGTACTTTCTTGAAATTCACTTATGTTATTGTACTCGCCCTGACACACATGTAGGTGTGAGTAAAGTTGGTGATGAAGGGCAGTCACCTGCAGCAATACCCATGGAGTTAGGAGTTAAGGGCCTCGCTCAAGGGCCCACAAACATGACTATGCTGCCAAGGCCGGGCTTAAACCAGCAACCTTCTGATGAGAGGCACGGAGGCTTAGCCTTCTGAGCCACACACAACTTCCCTGCTGTTGTGCTTGCCAGCTAAATGGTACTTTAGTGTAACTGAATGGTGCATCTTTCTTTAGCACGCCCCCCCCCCCCCCCCACACCACACAATGAGTGCTCATTTTACAAGAGGAAGTGAACACAATGGAGCCAAATAGATTCGCAAAAAGGCCTTGGGGGAAATTGCTAACATTGGGGGTCTTACTTCAAAACCTCTCAATTAAAGTCAGCACCCACCGAACCTCCCTGCGAACACAATGGACCGTTCGGCTCCATTCAGTGAAAGGCCAGGCTCTACTTTCTGCCTTGCATTAAGTCTCCTACCACTTAAATTAGGCCATATTCCGAAGTTTGGCACCAAATCAAGTGCTACCACCAAGGGCTACCAGTGCAGTGGTGGCTTAATGGTTAGGGACGTGCACTTGTAATCGAAAGATTACACCACCGAGGTACCCTGAGCAAGGTACCGCCCCCAAGCACTGTTACCGGGCGCTGAATTAGCTACCCCCTGCTATGTCACATTGTCACATACTGTATGGGTTAAATGCAGAGAACACATTTTGTTGTTGTGTGCTGTGGTGTGTCAACAATGACTTAATCACTAAATTAATCACTAAATTCTAATTGAAGTCCATGAAATGTACATGAGCGCAGCTGCAATACCTCCTTGGTGCACTTAGAGGGCGCCGATGCCAGCAGGCCTTCCTGGGCAGTGTGAAGTTTAAATATATCTGCTTAAAGGCCATTGAAGCAAGTACTATTATGTAACTGAGGGCCAAGGCTTTCCCAGCACTATGATGAGAGGAGAGCCCATCTAGAGTCCCCGCTGAAACAGCTTCCATTCAGTCTAGCTCTGTGCAGTAGGACGAGGATTTGCTGAGGATCGCTTTGGGACTGTGACATGGAACGTTTGATATAACACCATGTCTCTCCCATGATGCCTTTCTCCTGCAGCCGTGAGCCAGCTAGAGCTTCTACTTCATAAATCACAAACCACAAAAAAAAATTCATCCCTAACACAAGCCCAGTTAAGGCCCACTGTATTTCACATATTTCATATTATTTATTGATATTTGCATAACACAGTGGGTCTGTGATACTTACATTTTCTGTACCATTGTTCCTATGAACCTTGGTGAATGACTGATAATGTTCTGGTAGGCTTACAAGTTTATTTTCCATCGTTCACTCCTGGATGCTGTACTCAGACACACACTGCATCACCTTGCAGACAAACCGCTAAGGCCAGCAAAATAGCCTGATGCTACTTACATACCCTGCTGGGAAGAAGATGACTTTGTCAATGGTTTGTGAAGGTCAGCACGTGCTTGAACCAGGGTGAGAACGAGGGCCAAAATCCTAAACAGTTCAGTATCTCCCAGACAGATACTGTAAGTCTGTTCTTATAGCTTTCAGTGAAATGCAGACCCTGTGTAACTTCACATGAATGCAAGACATGCTTGGAATATCAGTACAGTGAGAAAAACTGACCAGCAGGAGGCAGTGTGAAATGGGTTTCATGGAAAGCCACATCTTCTTGAGGACTATGGTTGCTCCTTTGACCTACTCAGGTAATTTGGCTCACTGACCCCTGCTGTCCTAATGAGGCCCCGCCGTTTTACGGTGCTATAAAAAGGTCAGACCACATCCAGTGCTCATCAGGTCCTGTGCCGGCTACACTGGGTCTAGGTGACTGTAATGGAAAGCTGCAGTGGCTCAGCTGTGAGTAAAAATCCACTGCATTGTGCTGGGGGGAGGGGAGGGAGGGGTGAATAATATAGTATGTCAGGGACTTATTATGACCCTAAAAATGTGAATGACAGCCTACTGAGTGTCAGAGTGACTGTAGGATTAAAATACTTTGAGACTCTAGCAAACGAACACACATGAATATAAATACAACTGTATTTATAATGTTAGCAGGTAACACGCAATTATAGTCCAAATCCCCTTCATTCTAATTCAATATATTCAGTGCACAGACATGTTAAGGTAAATACTGGCTAATCAATACACAGTGAAATATGCTGGCATATAGTTAAGTATAGTAAGCTCATATGATGGTAAAATAGCACGTAAAAACCAACAAAACGAGCCAGTTTGAAAACTACCAGTTTCTCGTTTCATTCTTGCAGTCTAGTTGTGAGAAAAATGACCGGACGTCAACACTGAATTAAAGAAACAGCACTGAAGGCTGGTTTATAGGGTGTAATGCCTATTTCTCCACCCATCCATCCATTTTCTATGCCCGCTTGTAATAATTTATGAAGATTTTTAATATGCCAGTGAGCCCAGAAAATTAAACAAGCAACACTGCATCTGGACAAGCTCCGGTCCTTTTGCGTAAATGGTAAACCTTAAAGGTGCCATGGAAGCTAAGGGTATTTTACACACTATGTCCATGTGAATACTGTGTTTCCGAAAGCAGCGGTCGTTGATTTTGTGCAGACCTGCCACCCGTCGCCGGTCCACATCAAACCCACCGCCGCTGTATTTATGTTTTATTTACAGACATCCTCCTTCTACTGTACTTCACCACCAATAAAATCCACATTAAACAAATTTTCATGGGCAAGACGCATTCAACAGTTAGATTCTCCCTCCTGATATATCTACTAGTATTCATACCGAATTTAAAGTGTGCAGACACTACAGTTTTAACGGATTAGAAACAAGCATTAGCTTACGGAAGTAGAAATAATGATCATTTTAAAAAGTGCAAATGAGGAAAAGGGGTAAAATTGTACAACCCGCAACTCACATTACAACATGTGGCTGCGCATCTAAACCGAACATGTTTAAACTGTTAATAAGCATGTTATTGTCGAGTTAATAATACAAAAGCGATAGACGGCAGTTCACTAAATGAGGGTGTAATTGCAACATGCCAGTCATGTTACAATGTTTCAAATCAATTAAGGAGCGGTGCCGCCCGGTCTGGCACAGCGCAGGCATGTGGAAAAGCTCTGAGCCCGGAGTAAAGATCACTGCACTATCCAGTGCATGTGGGTCCTCCATCAGCACATTTATCTTCATGAAAAATTACGCGAAGAAATAACTAATCATGGACAGCTATCGCCCTGCCACGGCCACTGGAGAACGTCAGTTTGGACCAAATAGTATTAATGTTAAACAATCACTATGTGCTGATTCTGTGTATATAATCTATTATATTACATCATCGGACAATAACAATTATTATTAGTATTTATGTACGCAATCTAAAGGTGCACACAAGCTGCCGAAGTAGACACTGATTTAAGTATAATAACGGTCCTTCAAATTTCTGGTATATCGAAATATAGCGAAGAAAAACGTGCAATTAAAGCACGCTGGTACTATAAATTAAACGATAAGGCATGCATTCTGCTATTTACAAGTTACTGTAAATTCAAAGCAATACTGAACTGCATATTCTGAAACATGCAAAAGTACAATAGACATGCTTGTTTTTATTTCCTCAGATTCCCACGGCTGATTAACCATCGCGAATGACCAGACGGTCGTTCGTAAGGCACAGAATTAAATCACAATGATGGGACGTAAAGTTTAGCTTGGTTATTATCTATATAGTGACAAGTTAGAGTGTTCGGATTTTCGCGCATTTAACATCAGAAGAATAGCAATTCAAAACCAAAGTCGTGTGTTATTACCTAGTAGGTGCGCTGAACCAGATCGCTTTTCGGCAGAAAACGTGATAGATCAAATACAGATTTATCTAGTTCAAAAGCACCTCGGTGTCCCTTGGACAATCTTTCCCTAAATATCCATATATGTTAATTAAGGGACTACTCACCAATGAAGATCAGCTGAAACAGGTAAATCCCCACAACGTCCATTCTGAAGTGCGCAATTAAATAACAATCCCAAACGATGTGGATGCTTATGTCGTTTCTGTTCTTCAAATTGCAAAAAAAAAAAATACAAGTAATTGACGAGCCGTTCTAGATTATCTTTCCGCAAAGATATAGTCCACAATCCCAAAGATGCGTTTCCAAACCGAACTATTTAGGATCATGAGCCGTCCCGTTTGTCGGCGAAGTCTGAGACTTATATAACCCTCGTAAAATAGGCTAGATAAAACCTGGGATATCTGCAAATTATAAGAGGGAGCGGATCGAGATTAGGCTTCTTACAATGAGGAATAATTACAAGCAAAGCATTTAGAATAAAATGATCATATATACATATGTTAAAAAGTCAAAAGTTTATATTACGGAATCAGCCTCTTTTCCCTCCAGCCAGGATATGTTTTTGTGGTTAAAGTTTAAAGTCACCACGGCTTTAATGTAGAGATATTGAGGCGATGTCCCGAATGCAATAGTTTGGTACTGATGCGCTCGTCCTCTTTCGTTGCCCCGGCGTCTCCGTGAGCTCAGCCGTGTCCAGCTGCAGTAAAAGCACTCGGAGCGCCTCGCAGCCCCCGCCGACGGCTGAGAGTGACGGAGGCAGAGCGCCTGGAGAGGGAGTCTGGCGTGATGGAGGAGCGGGGCAGCGGACTTAAGTGCTGCGAGTGTAAATTGCATGTATTACGCTGACATTAACAGTAACTACAGTTTCATTTTATGTTAAGTTATTTAGATAAATATTTCCCCATCTCCATCCACTGTATAGTTCACGTTTGTCTGGTGCAGTGTTGGGATTCCAAATATGTTAATTGCCTTTTCAGCTTGCGACCCTTTGTAGGTTTGACAGCGAAAAAAGTAATTCTTTTCGTACTATGAGAGATCCTTCTTGCGTTCAGAAAAATCGTGTTAAATTTGTCACATGGAAGCCGAAACTGATTGGTAGTTACTTTGTGGGTATACCTAGTTTGTTGGTTGATTTAAATTGATGCACTTCTGGAACATTAACATATCGATTCCACTCAATCTGCGATCCGAAGTCACGCTCTTCTTTCATGCTTTGCGCCGCTTAATTACATAGCATTAACAACGGCAACTTAACATCCACTGTATTTCAGAGTAATATTTGGAAGAACCTCGATTTCAGCTGCTTTACATAAAACTGATGGAAAGTAAAAGCCTGTGTTTACCCGAGCTATAGCCTTTGTTTCAGTGTCACAATCAGTACTCTATTGTGTAACACGGCCCCAATATACTATCAACAAAAACGCGGTCAATTTACCATTGAGCGCCCCCTCGCTACTTGCTCAATTGCTAGTCAAAGTATTCTCCTTTCCTTTCAGAATTTTAAGTGAATTAGAATGGTCACTGCGCACCAAAGTTTAAACAGCAGTTCACATCCCAAGATCCCATGCTGCACTGGCTAATAGCTCTCCCATTTCCCTTGTGGTTTGCCCTCCAGACACATGTGACATGAACATTCCAGGGTTCCTGCTGTACCCCTGGAAAAATGACTGTCCCGGTCTGCCCTGTAGACAGAAATTGCAAAGGCCCACAGTCTGAACCAGTCTAGTGCCTAAAGTGAGGTTTTAAGAGGATGTGACTATGCAAGGAGACCTGGCCTCATTTAGAAACACAAACTGATGTATATAAGTTATAAAAATGGTCTTAGGCAGGTTTCGCAATTCTGTATAGGGACAGGGCTGCACACTGGAAGAAGTTTCAGAGTTTCACCACTGAACAGCGAGATCCCAAGAATATTATCGGATGTGTAAAAGATCCCACAGTCCCCGGCAAGGAAGCTTGCGTCTCCCAGCTGGAACATAAATATCACCTTACAGCGGTGCAGCCCATCTAACACTGGGCGTAAAGTTTATTTACGGCCTGGGGCCAAGCCGGCACTTCCGAATGCTGCCACACACACACACACACACACACACACAGACACAGTTGTGTAATCATATCTTTTTGGGGACCGCTCATTCATTTCTATGGGAAAATGCTAACGCTAACTATGACAATCTTAACCCCCACCCAGCCCCTAACCATAACCATAAGTTACCAAGCAAAATACAAGAGTTTTTGCATTCTTAGTCTTTTCATTGCAGTCACAGATTTTTATAAAATAGAGTTTTCCCTTATGGGGAGCAGGACACTGCTCCCCATATGGTAAAAATGGGTATTCATCACGTTGCAGGTACATGTGGTATACCTGGACCACACATACACACACACACACACACACACAGACGGCGCAGTTTCCTGTGTCTGCCGTTTATCCCCAGCTTAGGCAGGAAGAAGCAGGTCTGACTGAAGGCAGCTCCTACCTAGAAGCATGATGCCACAGATGCCAGAACTGGTGAAATCCTGCCCGTTAATAGCATGGGGAGCGAGAGGGAGAGGCTGGACTCAGGAGTCAGCCTTGATCTGCATTACCTTTCCTGTTCCCGCCCATTTCCCAGCTGTTTGCCGCCTTTCTTCCCCCATTTCACCCTAGTTATGAAACTAGCCAACAATTTCAAGCTGTGGCACTATAAGCTACTTTGGAAATGATGAAAGGCAAATTATGTTCACTCTTATCCCCTTAAACAATATTTTACATTGCATCACATACAAAAAACTGGGTCTTGAACCCCGGCCATACTGAATGGAATGTTAATGCACATGAGCATTTTTCAGAAATGAACGCAACCAACACTAACAGCGGCTCCGGAGCGGTACAGGTTATAAACGGCCCTCAGCTATAGTCTCTGTAGCTGCTTAAAAACGCAAGATGTTACGAGAGGTTAACCATAAGCAAATGGCTGCGAAGGGACATTTGGAATCGCTTTTCCCTGAACATTCTTTGTTCCAGGTTTTGCACTCGGTAACATGCACGTTCCTCGCAGCCTCACCAGGGCATCCGGTTACGGGGCGGCTGAAGGCCCTGATGTCCGTTTGCCGACCACCTTATTTCACCCATTAGGCAGTCGTCTCCTTTAAGATGGAATTCTCAGAAAACATCTGACAGGTCTCCTTCATTGAAGCTGGCTTCTCTGCGCGGCTCGGCGGCCGGAGATGGAGGTCGCGTGCTGCTCCAGGGCACTGCGCTTGAAGGCTGCCCCCCAGGCCCTGGAGTGTTGCTCGGACTGCCCACCTTCTAAAGCTCCCCCCTTCGCTCATTTCCATCATTCATTCCCTTTGATGACAAACCCGGGACTCCACGCACATCCGCTAACCTTTACCTCTGTGGATGACGGGATGTGTGAGGTGCCCCCTCCCTACAGGAGCTTGACCCTAGGGCCTCGCATGATGGCACCCGGCTGGCAGCCCCGAATTGGCGTAACTCAGCCGCATTCTGGGATGTTGCGTGCAAACGTGGCCGCGTTAGAGACTGATCTGCGCTCTGACGTCCGTCCAGATGGGCCCCCAGATGGGGGGTTCGACACTGACTCCACTTGAGGTCATTCCTGGCTGTGATCAAGGTGAACAGACAGGATGAGCCTTGATTGAAAGCTAAACACAAGAATGATTCCTTTAGTGCTGCACATCTGGGCCTGTGACCAAAACATTACCACGCCGTAAAGAAAGGTATATTATATCCAGGTTTATTTATGAGCAAAATACCTTGAGAGCGCCTATTAAAGAGCTGTACGTTAAGCATAAATGCCATATATTAAACAAACACAGCCATAGTTCACAGTTGGCAGCAATTAAACACGTTTGGAGGCTGTAAAGCAGAGAGGGGAAAGCCATAGTGCCTTTTTCCTTACGCATATGTGTGAGGGCACCGATCGATCGCCAAACGACTCACGGCACCTCGGGGGGCTGCTCATGGGCGTCTCACAGCTATAATGGCTGTTATTTATGATATTACCCTCTTTAATTGCTTGGGGTGTCGCACGGTAGCTTAATGGGTAGGGAGGCGGCCTCATACCCACAGGGCTGAACTCTCTGTCCCCAGCTCAGTTCTGAGTCTAAACATGTTTGTGTGGGTCTCTGCTCACAGTCCAGTGACATGAAGATCAGGAAAATCAATGTGTTGCCCTTAGTGAGCGCACAGGGCCTGAGCTGGGAGGTATCTCGACCTGGGTGTCCCCTGTCCCATAGTGAGTGCACGGGGCCTTATCTGGGGGGTACCTTGACCTGGGTGTCCCGTGCCTCATGCTTACTGTCTTCTGGGATGGGCTGATGGCTCACCCTGACTCTGCTTAGCATTGAATTAGTAGTTCTAAGGTAATTGATATAATTGCTTAACTGGCACTTATTCAAAGTAGCTTTGTTTATGCAGCACGACGCTTTACTGGTAAAATTCAGGTCAAGGTCCTTCCTCAGTGGTACCACAAAAGACTGAAGTGCAGAGCAGACAGATTTAATGATTCACGAGAGGAGATGATGCGCAATGCCCATCAACCCATCTTCTGAAGGGGCACTGACTTTCACTTTGTCTCTGATGGGCAGCACCGGTGCAGCACCTGGGTTCACCAAACGGGTTTTAGCCGGCACTGATGACAGGCACCAGAACGTCATCCAGGGATTATGATCAACCAACCCAGAGCAATAAGGCCAAGTCCAAATCACAAGCAGAGAACAGGGTCAGAAAACCACTGGGATCCCTAGCAATTCAGCAGTTCAGTAACATATGACTCAGTGCCTCAGATAGAGCCACGGATGTGAGCCATATTCTGGGGAGGCAGGCTGATCTGGTTGCAGGGGTTACACCACCAGAGCCCCTCCTAGAACGTAACCCAACAACCTAGTTTACAAGCCATTATTAGCCACCAGACTCTGTGATAGCTTCAAATTTGCTCAGCAGCCGTGACAAGCTTATCAGCTTGTACAGGCATGAAAATGTGGCAAGTTAAACACTATTAACATGTGATATATTAAACGGGAACAACAAATACAAATTTTCACAGGTCTTACAGGCTTAGCGCCTAACGGATGTGACAGGTGTAATGAATTTAGTGGCCCTGCACTCGTGTCTCCCAGGACAGCAGAGGAGGGATCTGGCACATCCGGTTTTCGGTAACGAGGGACCAAGCAGAGGTGTTCCCAGGCAGGTTCACACGTTCCAACTGTGTCCTTGGATGCGTGATTGAAGCCGCAGTCGTGTCCCTCCCCACCTTTGGCTGCCATTCCGGACACGTCCCCTTCATCTGGGTTTGCATTCAACCCATGTGCTTCCCAGCGGGCTGTTTGCGGCTCTGTCCGAAAGCTGTCAGGCGGTCGCGGTGATGATAGACCGAGCTCGGCGCAATACCCTCACCTGCCACTACCGCCATCGCCGTTTCATAAAAGGGCATTTTCAAGAAGAAGTCCTGCTCATTTTACGCCGACGGTCTGCTTTTGTGATTCGAGGCTGCTATAAATTTGGGGTGTAATCGGCATGTTAATTCCCACATTTAAGCAATAAAGTAGCCCATAAAAGGAGATGGGGCGGCAGGTTGAGGAGCTAGTCTGGGTCACTCTGCGTCTTCCTCCACCCTCACGGATACGACGGAACCGAGGAACTACAAGCTGGTGATTACGATTAAGAGAAAGGTGAAGCCAGAATGCAGCGCTGCTTCAAAATATGCTTCATTCTCCAGATCGGAACTCAGTGTGTTTATGCTACTTTAAGGAAATGCTGCTTACTGGGACCTTTGTGGCTCCAAGGTACAAGATGTAAGGGGCTTCTCTGCTAAGCCATTCTACACTGGGGGACATATGCGAAACGGGCATATCGCAAATAAAACGGCTGCGATCAACAATGCAGTAATACCCTGCTTTGCCATTTTGCCACTCCTGAAACCTTTCATTTATTAATAAACCCTAAATCATAACGGCGTCACACACGATTCTTTAAGGGGGCTTTTGTCGCGGCACACATCATCAGGTATAACCGGGTGATGTTAAATCTGTAGATAATGTTCTGTTACATAAATGCATCTCCTGTCGGTGCTTTAATACAAAGATGAACAGCAGCCAATGGTGAAGCGTGAGATCTCTTTCTCTGGAGAAATGTGTGAAACAGAGCAAAGAAGCAAGAATACACACAAACACAAAAGGTCTATAAGTGCGAAATGATTCAGAGCCACATGCATGAATCTGTGTGGGGCGGATCCAGACACGTGGCGATGAGAGTACAGAGCGCAGCAATATCGCTAAAGAGGTTAATGCCTGGTCACACATGTAGCCTTCGAAGTTTGCATTCTGCTTACAGAGACAAATACATTTTTAACATACATGAAAGCAGGGTTTATCATTAGCGAAATAGTCTGCCTGCTATGAAGATAATTTCAGCGAAAGTTGAATCATCAGTTGAGGTGACATCCACCCTGCATCACCTCGACTTGAGGACTAAATCATTTTTAGCTGAAATGGCTGTGATCTCCAAAAAATAATCAGTCTCAGCTTCGGGAAAATCGTGGAAGTGATATTAAGCAAAGAAAAATGATTGATAAGCTTTTCATGGTCAGGCAAAATGTTATGGCCTTTCCAGAAGATTCTTTGCCTTAAAAAGATTAACCCTACTAATCAGCAGATCTGATCTTTATAGGACCTTGCAAAGGACAAAGTAGTAATGACTTGCCACTGAGACATGCTGGGAAATATTTGTATTTCATAGAAAATTAGTCTTATGTAAAACACTGACATGTTTCAAAATACCAGAGAGATTACCTGAGGAAAGGTTAGATTTAAACATATTTTAAACTCAAAATGTAAACGTAAACTCATGACTTTGTTTCACAAAAGAATTAAATTTGACAAAATAATTATTTTTTGTTGTAAAAATAAGTAAATGATTAACAGCCTCCTTTGATTCATTTAGAAGAAATACTGAGAGTATAACATTATGCATTTGGAAACAACTGAATAGACATGCACAACACAACAGCTGTAATTATAAACATTATATATCCATTCTTTTTTCATTCTTCATTCTGCTTAGCTTGGACAGGGTCAGTGGGGGGAGGATCCTATCCCATACAACACACATCTCATATTTAAAATCTATCTATCTATCTATCTATCTATCTATCTATCTATCTATCTATCTATCTATCTATCTAATATATCTGATTTGGTACCCTGTCCAGGCTGTACCCCACATTGTTCCCTATGCTTCCTTGGACAAACTCCAAGTGCTCCTTACCCTGTCCTCGATTAATGGTCAGAAATCTGATGGATGTGTGGACTGGGGTTATGCAGAGTTAATTTACAGATGGATTTGCCTTTGTGTGCATTGTGTAGATGAGTCTATTTACTGTTCATGAAAGGCCTGCCGCACCATAGAAACCTCAGACTGTAACACAGGACAGTGTGTGCTGCTAAATGTGACCATGTGACCAAATGATGAGCTAAGTGGGTCACCTGAACAAGCATTGAAAAGCCATTTTCACCAGTTCAAAGAGGATCTACAGAACCAGGACGGAGAAACTGTTTTACAGGCTCAAAGTGAGTCTCAAGAACTTGGGGTGAGAAACTGTCTTACTAGCACAGAAAGTGGGTCAACAGAACCAAGACGGAAGAAGCTCTGTACATGTTTTCAGAACCGATATTCTGAGCATGGATGGACCTGTGGCTTGGGGTCTGCAAACCCCTGCAATCAGCTTGCCCAAGGTGGGCTGGCGACCGCCACACAGGGACGATGCTGAAGTGGTGCCAGGCTGCTGGCATTGCAATGGATTTGCCACCCACCGGCAGAGAGGCTGGCTCTTACCGCAAGTCCCTGTAATGCGGGGGAGGGGGATGCATCACTGCAGGCAGGCGAACCTGATACGGGTGGCGTAGGGGCGGACGGGGGGGCAGCCCATGGGGAGAGCTGAAGCCGCTCAACGAGCTATCTTAGGAACGGTAGGGCGTGAAAAGGTGGTCCTGCTGGTGTCATCTTCATATCTGACTGCGGCAGCTAAGCGGCAGCCGTGCGAGTTAGGCCTCCTGCAGGCGGCCGGGTCCACGGGAGCAGCGCTTCAGTCATGATGCAGGTCGCGGTGGCTGCCATCTTTACGCCGCTGTGGCTCCTTCCCGTCACACAGGCTCACGTACCGCTGCTCCCCGTAATCCGCTTCAGCTCTCCGCGAGAGCCCTCGATTCATGCCGCCTGAGGAAAGAGCCTGCAGTCGGCCCAATACGATGGGAAAATGACCGGAACTAAAAACCCCAAAATAATGTACACATACAATATACTCTATAACAATGTTATTCAAACAGGTCCTCAGGGACCCCCAGATAATCCAAGTTTTTGCCTGTCAGGTATGGAGCTGGGAGGGAGGACAAACGTGGCCTGTCTGGCGGTCCCTGAGGACTGGGCTGGGAGACATTACTCTATAATACAATCAAAGAGTTCACTGATGTTAATTTTGAATATAACGTGAATGTAACATCTTTCACACAATTAAAAATGCACTCTGAAGAAAATAAAGTCTGACAATTTAGTGACAAGGAATAAATTAGTTTTTAAGGGTACAGATAAAATGGGATATTTTTATGAACAGCTTGGGGCATCACAAGTACACAGAATATCATCCTCTGTCTCTTCATTTCTTTTTAGCAATATCCACAAATACGGTAAAGGCACTTTGCCATGTGGAGATAACTATGAAATATTCTTGGCCAGATATTTTGCCAAGGGTTCAGGAAAAAATACAGGGCTTGTTTTATTAACTATGGATTAATAACAGATAGAGATATCACAGAGTATATTCTTCTGAAACACACCAAAGGTGTTTTTGTTATTGTAAAAATGCATATTCATGAATAAAATATATAGTACGATCTAGGTAGGCCTGTAAAGGAGACTGCATTGGTGTGGCTATGTTTATCACCTCAGGACAGAGGGTACATTACGTCTTTGCCTCGCTGCTAAAATGCTACCGCGGTGAACATCAAGTGCTCGTCAAAACAGCTATAATTCACAGATATGCTGGGAAACATGTCTTGGGGCAGGAACTCAGCGAACCTTACAACTAAGGACGCCATCGCGGCATGCAGAAGGCTTTACATGTGCCTGTCTTCCCAAAATGCAATGTTTATTTAGTGTTGGGTGAACTTTGAAGGACCTTCTTTAAGCTACCATGGACAGCCTATTACAAAGCAATGAAGAGTAAGTCATCTGAGGACTACATTATTATGAGTTGGAAGTTATTTGTTTATTTTGTGTGAAGACCTTCAAAAAGTCATAAGATTGCAAACATATACCCATGGGAAAATAGCTCAATACACAAGGTTGTCTTTTTTTATTTCTCTAAAGAAATAAAGCTTATCCCAGAAACTTTTTTTTTGAGGAATAAACTTCTTTAAAAGGATACTTAAAAAGGCACTGGTAACAGGTGATTGAGGCACAGTGGAGGAAAAGCCGACATAAGAACATCATAAATTTACAAACGAGAGGAGGCCATTCGGCCCATCAAGCTCGTTTGGGGAGAACTTAACTAACAGCTCAGGGTTGATTAAATCTTATCTAGCTCTGATTTAAAGGAACCCAGGGTTTTAGCTTGCGCTACACTAACAGGAAGACTATTCCATACT
>JAODLD010000016.1:18606981-18617964 GCA_026781065.1 Mormyrops boulengeri
TGATCCACCCTCACCCCCACCCCCCACCCCCCTGGCCGATTCACCAGTATATGAAATTTTTGTACGACGTAAACTGGTCTGCATACATCGAAAGGTTGGCAACCCCTGACCTTGGTGGCCGCCTGTGTATCCTAATGGGTAGACTGGCACGAGTCCTGGTCTTATCTTTTATGTTATACAAGGATCCCACATGAAGCTGACACAGATGTCACAATTTTAATAACTTCTGCAAAATTGAACTTTCTGTTACAGTTACAGTTCATTAAGCTCACGGCACCTTTAAAATGCATTAAGTGTGACCTCACATTAAATGGACTACTATTGTATAATCTATGTAATATCTAAACTGGAGCCCTTTCAGTCCAGCAGCAGAACTCAGCCACATGCCTTGTGTGCCTCAAGGGCACCGTTGAGTCAGTCTAAAAACCAACATCACTGACCTCATCTGTACTGTATAACTTTTTCATTAAAAAAAAAAAAAAACTTTAACAATATACTGCTTGTTGTATGAGATTGCGAGTCTCTCCTTGCTTCCTCCCTTTGTAAAAGATGAGCTTAAATGGCAGTATTTATTTCCACTCAGATTTATCAAACAGCACTGGGTTTAATGGGCCTGCCACTGGGAGCAGATTAAAGGCTGCGGCACGGAATCGACACGCTCGCCCGTTCTCCCAGTTGCTCTCAGACCCCCCCTGGGTGCAGCCGCTGCGTTTATGAGCAAACACCCGGCTCGGCGCTCCTGGCCACGCAGGCTGAAGCCCCCGTTTAGATTGCGGGCTCCCTCGGCGGGGAAATTCTCCCAGTGGTGATGCATTATACTGCAGGAGGGGATGTGGAGGGATTAGCCAGCCCAGTCATTTGTCAGCCAGGTGCCTTCCTGCTACAAGCAGCAGCTGGATATTCATAGCCAATACTTTTCTTATTTCTTCAATAAAGATATATTAAATGTTTTGTGTGCTGTTTGCTAAATAAGACATTTCAGGGCAGAAAAACAGACTATTCTGAGGGATTCACAGATTTTTTCTCAGAAATGTGTAGGACTCCCAGTCATTGTGGATAGTACAGAAAACATATAAAATACTGTGTATTTTTAAATATTTCCTGAGAAAAATTGACTTAGGTATTTTTTCTCTCATGTATTCCCATGGTGGCTTGGTGAGTAAAGCACACACACACACACGCACACACACCTCCACTACTGGGATGTCATTACTGATCTCGGCTCTGGGTGTGTGGAGTTTTCATGTTCCAGTGTGGTTTGTGTAATTTTTTCTTATTTTTGTTTGTGCGTGCCTTTGTGTGTGTGTGTGTCTTGTGATGGAATGGCATCCCATTCAGAGGGTTCAATGCCTCTTGCCCTGTGCTGCCTGACACAGGCTCCCAGATCACAGAGCCCCTATACAGGATAAGTGTTTATGAGAGGTAGATGGATGCATTCACAGATTTTTTTGTATATAAGATATAAAAGAAAGTTTAGACAGTATGAGCTGTTTGTACTGCATGACCTTGGACAATGTTCTACTTTTGGACAATATCTCACATCTTTTATTAACTACATCTTATATCTTTTATTAAATTCTGAAAGAAACAACACTATTATTTGTGCATAAGATTTACCTCCAGTATTTTCTGTACATTTTTTCTCAGTGTGTTTATTGAACATATAAGACGCCATCACATTTGAGACATTACTTCCTGCTGTTGTTTCTAGATTTTGTGAGAAATAAGCATCTCAAGGTCCATAAATAATTACTACATAACTGGTGCCCAAAGGACAGAACCTGATCTGAAAGATTGTAAGTTCATGTAACTACCATTACAATATGCAATGTTGCAATAATGAGTATGTTGCAATGACAAAATCCCAGAAGATCAGAAATGACATAATAATTTGTAACACTGAAAAGCAGGAATGATGTAACATCAGTTCAAATCAAGATACTACAGTAGGAAGCAGAAATGTGAATAAATCCGAATTGCACATGAAACAGGATGTTTTGGTCAATAAAGTTAGTCAAATCCATTACAGACACTCCTCTACTTACGAACGAGATACTTTCCGAACGGCCGTTCATAACTTGAAATGTTTGTAAGTCGTCATTCAACGTCATTTTAAGGGTATACGCAAGTACTAAGAACTAGGTTGCTGGGAGTACGCACGTTACGCTGCTGCGCCACAGGAATAGTGGGCAGAAGTCAGACTAGGTGTAATTGGTGCACAGAAAAAAAACTGATGTTGCAGACAGGAAATGGGAGCCCAAGGAACAGAATTTGTACTTACAGTCCCATTCATTCGTATGTCTGAAAGTTCGTAAGTAGATAAGCGTTTGTATAGTGTCATAGTGATCCATAAAAACAGTAGCAGACCTGGCAACCTGCATAGAAGGAAATAGAACAAAACAATATCCTGCGTATATAAACGTATAAAGTTAAGAAGTTGTATGTAAAAGTGATAAGCTGTATTACTTTTAGAGCCAGAGTATCTCGTACGTGCTGAGAGTAATAGCAGGTCCTGCTTTTTGTGAGTAAGCAGTGTTTTCTCTTTCTTCTTGGTTGTTTTAAAAACAAAGTTATTTGAAATTTATTCAGATACATAATAGTGACAGAATATCTATATTCTCTGTATTTTCGTTCTCACAAACATTTGTCAGGTCATCAGAAGCTATTTTGATGCAAGATCGGCAAAGCTTTACGGTCTCATGCCAGATGCTCAAAGCCCTCCACCCCATGTGGGTAGTATGGTGACGTAATGGTTAACACTGTTGCCTCACACCTTCAAGACTGGGGGGTTGAATCCAAAAACTGGCTCTTTATGACTGTGGGGGCTGGCATCTTATCCAACGTTTCCTGGATATGCAGATGGATGAATAGTCTGGATTCAAACAGTTAAAATCTGAGGATATTTAAGGCCAAATTAACCAATAAGGATCACTTACATATACATGCATAAAAACATGTTCAACGTGTGTGGCTCAGTAGGTTAGTAATCTGTGTCTGATAGGTTGTTGGTTTGGATCCCGTGGCCATCATCTATGCGTCCGCTTCCAGGGATGCCCCAACTCCCTCATCTCTGACCTCAAGCTTTCCTCTCTTCTTTGTTACTTTGGACAAAAATGTCTGCTAAATAAATGCAGCTGTCGCTAACACTACAGATGTGAGTTACTGACCAGCAACAAAGGATGAAATAAACATATTGATTTTTTGATTAAAACCCCCTATTTTTGTGTCATAATCACAAAACCATGGATGATTCTCAGCACCCGACCGCTGAGATGTGTTTTCTGCCCATGATTTGTCCTTTTCCGGCATTTTACAATGACATATATGATGGTAGTGTATTTTTTCAATCGTCTACGGGCTGCACACAAAGCCAAAGGTTTCATTCAGCTTTTCCTCCTAATTCAACTGCATGAAAGAGGAATTCCACACAAAATTATAATTCAAACAAGGCACAAGAATGGTATAATGATATAGAAATTAGGTAAGCCTTAAATTAAGTCATAAAATAAGTATTTTGTGTTTCCATTTAAATAAGCCTAAGGCTTTGTGTTTTTTCCAATGGATTTTAGAGACTTGTTGCATTGATCATTAACTCTTTGCAGTGCGAAGAATGTGGTAAGGCCCCAGTGGCGCATGGGCCCGACCAATAACGCGTGCTTTGCCTTCATAAGGTTTCTTCTCAAGGTGGAGAACTTCAAGCGTCTGTGATCAAGGCCCAGACTCACAGGGCTAATTTCTGAAAGAAGCGGCACTGTAACAGCCTAACTGTTGCTATGGCACCAGTAGATTTGTTGTATATTAATATAGACTATTAATTCATCTCAGCCGACTATAAATTTTGTCCTTTGTTTAAGTTTTGTCTGCATAAACCATAAATTCTTGATTTGCTGATAAACATACACTATATGGATAATAGTATTATACACCCACAGGAACTTCTATGACATCCCGTTCTAAATCCATAGGCATCGGCATGGAGCTGGTCCCCCCTTTGCAGCTATATCAGCTGCCACTCTTCTGCGAAGGCTTCCCACAAGATTTTGGATGTTGCCTATTCATCCTGAAGGGCAATTGTGAGGTGAGACGCTGATACTGGTCATGAAGGCCTGGCTCACAATCTCTGTTCTAGTTCATCCCAAAGATGTTTGATGGGGTTCAGCTTAGGGTTCTGTGCAGGCCAGTCAAGTTCTTCAACATCAAACTCACCCAATCATGTCTTTATGGACTCTCTTTTGTGCACAGGGGCACAGTCATGCTGGAACAGAAAAGCGCCTTCTGTAAACTGTTCCCACAAAGTTGGAAGCCTAAAATTGTCCAAAATGTCTTGTTACACATACCATGTGAGATGTCATAAAAGTTCCTGAGGGTGTAATGGCCAGGTGTCCCAATACTTTTGTCTATATAGTGTATTATACCCATTATTGTTTGTAAGTTTCAAGTAAAGTAAGTTTTAACTTTAACTTTAAAATATTCATTTTTTCCCTATTAAATAAATACAATCGTATTACTGTTTAGAACTAATCTTATAATTAAAATGTTAAGCTCAGGCATTTAAGTTATTATTCAATGTGAATATGTTTTAATACATTTTGTAAATTAAGAAACTGGACAACATAGAAAGTATGGGGATACTGTCGCAGGGTGTTAGTCTCTGAAAGTGTATTTGTCCTTTATCTGACTTTGATCAGATTACTTTGTAGTTTGCAATTGAACAGAGAAAATTAGCGTTCTAAGGCAATCAAACCTGCATTCTATGGGTGGGAAGAAGCACCCCCCAAAGGTAATTCAAATAAAGGGATAATTAAGGTGAGTTGTTTGAACAAACGTGAGTAAACATTCAGATCCTGTCCAATAAAAGTGCAGCTTCTATTGTAAGATTCTACACAATGTAAGATTATTCAGCCATGAGTATTCTTCATCATGATTCTCTTTTAAGAGTATTGTGATGCAGATTTCATCAAAAATGTACTGACATACAGGTTATCAGACAGGGGCCAGTGACGTTCTGACTGTGCTGTACATATACACTCTTCATTTACACTGGGAATTTCCATATGACTTCCCCCCAAAACTCACCAGAACATGAATGAGAGCTTCAAAGACTTCTTTGTGAAATCATTTGGGGCTTCTGGGTATAAACCTCTGCCTCTACCAGACAGCAGACACTGTAAAGCATCACACAGTGTGGCTAAAACAAGCCAGTCAATAATGTACCTCTGCACTGAAACTTTTCTTCCATGATTCAGTTCAACCTGGGGCCTTATTTCCCGGCCAGAGGACTACAGTCATGTTACCTATGTGCTGACATAGACTGCTGATCTGATCTAGACTGCAGCCCAAGTGGTACGTTACAATCACATCATAACTCAACAATTAAGTTTATAATGTTATATAACACCTGTGCCATATCAGAAGGCATTAAAATGACATGTTTGTAAATGTGTGAAAACGTGCAATGCACTTATTTGTGCATTAAGCAGTCACATCTGCATTTGTGTAAGGTGGGGGGGGCTGGATCTCCCGGGCTGGGGTCAAGTACCATGGCCCTTTTGGCTGCAGTCACTTCTCCAGGATATAAACACTCAGGGTCTCTCCCTCCCGGCCCCGGCACATGTTCGCTGTTGTGTCCCTAGACCCCAGCCTTTTTCACACATCCCCAGTTTGTCCCCAGTCTGTGTGGCCCCCAACATGCATCTTCTTTTTTCCCTGCCTGTTTTTTCTTTTGCTTTTGTTTGGATGTCACAAAACATTGTAGAACCCAGTTCCTCAAATAAAGTCACCCATTCCTTGCTCTGATCCCAGTGTCATGTCGTTCCTTATAAATCACCTTTTTTCATTTTGCTTTGCACGATGAACTGTGCAGCACTGATCCCGCGGCACACTGCATCTCTGTTTCGGAAAGAGTCATTAGCTAAAGGTAACATCATAGCATTTTAAATCAAAGTTTTCAGCTTATGGTCAAACTCCGGAGTCTTGCTCGTGATATAATGAGCAGACAGTAATAGGCAGGCTACAAATGAGATGAATCATGTGCTAAAGAGGTTCTAAAAATTTTAAAGGATCAGCACAAATTTTTTCAAATTTTAAGCAACGTTTTTCTGCAAGGAGCCTATTTCATAGTGGGTTCATGTGTTTATGCACCCATTTGCTGTGCTGAGAGTAATCATAACACGGATGGTTTGTTGACTAGGGAATTTAACTAATTAAAATGTTTTGCACAATTAGTAGAATCAAAAGGAACATATGAGGCTGTGAAAACAGCATTTGAATGTTAGATATTAAATAATACTGTTAGATATGCATCCACTGACTTGAGAGCTGTGCAAAGCAGTACATCTGAGCTATAAAACCACATTGTCCACTGACATGATTCACACACCTAATGCAAGCTTATGTACAGATTATAACCACAGCCTGTCCTTAGGTTCTATATCTTGCAGCATTTGGTCTAACCATTTAAACTACTTTTATATTGGAAAGCGAAATAAGAGACTACACTGCTGACACCTTGAAAAGGCCTATTTCACTTATAAATATAAGGGAAGTTTAAATTGCATGTCAGGTAAGAATGGCCTAATTTTTGTGTGAAACTGTCAAAGGGGACAATCTTACCATATTCTTCCTATTCCACGTCCTTTTAAAGAAAACTGCTGACATATATAGCTACAGGCAAGAATAAGAGTAGACTAGGCACAGGACATCAAAAATGTAGTTGAGATGTTGTCACTTTCTGTAGGTCTTGTTGTTAGACATTGTTTCCAGCTGTAGTACAGTGGTCATTTTAATCACCCCATCATATATATATATATATATATAAAAAAAAGTTCTGTGTTGATTTTTCACTCACTACACTACCCTTATACCCCCCAAATTCTTCCCTAACCGCTTAAGCCCCCCTGGTCCTCTATGCATCCATTAATATGTGCACCAGTTTGCACGGCAGGATAAATTGGGACACTCTGGCTTACGAGCCAACCAACAAACAAACGCAAGTGGGAACTCTCTTTGTCATTTGTAAGCACGATAAACACACATGCTGAAGCGTCGACAACGGAACCGATATTCCCTCTGCAGAATTTCTAGCGTATTAACATGGCATGCATGACTGAGGCATCGCTTATGGATGCTCTTCATTGAGTAAACGCCATGCTTTGTTCACTCGATATATAGACTCAGCTAATGTTTTCCATCAGAATTTATTTAGCTGTAATACTACAAAGCACCCCGAATTCCCAATAACCCATCTTTAGAACGGGGAGCTGAAAATGATAAATACAGGGAAACCAAATGTGAAGTTTACTACTTAGTTTTTCTTTCCATTTAATGCTGCAACGTGAGCAAAAGCTCCATTTATTACACATATCTCCCTAGTCCAGTGTAAGTCTTGATCTCCAGCATCCTGGATGCATTTTAGACAAGCATAAGGCTTCCATCTCCTAGAGGAGAGAAGCTTGGTTGTGACCTTGGCCTGCCCTTGGCAGGTGTTCCAGCCTCCAGCACAGTGGGACGCTGTCCTCCCTGGCATTCCAGTATCCCGCTAATGATGCCAGCCCTAGGATGAACCAGTACCACATTTAATGTCCAGAAGCTAGTTTTCTTAATTTGATGTCTCATTTAATGGCAAGGCAGGTCGACATGTTCATGCTTAGGTAGCAGGTAACTGTTAATGTCTCTTGTGAACACCTAAACATCCACTCAAAATAAGAAATTTTCAGTTTCAAGTTATGATGCTGTTTAAGTTTATTTATGCGCAGAATCTTTGGCCTTTAACACATCATTTTAGCCTCATGTAATACCACGAAAAAAACAGCTACTCTAAAACCCATCTTATGCTGATAGCTGGTTTTACCTGGTCTACGATGATCCTAGATGGTCTAAGATGGTCATGTTCCAGCTCTTGCTGCTCTTTGATGATTTAGCTGGTCATGCTGCTGTGGCCAGACTTTCAAGTTGTACATGCTGGTATGACCAGCTAAACCATCTAACCATCATGCAAAAACACACCTTAAGCTGGTCGACTATAGTAAATTGGTCAACCAGCTAAATCAGCTGGGTGCTGTATTTTCTGTAGCTTTTCCACAAATGAGAGCCTCAGTTGAAGGTCATAAAGTTTGATGAGACTTGGTTTCTTGTAAGGGTGAAGCTGTTTGATGAACTGGGCCAGAATCAGTGCCATTTTATCCCGCCGGCGGGATATGACAGAAATTTAGGTTTTTGAAAAGTATATGTTTAAAGTTGATTTTAACAAAAACTAGAATAATAACATTCTAAGTGGTCTCAGATTATTGTTGCTGCGTTTGTGCTGAATAAAAGCACATGTAACACTTTGGGATAAATGTTTTTTAGAT
Source organism: Mormyrops boulengeri (assembly GCA_026781065.1). Lineage (NCBI taxonomy): Eukaryota > Metazoa > Chordata > Actinopteri > Osteoglossiformes > Mormyridae > Mormyrops > Mormyrops boulengeri. The sequence goes on from JAODLD010000016.1 coordinate 18,615,330, forward strand.
AGGTGAAATATTTAAAAATGTCAAGGCATGTCAGACTACCTCAAAAGTGGCTGAGAGGCCTCAGATTCCAGACGGTTAAGGTATAGTCTGTAATCAGACCCTTGTGCTCCTTTTCTCCCCATGGAAACCCCACAAGGAGGAGTGTAAGGGGGGCAGGCCTGCTCTGGCTGCTGCACCTCATAGGAGCTGCTTATCTGTCTGCCCGAATGGAGGTGCCCCGCTCTCGTGTGGGACACAGTCTGATCCCGCGGCCCACTTTGCCTTGCTAAATTAAAGCATTAAGATGGTCCCTGATAAAAAACACCATAACCTGGTCTAGCCTATTGCTTCCACAATTGATTTAGCAGAGGCTTACTGGATCCATAGTGAGGGCCACCCACAATGGCAGGAATCTATGTCGGGGTCAAAGGGGAAAGGGAGGGGTTGTAAATTACTCACATCCTCACTGTTGCTTCTCCAGAGTCTATTGCTTTTAGTGGCTGTAATTGATTAGGCAGCAGGTCAGAGTGTCATGGAGGTGGTATTTCCTGTTCCTGTCTGCATCTATAATTCAGCAGTGTAACTCTGGTGGGCTGCAACCTGTCCATAGTCAGTCTGCACGTTCTGACCCTTCACCTCAGCATGGCCTGCCACATGTCCCTGCTCTCTCCAGCTGCTTCCATCCACCACACCTGGCCTGTGCGAATCAGATATGTGCTCTTCTTCCGACAAAACTAAGATATTAAAGTTCAAATCTGAACTCAGCTCAGTGGTGCTTTAAGGAGCCCGACCATTAGACCCACACCGGTAGAACGTTTACATTTCACGTATTACGGAACATTCCATCAGATTATTAGGATGTCCTGCGCAGCTGGTGGTGGTGAATGGAGGGAGTGTTTGTGGGGTCTGTCCATTAAAGGATCCACTTTCTATGGGGTTCTGGATGCTAAGCGCCGACTGTCAAAAGAGCTGAAGTGACTAACTGGATCTTATTGAGTAAAGCCAGTATTGAAGCCACCTGCCACTGACAATACATCTCACTTCACTCTCAACCAGTTTATTTGACAAAAGGTAAACGCTCCCCTATGAGTCTTAGAGCCTTATGGTGACAAGTGAAAGATCTGTTTCTTCGGTTAGGCCTTGCAGATGGAGACGCCTCGCAGGGATAGAGGCTGTCTGGCTGCCCCACACACCTGCAGCGTAAAGCTCTAACAGAAAGCCCCCTGAGCGGGGTGCCGGAGGGCATGGGGAAGACTCCAAGACAGCACCCGGTCCCCTGTCACATCCCCACATCCAATTACAGTGAGTCCTCTGCAAGACAGCTCATCCAAGGACGTGCATAACCAGCCAGCTGGTGATACTGAGGGTAAGAACTGGTGCCGGTGACAACTTTCATATTCAAATCCCAGGAGGGAGGGCCAGCACACCTTTGTGTGGATACACCACTAATTGCTATATTAAATAACCTGCTGAATAAATGGATAGAATTGTAAACATACATTTTGAATGTGACCTTAATAATAAAATAAAGAATAATGATTAAATGCTGCTGAATATCTTTTCCAAATTTTAATTGGATGCCATATTTCCGTTTTCATATAATATTAACAGTAATTAACCGCTTATCAAAATCAGTACAAGACGTACCATAATTGACCTGGCTATTTTCTTGAGTTTCTGAGTGTATTTTATGCTGACAGGGTACTTTCCATTTAGGCCCAGTGACTTGCATACAGTTGATTCTTAATTAAATCACTTTGCATAAGCATGTGTTATGTGCAGAGCTTTTCCATTAAAAGCATTTCACGGTCTGAATAAGAATGCCATTTGCTTAATGCCTGCAATTCTGAAGGAAAACTTCTTTATCTCAAAATTCGTATTTTGTGCAAAACGGACTTAAGCACCAAAAACTACTTTTCACTAAATGGTAAATAATGAATCTGAATTTCAGTTCCGTAGAGCAAGAGGATTGCTTTCAACATGCCCATATGTCAAGGCATATAGTTAGTGTGTTAAATGACAATGTGAATTTTTATTCAATTTGTTTGTCCACGGCCATATTTGTAAGCTATTATATTTTTATACACTGTCCACTTATATTCATTTTCTGGAATTACATATGGATAATGTTTTTTCTATAAAGTAAAATTGCAAAACAGTTACTTCTTTGCTGTCTCTCACTCCATCTCCTGTTTTTGTCAAAAAGCAAAGAAAGGAGAAGGACTGAAGCCCGGTCCTGGTGGGGCTCAGAGGAAGTGCTTCGCTCACTGGAGAAGCTACAACCAGGCCCATCCGACACGGGGGGCAGGGATGAGGCTCTGCAGTGTCTGCAGGCGTCACTTAGAGGGGAATCGCATGTACCGTGGGGGGTGGGAGACTCCTGTGGGACCAAATGGGTCTCGCCAACCTTCATTTGCTACCAGCCAGATCAAGTTAAAAAACTTTATAATAAAATATTAATGGGTCTTTTGTGAGGCACCTCATTAAATTCTACTGTATAAAATGTTAAACATTTTATAATGACATAAAAAACATATAAAATATAACAGCTATAGTGGGAGGTTAAAATGGAGCAGGTCCCGTTGGTCTTGTCAGTTAAGGCAGTCAGTCAGATCAGAGGTGGTATTCTGGTGGAGATTCAGGCTTGGAAGGAGGG
>JAODLD010000016.1:18618064-18634310 GCA_026781065.1 Mormyrops boulengeri
CCCCCCCCCCCCCCCCCCCCCCCCCCCCCCCCCCCCCCCCCCCCCCCCCCCCCCCCCCCCCCCCCCCCCCAGGCTTTTCACGCACAAGCTGAGCAGCTTATGGATCAAGTTCAATGTAGTGCACTTAGTGGTTAGAGGAGGTGTGGGGGAGGGCACTGCAAGATGGGCACTCAGGCCAGGAAACAGGTCAGGTCTTAATGTAGCTATAAGATAGTGGTGGTGTTTCATGTAGCAGACTACAGTCGACCCTTCTGCGGTTTCTATATACCGCAGGGTCGGCCTAAGAGATAAAATGGGATTTTTTTTTGGAGTTTCGCTAAACCGCAGACGACAAGCAAAGGCCAATAGATGACACACAAAAAGCTTAGTAGCTCATAAATGCATGAAACATCTGTACAGTGCTCGTGTGGAGGATGACAAGTGTGTTTACGGTGGCCTCTCACGTGACATCTCGCAGTGATCTCTGTGTCGCTTGTTTCCTGTATTTTTTGACTTTCCTTCGCTTGCCAAGGGGACCAAAAATGGGATTATTTCAGATTACAGACGGCATGCGCCCCGAACCCCCGCGATGGGGATGGCTCGGCTGTAGATCATGGCAGCCCGCATAATCTGGTCTCTGGTTACTACAAACCTCTCAATAAAGCTGACTGTGTATGAGCTGAGGGGCACACAAATGCCGGGGCTCCTCATCACTTAGTCACTCAACAATTAATAATCAGTAAAGTCATCCCGTCCCCTGCCTTGTGCCCCGTGCTACCTGGGACAGGCTCCAGGCTCAGAGTGACCCTGCGCTGGCTAAGCGGTTATGGAAGATGGATGGGCCGAATCAGTGAGCTTCATCCACTTTTAGAGCGGCCTGGCTGCCCTTCTATGTCCGACAACCTTGGGAATCAAAGGGCCTAAGTAGCAGTATTCCCAATCTGCTGGGTTCCTCGGAATAATATTGGGGGAAAATAGAGGGAAAATTTAGCGTACAAGAAATCATAACAAGCTCCATTTAAAAGCTTCTTTTAGGCTAAATGTAATCTATGTATGAATACTCATAGCCCCTGACTTATTAAATGGTCCCCAATAACATTGTAAGTCTGGGTCTGCAGAATGACGGTGCATCTGGGGATAGCAGGTGTGTCTTGAGTAGAGCAAAGTCAGGTGAGCAGTGTATTATTTCACCCCCATGTGTCTTGTTACTGTTGAGTGTATGAAATTAATTTCTTTGTTTCTCACGCCACAGAAAATGCCCCCTAGACCTCGATGCCCACCCCACCTGCAGCTGTACCCCTGACCCACTGCCTGTTATTATTTGTTTCCCCTTGTGCTCATGCTCAAACCCCTGCCATTATTCCATTATCCTTATGCGGCTTTTGTTAACCAAACCTCCCCTCCTGCCCCCGGATAAGTCCATATTCCTCTCTCCCCATCCTGTGCTTGGTCCCACCTGGAGCAAGTCTTACAGGGACCTATTAAAATACAAGGCAGGTTTATTCTGGAGACCCACGACAGATTTCGGATTGCTTAAAACTGCAGTTTTCTTCTTACTCAGCAAGAAAAAAAAATCTGAGGACCTAGTTGTTACATCAATAATTCATGAAGAAATTTAAGTGGCCACGATTTAGCAGTAAAAAGCCCCCGTAGCCTGAGGTTCCTGACCCCGAATGCAATAGAAAACACTTAGAAGGGCACCAGTATATTCATATATTTATTACTAAAAGAAGTTTGTCCTTAAATCTATATCTTTAAGTGGGAAGTCAGTTACGAAAATCGTGAAATATGCTTGTTTTGTACTTAGATTAGTAAGATTGAGTAAGATTTTGCCCATTAACAAATTAGCACATTCTGACAGGAAAATAAGGTGCAGGGATGGTGCAATCACTTTAGAATAAACACCTTTGGTATCAAACAGCACATTTTCATGGAGGCAGTTAAGGGATCCACATAATCTGATGAATATTTGATGAAAAGAGCCGTTAAGAAATGCCGTTCATAGTGTATCCAGCCATGCGTTCTATCTGGTACCTTCATGAACATGGATGAAGAACAACATCCATGAAAGTTTTAATTCCCTGCAAAATTCCCACATGACAGCATTAATACTTGAAGAGCCGCTGCTTCTCTAGGTCTTCACAGAAGTCTCCTCGGTGGCTTTGCCTGGGGAAGCACATGGGCCTCTTGGAAGTAGTGCCCCGAAACCAGGCCAGTGCAGGGGGGCCGTTCATTCATTGTGATCTGGGAAAGACCTAGAAAAGTGTGCTTATCTTCCCAAAGTAAAACACCCCACTTCTCCCCCTATTGAGTTTCTGGCACTTAGACTTCATCCCCCTGTCCGATAGATGACGGAGAACCATTAAAATATGATTATTTTACTCAATTCTGCCAAAACTGCGTAACAAAGTACTGCAGTGTATGCGGGAGAAACCCTATCAGATATGACTCAGAGAGAGAGAGAGTGAGGGAGACAGAGAGAGTGAGAGGTGGAAGCTGACTGCAGTACTTGTGGGGCTGTGCAGCTAGTATACTAATGACACCCACAATGACACTGTAAGTAATGAGGAACTTCCATGTTTATTGAATGATTAGCAAAATGGCAACAACATATTATTAGGTGTCTAGACGTATTTCCTGTTTCTTTTGGGTAATGAAGGACTCTTCTGTTATCATGCTTTGGGTCACAATACTCCCCTAACCTCCAATACCTGTTTAGAGGTTCCTCTACAGGGCATTTGTCTATGTAAAGCAGTGATTGGCTGCTACTTTGGATGACAGTTTTCTTTCACTTTCAACACCAAGGTTAAGCCACAAGGAAACGAGTCAGCTATTTTTTCTTTAAGGAACCCGAACAGAATTAAACAGAGCACACTATTACATAATTATTACATAATGTGTATGGATCTAGACAAAAAATCAAGGCTGACGGCTTTTCAAAGAAGGGATTTGTGTCATCCAGGAGGAATAATTCTGTGCAAGCCCAGAGAACTTAATGGTAAATGTCAAATTTGGGCATCGATTCACATGTAGAATGAGTTGTGTACACAACTGATGTTGCATTGTGGAAAACTAAGGATATGAACAGGACATGTCAGTGTCAGCATTATATAGAGTGTTTCAAATGGGTAAAGGCCATTGTTTAGCCCATTTGCATAGCATAAAATAAACCACAGGATAAACTACTAAAGATATAAAAATGTATCCTGTAGTGGCTCCGTGATGATTGCTGCAGCCACACATCTCCAGGGTTGGAGGCTTAATTCCCACCCCCGGTTCTGTGTGTGTGCTGATTGCACGTTTCCTCCCACAGTTCCAAAAACATGTGGTTTAGGTGAATTAGTGTCTCTAAATTGCCTGTGGTGAGCCAGCGTGAGTGGGTGCTTGTGACCTGCGATGGCCTTGTACCCTGGGCTTCCTGTGATACTTTCCTGGCTCTCCTGGATAAGTGGTGGTACCCAAAAATGCCATGGTAACAGTAAACAAAAAGTAGTAGGTTTTATGATGCCGAAGAACTGAAGTCCACGCATCGCTCATTCACTTTTGTCTAAACTTACCATTTTGGTGGGTAATTGCACACAGATCTCAAGGAGTGGAATGCACCCTCTCTCTCTCTCTCTCTCTCTCTCTCTCTCTCTTTCTCTCTCTCTCTCTCTCACACACACACAGGTGGGACATTAGTCAGCTGATGCTTCTGAAAGTCAAAAAGCTCTAGGCTGATAGACTGACATTACATAAGTGTGTGCTGTGAAGTAATGACGACGCCCTTTTCTAAACATCCCCTAGTGTGTAGTTGAATCTACATTGCTACATGTTTGTACAGTATTAGTGTGCAAAGATAACATGCTTGAAAATAGATGCAGCTATTCCCAATTGAAGAATGGGTAACACTTTCATCTATAATGCACTATCGATATCTTTATAATGCATTATAATGGTTGGTATAAGAAATAATAAAGGATTACAACATCTTCTATTGATAGTCATAAGGCATTATAGTGTTGATCATGATACTTCAGAAGCTCCAATGAAGCTGTCATCTTTAATGCACTATAGACCTTTGTAATGCATTATAATGGTCAGTATAAGAATTATGGATGCTCTGTACTGCATTATGTTAGGTAAGTAAGTTATCTGTAGGGCACTATAGACAAGAGCTTCATAATGCATAATAAGCTGGGTTATAATGTGTTATGTCTTTTTAATAAATATTTATAGCTATGTTTATAATGCTTTATGGATGCAATATAATGTGTTATTAATGTGTTCATAGATTCTTATAGGTGCGGCATACATTGAAAGTGTTGCTAATGATTGTTTTCTGGCATTGTCCTGATGTGTCATGTAAATTTTGTGGGTGGAAGATGTTTTATATAAAAATGACAGGATATTTGTGGAACGCATGAACATAAACCGAAAATTTCCCACCAAGGTGTGGATGCATTTACAGAACTCTGGTTATTTGGTTATTTACCTATAGCAGGTCAAGCGATTGAGAATGGAGGGGGCGTGGTCATATGATCACTCTCATTCATGTCCCTTTCCCTTGGCTGAAAGTGGGTGCCATATTCTGTTATTTGTCAGCCATTCTCATATTTACTTAAAACAGCACTTTCAGCTTCCAAGTTAATTCTCTTTTCCATGTTGAAAGCATCCCTGCTTATTCCCCATAAATCATAAGAGGGGTGAATCTGTCTGCTTAACCTCATCCCCTTGTGACGTGGTTCAGTTCACAGCCTAGACTGGGGCGATTCTCACGAGCAATAAAACTGAAAGCACGGAGATGCATGTGCACCACATGAACTATCAGCATATCAGCCCCAGATGTGGTCACCTGAGTGCGATACGGCTATGGAGTATTGATCCAAAAGACCTGCAAATGCGGAGAGATGAATGTTTCAGGTGCAGCTTGTATGATGAACTCTTCAATTTCAATTATGTCTACCAATTTGTCAGTGTGTAGAGTGTATATGTGGACATCCTGGCACCAGGAAGGAATAGGACTGTCCTTGAATGAGACACTAGTGATTCTAGGCCAATCTGGCGACTCACTGTTATTACATGTAAACTGCAGTCCGTTTTTGTGTGGTCAAACTCATCATAAGGGGAAACACGTGCAGCTAATTCAGTCTTTTTCAATGTAAATACTAACAGATATGCTCATGGGTATCATCTAGGAGTAAAACAAGGTCATTTTGGTTTAGCAGGATAGCCAAAATGTGGGTTAGATTAGAAAGCCTAGCTGACTAAGAGCATGCTCATTCAATTATGATCTTCAGGTCTAAAGTAATCAAAAGCAACAGGGCACAAAGACACCACCCTGCTATGCCTGTGCAGCCAGCGCTACCCTGCAGATCTGCTAATATAAAAGCTAGCCTGCAAGGAGCTAATGATCGCTAACCAGACAAGCTGTGACCTTCCTTTCATGACCTTGCTCTCGTGATGTAGCTATTTCATTCAATCACATTTAAAAACGTGCAGAAAAGACCAGCTTTCAGAATGAGGAGCTTGAAAGACAGCCATCTGTCAAGGACAAAGAGGACAATGTCAATCAAATTAGCAGGTAATGAATGATGTGGAGATGAGACTTTCTGCGGTAATTTTAAACATCGGTTAGCCTTTGCTAAGGCGGAATAAATCTGATAAAATGAGGACATACAGTATTCCTGATGCCTGACAGTTCGTCCCTGAAATGAAGGAGAACAGCCTGACACAGGCAGGTAGTGGAGAATGTTCCACACTCACACACAGAAGATCCCGGGGGGGGGGTGGGGGACGACTTAGCGTTTCATCCAGAAATCCGCTAAGATGCGCACTACGTACAGACTCTGTAAGCTTCTTTCAACTTCACAAATTCCATTTCAGTCTGCATAAGTCCTCTTTTCTAGAGACACCCCGGGTACAGCAGGATGATGGGAATAAAACATTTCCTAAAGCTGTACCTTACCTGAGGTGGGGAGGGGGGGGTCACCACTACTCAGTCAGCAAATGCCAGGGGTGACTGGGGGACATTACTGCTAAAATACTGGCTAGGGGAAGGGAGAACATATGAATGTGTGTGGAGTGAAGACACGGAGAGGTATGTAACAGGATGGACAATGCAGAGGGTGGGTACAGCAGGGAACACATGTAACAAGCGTTAGAGTGGCCGTCGAACCATACATTCATATATCCATCAGCCTTTCAGATCACTTACACAGGTGAGGGCTGCAGTCGCTGTGTCGATGTCATTTTATGAAATATGCACCTATATGTGCTGCTGAATTGATTAAGTAAAAGCTTACATTATTACATTAAACATGTTGAAATGCAGGCTTTAACAGATTATTAGAAAACTGCCTTTGCATGTCTGTCCCGCACCCTGTACATGTGTACTATCCCTACCGTCTGAGGTGAGTCACATTACTGTAAAGCTGTTTGGCGTGTGCTATCGAACCCTGACCATGACCGCAGCTTGCACAGCAGCATGTGCTCCCTGCTCGGAGTGCAGACAGTGACATCATTCTCTTGGCTGGCTGGTGCCCTCCAAAGCGGCAGGCTCTCATATGCCCACAGCAGGCCGTCTGTCTGGCCGGGAGCCACAGAATGGTGTCTTATGCCACCATAGATCATGATTGTTGAGTTTTCTTGAATAAGTGCTGTATTACGCACTCAAGAATGAATGATAGGTAATGAAAGGGGGTAAGGATGAAGAGGGAGGGTTCACATCCATGAAACCCAGAGCCAGTTGACTGTGCTTAACACAGCCGCACAGTGATTCAGGGAACAGCCTTGCACTGTGCCCTGCGACCGTATTGTTTATTAAGACGAGAAGTCCAGTGGGCCAATAGAAACGCACAGGTAGGCCAGCTCATTAGGCTAGTTAGAGAAAGACAGGCTGCACCTGGTTCCCAGCCCACTTGTTTGTGAGCGAAGCTCGGAACCAGCTTCAGGGCCAAACCCTGGGAGGGACAGGAGGACGTCATACAGATGGGCAGGGAGCTGCAATGGAGATGAGCGGCATTTCATAATAAAAACTACATATTTATAAATCAAAGGCATTTAGAAAGGCATTTTTTCCAGGATGCATGCTAAATTGCATATATCTTTAAAGAATTTTATGTATATATATGAAATGGTTATATATATATAAAATGGTTATAGCTAATCCTGGTTACAGTAAGTTATAAACAGCTGTTTAGGATCATTTTGGTTTCACAATTAATTATCTTATAATTATAGACAGGGTAGTTGATTATTAAGACCAAGACTGTCTGTCGCCTCTGTTATATTGAACTTGAATATGTTGCTGGAAACACATCATGCTAACTCATTTGAGACGATATCATCTGAGTGTACGTGTATAACGGGGGCAAGATAGAAACAGTATCTGCAAGTGAGTCTCCCTATGTCATCTAAGGTGCCTTTACCATGAAACTCTGAATGCAATGAAAAAATAATTATGGCTAGAGGGGTGTTCATCGCTACAGATATGTATCAGTACGTAGGATTTAGTTCATTATGATGGTTATGATATTTATTTTTGATTTATTGTACATTTAATTTACAATGTGCAAAGACGTATCTGTTACATTTTGTTATTTAGACACGTTGAAAGATGCGCATTGCTTTGGTTTACGGCTGTTCCTAATTGCATTTGAGTTTGCAGTTTGAATAATAATTTCAAGACAGTTTCTTTTTCCCCTGCTGTACCAAAATTGCACCAAACCTTGAACCAAAAACTGAGGTTTGTACCAAACTGTGAATTTCATGTAACGTAACACCCCTGATATGTACAGAGTATATGTAAATCAACTGCTTGACCTGCGTAAATAGATGGACTTATAAATATATGGACACATGGATAAATCACTTGTATCTAACTCTGTCCATCTTATCCAGCACAATGTTACGGACAGTCAGGGTCATATCCCAGGAAGAACAGTACAGGAGAACACCCTGGACGGGATCCATGTCCATTGCAGGGTGCACATGCCCAGTGCTGCCCCTCCCTACTCGCAGGACACGCGCTGTGTGTAGGGCCCCACGATCCATTGGGGGCCCCATATTCCGCAAGGGGACGGATTCTCTGCAAATGCGCAAAGGATGCGCATCGCTGCCATGAGGCGCGCGTAGAGCACCAGGTCACCCCAAGGCAGGAGAGAAAGAAAGAGACGAGTAATCTGACACCGCAAGGTTGTAAACCTAATTGGCATCTCGTGATACAGTCATTTTGTAATGGGGGGGCCCCAATTTGGCCAGGGGCGGCACTGTACGTACCTGTTATGATCTTCTCAGATTTGCCAGTTTGTCCTGTGTTTATGGACTAGAGGAGGAGACTGGAGAACCTGGAGAAGATCCATGGGTAGAACATACAGCCACTGAGCTTGTGTGCTGCCCATATACCATGATAAAAAAGTCTTTTGCATGGTTCCAGCTAGTAAGTGACCTAATCCTGCTTTAAAAAAACAGGAGATTTACAGTCTACCAGCTCTGTAGGTGGAAGTGGAATTTTGCGGGATGTCCCCAGTAACTCATCAGCCATCAGCCCAGTCATGTAAAACCAGCAGCCAGTGGTGCCATTATAACTTATTACTGAATAATAGGGCAGCACAACAGGATTTGTATTTTACATGAAGCCTGTAATTATCATGTTCAATGGCAGGAGTGAATGCTTGAATTTTACTTAGTTATTTAAGGCAAAATATCTCATTTATTGTACGCTTATGGTGCCTAAATACATGTATAATACATTCAGTCCAGATTCTGTCAGGTAATTTGTTTCATAATTGCTTTCAAATCATTCCTGATGAGGGTCATGTATCAAAAATCTCTCTCTTCCATGTAGAGTTTGCCTACGTGTGTCAGAAATAGGGTGTCACAGATTGCTATATGCATAACTTATGTGGTGTAACAAACTTGTTGCAAGGTAAAAGGGGAACCAGCAGTGTTTATAAATTAACTACATCCAACACTGTGAGATTATTAAAGAATAAGGCTATAATTCTTTGTTACTGGGTCAGTGGCATAGTGAATAGGGAAGCTATTTGTGTCATGACAATGTTATTAGCCAGTGAAGCAAAGGCGAGAAGAGATAAGGAATAGATTGTGCTGGCCAGCAGTTTCTTTAGTTGGTCAGTCTAGATGATGAGGAAAGGTTTACCTTATGTTTAGAGACTGTTTTTATATTCCTTAGCAAGACATGCCTCCCACCTGCTCATGACAGAGATTCCTGGGGAATTTCCGTGCAAACTGACATCCCCAAGCAGAGCCACTGTAATCAAATGCTCAGATTCTACATCATGAGCCTAGTTCCGCTGCATATTCCATGAATATATTTTATTTGTTGTGTTTTTTTCTCACTGCTGGGAAAGCCTCCTGCATCTTCATCCATTTTTGGGGTTTTGCCATATTTCTGATCAACAGTCTTTTATACCCCTCTTTTATTTATTGGGAAAATGATGTGATGACATTTGCCCCTGTAGGCCCACCACCTGCAGGGGGAGCCATAGGGGTCGGGTGCAGTGTAAGTCGGGTTGCAGTCGAAGGCAGGGGCCTCGACGGACCGACATCAGCAGCCAAAACTGGCTTTCAGAACATGCAACCTCTCTAGTATGAAACGAGCCTGAGCTGGTGCGGAAGGATTGAGAGACACTGACTAGGTATACTTGGGCTCACTTCATCACACAGCTTGGGGTCTGGAACCGAACTCCTGGAGAGGGGCTGGACTGTATTCTGGCCATGGGGAGAGGCACCGGGCAGGGGTGTGTCTGCTTATAGCCCCCCTGGTTCAGTGTCAGTGTGTTGGAGTTTACTCCGGTGAACGAGAGGGTCGCCTACCTTGAACTTTGAGTCAGGGGAAGGGCTTTGACTGTTGTGCGCCAAACACCAGTCCAGACTATCCGGCCTTCTTGGAGACCTTGGAGGGGGTGCTGGAAGGCGCCCCTTGTGGGGACTCCATTGTTCTGCTGGAGGACTTTAATGCTCACATGTGTGATGACAGTGAAACCTGGACGGGTGTGATTGGGAGGAATGGCCTGCCTGATCATAATCCGAGCGGTGATTAGTTATTCGACTACTGTGCTTGTCATGGATTGTTCATGATGAACACCATGTTCAAACATAAGGATGTCCATATGTGCGCTTGGCACCAGGGTACCCTAGGCCGCAGTTCAATGATTGACTTTGTGGTCGCGTCATCGGACTTGCAACCGCATGTATTGGGCACTTGGGTGAGGAGAGGGGCGGAGCTGTCAACCTGGTGGTGGGTTGGTTCTGCTGGTGAGGGAGGAAGCCGGTCAGGCCTGGCAGACCCAAGCGTATAATGCAGGTCTGCTAGGAATGTCTGCCGCAATCCCCTGTTGGAAGGAGCTTCAACTCCTTCCAACTACCTCTGGCAGAACTTCACCTATGTCCCAGGGGAGGCGGGGGACATTGAGTCTGAATGGGCAATGTTGTCCGCCTCCATTATGGAGGCGGCTGACCGGAGCTGTGGCTGTAAGATGGCCGGTGCCTGTCGCGGCGGCAATCCCCGAACCTGCTGGTGTACACTGGTGGTTAGGGATGCCATCAAGCTGAAGAAGGAGTCCTATCAGGCCTTTTTAGCCTGCGGGACTCCCAAGGCAGCTGATGAGTACCAGTGGGCCAAGCGGAATGTGGCTTCAGCGGTAGCTGAGGCAAAAACTCGGGTGTGGGAGGAGTTTGGCTAGGCCATGGAGAACAACTTCTGGATGGCTTCGAGGAGATTCTGGTCCACCATCTGGTGGTTCAGGGCAGGAAAGCGATGCAGCATCAACACTGTTTATGGTGGAGATGGGGCGCTGCTGACCTCAGCTCGGAACGTTGTGGGTCGGTGGAAGGAATACTTCGAAGACCTCCTCTATCCCACCAACATGCCTTCCCATAAGGAAGGAGTCTTGGGACTTGGGGGTGGACTCCCCTATTTCTGGGGTGGAGGTCGCTGAGGTGGTTAAAAAGCTCCTTGGTGGCCGCACCCTGGGGGTGGATGAGATCCGCCTGGAGTTCCTCAAGACTTAGAGTTATTATAAAGTGTTACCCTCTACCTGCTAACTGAATGGGCAGACAAGCCGTATATATAGCTTCATTTTAGGCCACAGCAGAGCAGAATTAATACAAACTGCTGTACTTGGCTAACAGCAAATGCATAACATCCATATGTGGTGCATTTAAACCCTCTCAGACTAACAGTAAACAAGGATTGAAACTTGGTCCGGGGGGGCATTCCACAAAGCAGGATTAAGGGAAAGTCTGACTTATTTCAACAAGTCTGGCTCATTTAAGTTGGAGTTCCGTTCCATCAATGTGTTTTAAATTAATCGCAGAGCTACCATGGTAACTTAGCCGAGTGAACAAGTCTGCTCTGGAGCAGGTTAACTGTCTTGCTTAGTTAAGCGTTGTCTCAAAGGACGACGTGTGGGAACGCATTCTAATTAATTCCAAAATAATTAAATAAAGCATACCCATTTTACAAAGGTGAAACATAAAATGACTGAAACTGAAAAAAAAATTGTTAAAATAACATGAACAGGAAGATATTTTTATATTTTGTTTAGTCACTGTCTACTTTGAAAGTTTATTAGTAAAATAGCAAAGACAAGATATGGTTATTTCTGCAGAACATTTCCCATGGATGCGATTGAAAGTATTTTATGGAGATCAAATAATACAGAATAGTATTATAAAGTAAGAATGACACGTGAACTCAACCCAGAAGGTTCCCCGTTGGCTATGGGGATTAAACCAGGAACTTTCACGGTGTAAGGCGACAGAATAAACCACCGTGCCACTGTACTAGGCACTTGTAACATTTACATAACTTATGCATTTAGTCTGTCTGCAATTCTTTGCCAAGCCAACTCCCTGGCTTTATTTCTGCCCACAATATAGCCTTTTTTAACGATTACATCTTTGTATTTTTCATGCAGCCCCATCAGCAGCGTTTGTTCTGTGGCGGAAAAAAAAAACACCGCTCTCGTTTTATACGCTTTCCGATTCATTTGATCGATCTATTGTTCATCCATTCATTTGGGCTTCTTAAATAGCTCAGGTGTGCACACAAAGTGAGACTATGCAAGTCTGTCTTGTATGAGCCTTGATTAGTTAAAGCTGAACTGCGTTAGTGGAACGACTAAGTTTAGAGTTGGCGCTAGTTTGAATCTGACTTTTTTGGGAAAGTCTGTCTTTCTTTAGCTACTTTCATGCAATACCCCCCAGTGAAGCAAATTAAGTTATTATGCTGTTTACTTTTTTTTGCCCTGCTGTCCTGCTATTCAGCGGGTTTTCTGGGAACTTCTATTGTCTTTAAACAAAGCTTCTGATTATGCAGGAAGCTGTAGGTGTGATATGTGGGCCAACGTACATGTCCGTACTTAATCAATGGCCCTGCCTGCCTTTATCAAAGACCTAACATTGGCTGTCAGGCATGGGGCTGGGGTTTGTTTTAGGTGGTAAAGGTCAGAGGTCACCAAGCTCGATTACAAAGGTCAAACACTCCCATGCTGCCTTGCAGCATGGAGTGGAGACAGTCCCCCCATGCGGGTCTGCATGCTGCCTCTTACTCATTGCTCTTAATGTGCTTGGACGGCATTTTCTGGAAGCCAGGACCTCGCAGCCAGCCTCACAGCTTCTCCCAGACACTCTGACACAGGAGACAGTGAGTCCCGTGGTTTGGCTCAGACCCACAGACACTGTAGGGGGCATCCTGCCAGTGTGCATTACCTCTTGTTTTACATAGATGTACCCGGTTAATTAGCCACGGCTTGAGCCATTGCCACAGTCCAGCATTTAAATGTGGCTTTTTCAGGTGCCCATTTCCCATTTCCATCATGCGCTGACTCTGTGGGAGGTAACAACATGAGATTAATACCAACACATGTAGATGACAGCAGTTATAGATGACTTATAATTAATTTTTGACAGGCTCGAGTACCACTGACACTAAATGTAAACTTTTATTATATGCCATAAATCACTTCACAGAGTTGTCCTAGTGGGCCGGTTTAAATTACTAGGCAACACAGATTAATTAAATTCCCTGTTTCCTATATTTCATACTGACCATTTATACGGTGCCAGACTATAAAAATAAGAAAACACAATGGAAATCAAATGTAATTAAATGGCAGAAACGTGATTTGCTCTTGAAAGCACTGCCCATCTACAGAATGTTATCTTGATATAGCTTAACAGCTCGGAACAGTTGCATAACGGAGGTAGGAAGCTGGCAAGGGATGTGGGCTTTTAATCCTTTATCACACATTTCAGCCCTGGGGGGCTGGAGACAAATCCCTTTTCATTTCTAAACAAATATCTTAATTACATGCAACTTTAATATGAAGTAACCAAGCGTAAGTTAATCAAGTGACATGAGTGTCGGCCTTCATTTACCATTTTACTCTGTTTTTACAACACAGTATCCTGGAATTTTGATGGATATATCACTCAGTTTTATATATCACTCAGTTTTAGTCTGCTTTATGTTGGGCAAGGCTGGGTTAAATCAAGCTTGTTTAGTAAGGTCACCTAACCAGTGATCCATTTAGTTTGTTTGAAATAGTAGGAACTTTTCATAGCTAGAAAAAAATTGTCATAGAAAAAACATACTTTGGTACAGGCTTCCTCTTAAACTCCATCTATGTACCACAAATTCTCCTAAATGCATCCATTTTCCTGACCCGTTATCGGTTCCTTATTAAGTTCATGGTCAGGATGATCCTGGGGCCTGTGGCAGGAAGCACAGGGAGAGCCCCATGGGTCATTTAAAGGGAATGAAAACAGCAGCAAGAAAGCTGAGTACATAGAGGAACGCTGGGCAACATGCAAAGGACATGCAAACTCCACACACACACAGAGCGCTAATGTCTGGGTTAGGAGACCCAGTTGGTAACCTGAGATGGTAGGAGCTGGATGGCTATGATGAGCACAAAGAAGAAGGAAAGGTTAAATTCATATAGTAGTACATGCATGATAACTCAATAATGTAGCTAATAGTGTCGTCACTGATGGTGCACATCCTGCGTGACAGAGATGACATCACTGAAAGTGCAATGGTGATGGCTCTATGTGACATCCTGGGTCATCACAGATGAATGCAGATGGGAGGCGTCCCAGCTGACATTGTTTTCAAGGTTTCCTGGACCAGAACATTCCTAAAATACACTAATCTTTCTTAATTTATGCCATTAGTGTCTGCAGAGTTAGAAATTAAACAGCTGAAAAATAATTCTTTGCTAACAAATCACTCTCATATTTTCGATTTGGAAGGCACACACACCCCCTGTCTTTCATTGGACTCCACCGCGATTTGATGGTTTTCCAGGCTTTGTAATTCAAGATGCGCTATGCTGTGAGTCATTTGCTAATAAACATTTTATGCTCCAGTGTTTGATAAATAAAACGATTAAGAGATTATTACTGGTATAAATATTATAGTGATTTATTTACCTGAACGGATTCAGATTATGACATTCAGGTTAAGGGACTTTGCACCGCTTCATAAATATGATTCACATTAAATGTTGTTATTGTCCTATTATTCCTTGGTTTATTACCAGCACAATGTCATGCTTAATTTATCATTTTAAATACAAAATGTAGCACAGATTTTTGTAAGACAGGATTAAGGGACTGAAGTTTTAGGGTTGAAACTATAGCTTATGGGAGTATTATTTACATAAAAATATTCTGAGGGAGCACGAAAAGTGATTGGTTTTATTGGAAAGATAACAAATCAGACTGTAGAGAAGGTGGGTCCAAGCAACTAAAGGAGGTGTGACCAAGTCATCTGATTGGTTGGTCTCACCTCCTCTAGTTGGTTGGACTCACCTTCTCTACAATCTGATTGGCTTCTGAACCAGTCATTTTTCTTTCTGCCCTCAGAATAGTTTAGTGTAAGACAAACTCCCCTGAGTGAAACAGTATGAGTGAGATAATTATTGATGTTAATCTGCCCCTTTTTGTCCCTCTGGTGGATGTTCTTGTGTTCCCCTGTTCACTCTGTGGCTGGATGGAGCACACTCCCAGTGATGATCTTCTCTTTCCTCGTTCTGTGTATTATTTGGTGATTTGTATCTGTTCAGCTGCGTCTCCCTCTTCTCTGTGTCGCTGGATTGTGATAATCTGCTCTGAATGACGTCACGTCCCCCGTAATAATCTGCTCTGTTTATTTGAAGTTCTCGATCTGTTGTAATAGTCTCTCTGGGCCTCCCACAAGTTTAAAGTATGAATAATATAAAGAATGGGTCAAAGCTGGGACTACAACCACCTCAATACAAATTCACTACTTTAGCTCATGAAAAGTCCACTTAGATCCATCTCTTTCAATCTGCTAAAGTTTTTTTTAATGAATTTTCAAACCTTTGTATAGCTTGCATTTTTCTTAACACAATGTATCATCCGCTTATTTCCGGGTGGAAGATAAATAGATGGATGGTTGGATAATAAACATTATGCAAGCTTAAGTTTTTGAGTTTAGTGACTTTTTGCCTCTTCATCACTGGTTATAATTGCAGAAGCGCAGATGAAAGGGAATTCATTAGCTAGTGTGTAGTGTAGCCCATTACCCTGGGTCTATCGATTGTGATGGTTTGCTAACTGTACACTCTACAGCTTGTGCGAATGTGACAGTTTGCCACCATTTTGCTAAATGTGAACAGAATCCCTGTGATTGGTGTTATACTCTATACTCCCAAGTAAGTCAAATGAAGGCCTGGTCTTCAAATTAAATTCTGTTATTTTTTGACAGCAGAATTAGAATTGAACTTTACAGTGCAGTCATTTTAGTGTGTTTTAAAGCGGGGTAATCTTATTTGAGTCACTTTGACCTTTTTGCCTCCTTCCAACCGTGATGACGAGTGCTTTTAGTTGTTTAGCCAGTTGAAAAAAAAGGGGGGGAGGACTGAGAAAAATAACACACCAGTAAAGGTCAGTCAGCTGACCAGACTGATTTGTTCTTACAGTGTGGACATTCTATAGCTCTTAAGGTACCATGGAAGAGAAACCACCAAAGTGCCTCTAAGAAGTGAAGAAAAAAATTGTGAAAAAATACGTCAAACTTTGATATGGCAGATAATGCTGTAGTAAAGTGAATGAAATGGTTACTTAGACTGACTTGTTACGAAGCCCTTTGGCCATTATCAACACTCATTATACCATAATAAAATTAGCTTCTGTAAGATCTCAGAACAAAATGTCCATATTCAAAAAAGGGGATAGAAGTAATCCAGCAAACTATAGGCCAATCAGTTTAACTAGCATTACTGGGAAATTA
>JAODLD010000016.1:18644952-18683043 GCA_026781065.1 Mormyrops boulengeri
CTGTGACATTGTGCCTCTAATAACTACTCGCTGCTTCCTGTCAGTTAACCAGTTTTCGATCCAAGCTGCTACAGATCAGCAGATAACTGTAAGAAACCATAAGAATAAACATTAAATTATGTAATGATATATATTAATGGTATGTCGTTTTTGTAAACTGGAAATTATATGTGATATTATGTAGGGGGACGATCCCCCCATCTCAACAGTTGAGGGGCATACCCCCCCATTCCCCTCCCAAAGCTACGCCTGTGCTCTTATGCCATTGCCTACATACAATGGACAAAAACACGTTTTGAAAGCAAATTTGCATGTGAAAATGAATTATTGCCCCAGTGAAGAGTTCCTGGAGATACTAGATGATCTAGGGGATTTCTGGTGCAAAGACTCTAAAGCTCAGTTTTTACATTGAATATCAGTTAGAAAGTAAATGTGCCACATCACTAGCCTGGGTAAATAAACAGTGCAGCAAATACAACACAAATGACGTTCTCACTAATTATATGTGCTCCTATAAAAACATCCTGGACAGCATTAGCGGCTTAAATATCTTTTCATTAATGCTGCATTCATTCTCCCACAAAGCTGAAGGTAATGTATTCTGTATTTTAATCTCTGTGAACATAATATTATAAAGAGAAAACCAGGTTACTGAAAACAGTAATTTATGTTGTTTTAAAAAAATGAGATTTACAGCTATATGAATCCAGTCACAAACCCAGAAGAATTACATACAAACTTACACAATCAATTGCATCAGTTTGTCTCATTGCCCTACTATGTACTGAATTGTTCATTTGTAAATTGCATTCCTAGTGGCTTCTTAATAACCTTATTAACAGATATTAATATTAATGTTATTTTCAGCTTGCTAAACTGAGGTATTCCCTTGCATGTGTTGAATAAAAAATGGACCAAGGCCAGGGAGGAGAATACTTCCAGAAGTCTATATCTGCCGTGAATGTCTTCGCAAATATGTATGCGTTCCACATCTGGTATACTTATTTATATTTTATATCTTTCCTCACTGTGTCACAGAGGGAAATAGACGATCAGGAATGCCGGACATCACCTTTTTGTTGGTGTTTGTGGGTTTCACACACATATGCTAATGTCGCTCTCGATGCTGGGGCAGGCACGCTTCTGCGCCGAGTTACATGCCTGAAATAGGCTAGCGAACGCCCTGCACCTGAAATGATCAGAAGTGACAGTAACAGCGACAGATAATGCTCCACTTTAAACCAGAGAGGCGTGTCAGGCAGAAGAGTGGTACAGCCACAGGCTTTTGTCTTCCTTTATTGGAAACCATAGCATTAAATGAGGAGAATGCGTTCGCGATCGCTGTCAGAATCGTTCCATTAACGTATGTAAATATGCCGTCAGTGGGACGATTAAATGAATATCGGCTGCAATTAGCCACATTTGTGATATACTCACAAGAGTTATCTGGCTACATAGTCACTCACAGCACATTAGAAATTAACACTTCATTATACTTCTAATGTCGATCTAAATCATAATCGGGATTGTACTAAAGTACATAATGATCATTCCTAATCGGCTGTTATATGCATTATGGGGCTTTTAGGATATCCCTGGGCTTTTACGATGTCCCTGGGCTTTTAGGATGTCCCTGGAGCCTGCTCCAGACGGCACAGGGTACAAGGCAGGGGACACCATGAACTGGAAGCCGGTCTAAAGCAGCACACAATTATACATTATGGGCAGTTTATAGACACAAATTCAACTGCATGTCTTTGGACTATGAAAGGGACAGAAAAAAATAAAATGTAGGAATTTTATACAATAACCTACTTACAAAGCACCATGCAATGACATCGTGATCTATAACATCATTTTGGGCTAGTTATTTAGTTAATGCTATTTACATCTATTACACTGGTTTCACACTAGTGTTGAGTCATACAGTAATACAGCAATAAAATTAGCAGTGAAAATTTATTTTTTTGGTTTCATTTTGGTGAACTCTGACCTACAAGCAAACCTACATACAGCCCTGCTTCATTATCATGTTGCGACTATGCTAATCCTTCACCAAAGTCACCTAAAGTTTTGCAAGGTCACGCAAACAGAATAACTTACTAGTGTAATTATTGTTATGTCCCTCCTCAAGGGTAAAACAGCAGCACCCTGCCTCATACTTCACGCAGCGTTTCCTGGGTTTCTATACTTGCTGCCCCAAAACAAGGACCAAATGCACTATGTTTTGTATAAAAGCTTCACATTACTGCAGGTTCACACACCCCTGGTCATTACTGCTGCTAAGCTGTAAAATGTGAAAATAATAATACAGTCAGTTGTGTAAATATGATTAAACTTGTAAGAGTTTCTAAAACAGGACTGTATAAAACAGTAATGCAACACCAGGTAATGACTGACATGTCAGCCATGTAACATCACAGAATTGCATTCTTTTGATGTTCAGCTATTCAATTAGCAACTTTGTCTTTAAATGATGTCAAAAGACGTATAAGGGTGGGTCGTACTTTTTGTGGTGGGTGGGTAGGAAGATTATTTGGACTATATGATTATTATTTGGACTATATTCTTTGACCCATGACTAAATTATGTAGACATATAGTGTCTTTTAAATGCTAATTACAGAGAAGGATCTGAAAGTTTGTGTGCCAAACTCGATATCAGTCCAGTGGGCACGGCCCCAGTTCACACAGGCTGCCACCCTTATTTACGATGACGAATGAAGCAGCTTTATGCAGTATTATCAGCATTACCATCTTTCATTTGTTAGGTACATGCTCTTATCTGGTTGTACTAACCTTAAAGCTCTACATAATCAGGTATCATGTTGCATTAATTGAACCTTCATAATGCATTCATTATGCATTCATAGAACATTCATAAGCAGCATGCAAGTATACCTTAACATCCTAACATCCCTTAACACCTTTAATATACATTAATAACAAACATTGCATGATTATACAATTATAATGTTTGCTATTAATGTATAAGGGATGTTAAGGTATACATGCATGATGTTTATGAATGTTTTCTGAATATTTAATGAATACATTATGAAGGTGCACTGAACGTTTTATGAATGCAATATGGTATGGTATGGTATGGTATGGTATGGTATGGAAAACCCTTTATTGCTGTTGCAATACACCTTGTCACTAGTCACAAGTACCAGCGAAATTGCGGCCATCAACCCGACCACACATATGAACGTCACATTACAGGGGGTAGACCGGTCAGGGAGACAGGGGAAGTAAGAAAAACAGAGAAAAACGAAATTACATGAGGAGAGAGGAGGGGAAAAAAAAATAGCCCCCAGACTGTACTCCAGTAGGGAATATAAAATATAAAAGCATTATAAAGGTGCAGTTAATGCAAAGCGTTACCCATAATCAGTAGTATCACACTGCATTTCTCCAGGGATTTAGCTTATAGTCCATTAGACAGTCATTTGCTCACTACACTACCTGCCATCACTATAAGGAATATACTTTTCTGCAAGTTTGCAAAAGTTTATCCTTCACTTACATTGGAGTCTTCACTGACATTTGAGGACACTGAACTGATGTCATTCCTTGGATGAAAAGATTGCAGTTAGTTCAGACTACATGGTATTAACAGGCTAGATGTAGCTGTGATCTGGAAGTTAGTTTGGTAACACTTTACTTAAAGCTGTCATTTAGAGTGCATTATAGATAGCTTCCTAGTGCATCATAATCGTATAAGAATTAATAAAGCATTACAACATCTTTTACTGAACATCATTAGGCATGTTCTGACACTCAAGTTTATACTCACTGCATTCTATGCCTCTTGGGCAATTTATCGAATGCTTTCCTTTCTTTATAGGTTAAGTGTAATTGTATGTTCAGAGATTCCACTGTGTTTTATGGTACTTCACTATTGATGCACTTATGTACTGTCACAGTACATGGAGGGCCCATTACCAAGTCTTTCTCTGCAACATCACAAGCTCCTTGTCTACTGTATCATAGCAGGAGTGATTCATTTCTGCAGCCTGCTTTTTACTGAACCTGGCATACAGCTCTAGAGATATGAGCTGATTCCAAGTGAGCCTTGTGTAGCCCATAACTCTGAATCAAGTGTTACCCTAAACGACTATGGCCTAATTTACAGTCGTCTTGTAAAGTCACATGTTCCTGACTTATAGGTTGGAACTAACATACTGTAACTCAACAAGACGTATCCAATGCAGAACTGCACCTTTCACTAGCATAAAAATAGAGTTTAAAATGCTGAAAGTGTATTTTTTGGTGCTTGCAACTAGAAGATTTCATGCTCCACATCATCCAAATAAGTGAGTCCACTTCCCAGTTCTAAAATAAAGTTATGCCTGAGGGATCAGGACAGATTTTAACATTTATATTTCTACATGTCTCACCTGCTTCTCTGAAACACAAAATATCAGCATGGACTTTATTACAGAATTGTAAAATTTTTGAAAAAATAAACTTTCTCATCGAGTCAATCTCAATTTCTCATCGATCTTATCTCTCCAGTACATCTATCTAGTGATTCCCCAACCCAGTTCTCGAGGACCCACAGCAGTCCATGTTTTTGCTCCCTCCCAGCTCCTGGTAGGAGCAAAAACATGGACTGTCTGTGGGTCCCCAAGGACCGGATTGGGAACACTAATCAAATCTAATCTAATCTAATCTAGTCTAATCTTATCTATCTATCTATCTATCTATCTATCTATCTATTCATCCAGAATTTTAACATTCACCCAAGTAGGAGCAGCTATGTACAGTTGTACAAGTATGTACAAGTATACTGGCCAGAAATGAACGCTCAGTTTTCAGCTTTGCATTTGGGGGAGATGCAGCTGTTATCTCTGTTATGGCACTGCTGCAAACATCTTTATTGTCCATTACAGAGAGCAGTTTGAACATCACCCTTCTCTCCACAACTGCTTGAGCCTAACTACAGAGCTGGCCCTCTTAATCTGCCAGTTTAGCACTGCAGCCTCCTTTTTCTTAGTGTTACACTTAGTGTTACACTCCCAACAGACAGCGGCTAAGGGCAAGATACTGGCAATAGTGGACTGATAAATTATATTTAACTGTTTGCTGCACACACCAAAGGACTTCCCATGAAGAAACATCTGCTTTGTACTTCCCTGTAGAGTGTGTTGTCACTACAGTCCAGTCTATTGTTGACGCAGGACCTAATCTTCCCGCTTCAGTACTCTAGACTTGGGCATCTGTTCATTGAAGACTACTGCTGTTGGCTACCAAGTGGAAAGGATCAATCTGTAAATTGTTGTGATTGTGATTGTAAAGGGGTGGAACATTTCTGGTAAATTTCCAAGATTTGTAATGTACTGCCAGCTATTGGTAGCAATTTTATAGCTACTTTTGTTTTCCACTTTTTAGTGCTTACATATGTATTGTTTTAGATATAAAATTAAATTCAGTAAATGTGGATATATAATATTCAGAAAACTAATCAGCTACCTCTCAAGTATTCCATCAAGCAGGCTAATGGATGAGTTTAAATAATTTAGTTAGTTAGCCAGCAAGCTAGCAATGATGCTGGCTAACTGATGACATTGATGTTTTAGTAAAGTGGATTCTGTGGTGAGATAACTTTGCATGAACCTGGTGGATGGGTCTTTGCTCATATGAGGCCCTTTTATCAGTTGAGCAATAATCTTACAAATCCCCCCCAACGTCAGCCGCTTCTGAATGCAACTGGTCTCTCTTTGGCAAATTGCATATAAAAGACTGCAAAAGGCGCACAAATGTACAGGTGGAGAAACTAGTGGCAAATAGGGGCAAACCGGGGGCTTGTTGAGCCAGACCCCCAACACCTCAGCTGAAGCAAACAGTGACTCCAACTGGACATATTCTAACTCTGTTTGCTTGAGTATTTGTAACTTTGAGCAGATTATCCAGATTCTGACTTTCATCATTAAGCCCAGCGCCGCCCCTCCCTACACGCAGAACACGCGCTGTGCGTAGGGCCCCACGATCCATGGGGGGGCCCATTTTCTGCAAGGGGACGCATTCTCTGCAAATGCGCAAAGGATGCGTGCATAGAGCACCAAGTCAGCCCAAGGCAGGAGAGAAAGAAAGAGACGAGTAATCTGACACCGCAAGGTTGTAAACCTAAATCGCATTTTGTGATAGAGTCATTTTACATTTATATTTACCGCATTTAGCAGACGCTCTTTTCCAAAGCGACTTACAACAAGTACTTAGTAGTCTATGACTGTTCTTCAATTTATAAGCTAGACCTAAGATCTACAGCTGTCAAGATCAATTTACCGCTAAGAACGTCGTGTAAAAGTTGTTAGGAAAAGGTAAAGATTGTTAGTGGATTTTTTTTTTTTACTCATTTTTTTTTGTAATGGGGGGCGGGGCTCAAAATAAAATTCTGTTTAGGGCCCCAGTTTGGCCAGGGGAGGCACTGATTAAGCCTCATGCCACACGTGATGAGTGTGTGTTCAGTAATGTTAGCAAGGGATATTTTTGTTAAGTAAAATCACAGTAAAGTAAGTAGAGTAAAGTAATACTTTGATTAAGGCTATGATGTCAGTAATTTATAAACACATTCATAATGCATTATAATGTTTTCGTAAAAAGTATCATAAACATGGCTATAAATATTCATCAAAAGACATAACACATCATAGCCATGTTTATTATGCATTATGAATGCCTTATGAAGTTCTCATCTATAATGCACTATTGATACCTATATAATGCCATACAAAGCAGCGTTGATGTTTATACTGATCATCATAATGCATTATAAAGGTATCCATAGTGCATACCTAGCTACCAGATTCATAGGATCCACTGGAGTTCCTAAGATACTTTGCTTACGCTCTAAGACAGGGGTGAGCAATCTTATCCTGAAAGGGCCGGTGTGTATCCAGCTTTTTGGGATGAGCTTTAGGTCAGCTGTTCAATTAATAAATAAGGGAGTTGCAGCGAAAACATGCATATACTGTGGCCCTTGCTGGGTAAGAAAGGCAACTCCTGCTCTAAAAACAGCTCTCCTTTGAATGCATCATTTACAGCATTAAAAAGCATTATATTACTGATAACCATGCATGGGAGTACAGTATTATTAGGGTTATTGATTTCCCAAATTTAGCAGGAGGATCTGGTTCTCCTTATCACTAGTGCCACAACCTAAAAAATTCATTTAGTTTGCCTGGTCTATAACTCCTGAGGATGCAGGGGTTTGTGTTTTTGCACATTTGTGTGCAAACAGTGAGGTAAGAAGCAATAACTTAGAACAAAGAACCTCATACCTCATGTCTCTCAGACTCTGCTAGCTTGTTCAAATGAGCTTAGATCTCTCCTAGGCATGTCTGACTATGATCTATGGCAGCGGCAGGACAGGGGATGTAACCTGAGATGAAAACATAGAGTGTCTGAGACCTTTCCACAAGAGGGCCCAAACTGGCAGAGTAGAATTGTGGGTAATATCCAACACCATTGGTTCTAAGTGAAGGGCTCACCCATAATTTTTTTCATCATCTCCATTGTCAGAAATCACCTAAAGTAAACCAGGAGTCCCATTTTCAAAACACTTTTCCTGGTTGGGGGGATGGAGCGAGGCTGGGGTACACCTGGATGGGATACCAGTCCAACACAGGGCACATGCACAATCATATCCTAGGAGCTATTGAGGGACACCAGTCAGCCTTGCACCTGTTCCATAAGCATTCCACGGCATTCCTCCAAACACACATGACAGTAAAATTTGAAGGTTGAATCTCAGCCCCCATTTCTTGAGGTTTCTGTTGAGGCACCATGCCCCCCCCCAACCAGGACAAGCCATGGAAAACACTGGAGTGCCAGAACAAATAAGTTTCACTAAAAAATTAGTAAACAATGTTATAAGAGATCTGAATGAACTCATATGGCTTTTTGGGTAATTATCACAGTTGCTTAGTTTTATCATTTTTTTCAAATGAAGCCATTACACTGCTTTTATACATGCAAATACAAGGCATTTCCACTTCAAGCACTTAAGACAAGAATGGCTTCAAAGTCATAGCCTAATGGATATTTAGCTCTTGAAGTGACAACCCTTTTACAAGCCGATGGCCTCCCTTAGTTAAAGTGGACTTTTAAAACCACTCTTACATGATGACTGTGTTCTCTGTGGCCACTTGGATTAAACTTGCTTTCATGGACTTTCTGAATCAACGTGATACACGCTCTCTATCAGGCAGCCTCATTAAAGGGGATGTTAATTGTAAGCTGCTAAATGCCTTCAATCTGGTTTTTGTTCAGTCAACGGCATAGGAATAAAATATACTGTAAGCAAGGTGTAGAAACAGACAAACACAATGCGTTGTACACTTTAGTATCACAATGCTGTCTATTTTAGTAAGAACTAAAATGTCTAAACCCGAGAGATTCACAGACTAACACTTTGAAGCTCAATTTGAATTTCTAAATGCTGGATGTGCAGAAATTTTTCATCTCCTATACTGTGTCACAAGAAGAAAGAAATGTTCTTTTTCAGCAGACTAATCACCTCTGATCACCCACATAAGTGTCTACATAAAAAACATATTACAATATTTCAGGAAGAACTTCTCCACATACTGCCTTCTTCAGCCTACCTGTCACGCCTCAACAACTGTATGTCCAGGAAGCACTTTTACAAAAGCACTGACAGCGAGAGGAACAAAGTAACTGTTTGCTTTTCTTTTTTTGCAAAGAGCTTTTTGTGGACCCATCCGCAAACTGAGGTACCCACTCTCTTAATAAAATCATACGATAGAGCTGCTGGAGAAAAATGCTTGTAAATTCCCATTTGTCAAATAACCTTCTGTCAAATATGTAGACAGCCACTGTTTATCCAATAGAAGAGTACGGAGATTCTGTCTCGGTGGGGGCAGGTGGGGGAGCGCCATGAAGAGACGCACAAACGTGTCACGTCGCATTATGATTTTATAGAAAGTATTTGAATTAATTAGTATACCAATAAAAAGGCATGCTTTTCCAGTTCTTATAAATCTGATAACAAAATATTCATAGTTACATTGTCAACCTATCGTTCTCGTGTGGAAAGAAACATCGCTGCGCAACTATTGTAAAATAATATTTTGTCTATTGACAAGATCAAGACAATAATGCATAAATAGGATTCTTTTCTTAGAATGGGGTCCAGGAAACACAACGACAGAGTAAAAGAATAGCACTCGGTAATGAGCATCTCTGTTGTTATGTTTTGTCAAATCCTAAACTGGATCTCCATAGAGAGCATACCAATTAGAGAAGACAAGCTATTAAGAAATTCCTTCTATCTTTTGTTACTAACTAAATGGAAAATACAGTCCACCCAGTGTTCAAACACAACTCATGTCCTATGTCCTCAAGCTATAATTCATATTGTACCATTAGAGCATTACAGGATTTGTGTGATGAAAAGGTAGGTGGTACATTGAAACCCTATAAATTCTTCCAAAATATAGGACAATGGTGATTTGGGCTTGTAAACAGACATTGAACATGCCCACTGAAATTATGGCTCATTACTTACACACCAAACCACACAACAATACAAATCGTGTGAGTGTGAGAAGCTAAACTATCATGGGTATATTTTCTGTTAGTCACTGAAGAGGAGAGGATGGGTATTCCAAAGTATTCAGGCTCTATATCTGTTTAAAACTTTTGATATTTTTCGATCTGACAGGGACATAGATCATAATAAGTTCTGACAGATTTGATGGCACTTGTTCATTTACAGTTTTCTGTGTGAAGAACATGATTTTGCAGCATCTAATATGAAGCCAAAGGAGAGAAGCAAAGAATGAGCGAATTGACTGAGAGGAACGGACTTGAGACAAGTTTTGCTGTTGTCTGTTCTTTAGAATCTTGGGGTTGTGTGGGTTTATACGTAGATGGCTTTCTATTACAGTAATTCAGCCTTTGGGGCACAAAAACTTAAAGAAGTTTTCTGCATTGAAGCATAAAAGGCAAAGAGGACTGGAACTGTAGTTGATCTGTAATTGGCCAGGCAGGATTCCTATAGATCTTCTTTAAAATATGAAAGACAAACAGTCAAATTCTCACAAATTTTATATGGCGTTTCATATGGTTTCATATTAAGAGTAATATTAATTGCATTTTTAGCATGTATTGTCATTGTTCACTAGTATATCAAATAAGGTGGTAGTTTGAATCAAGGATATGCTCACGCAGTATCTACGTGTCAGGAAGGTGTTAGGGATGCTTCAGTGCTCCGGTTTACTTTACAAAGCACAGGCACAAAGCTGCAAGAGGGAGAGGTGTGCACAGGTCAGTATGAGCTGCTCAGCGAAGATGAGGCCCTTTCCGTCAGCCTGCGGGTATAAAGGTCATGTGACTCAAAAGGTGGTCTTCTGCAGCTTCCTCTAGTTAGTTCTTGCCTACTGGGGAACTAGCTGCCCAGATCAGCACTGGACAGCTCCCACATCTACACTTCTAGTAGGGCTGGAAAGTTCAGGTCCTAAATGTACAAATCCAGACCAAGGTTTTGTTTCAACCAACCAGCTGAGATTTCTGTGACTGCGACACTTTATGTGCAACTGGTTGGTTGAAACAAAACCTTGTTCTGGATTTGTACTTTCTGCACCTGAACTTTCCACCTCTGGCTTCTAGGGAAAGATCATTCTGCTCTGTTCCTTATTCATTGCTATGCCACAAGCACATTGCATTGTCATTAACGGGTTTAATATAATATCAGGGACACATATCTAATTATCTATTAGGGCAGACATATGAAGGTGGCCAAATCAATATGAGGTGTCCATATTCATATCGTTTAAAGTGGTGATTAAAGAAGCAAGGCGGCAACCTGGCATTTTGTTCAGTCACAAATGTCACATGCAATGTTCCTCCCCAGTACCCATATCTCCTTAGGTATCGCAAGACATCATGTCGAAACTTTATGAAATGGAAGATGGTGTTTAAATGAAGGCTTTTCAGGGAATGGTGTCATCCAGCTTTCATGTAACAGAGTGATCCATTTTGCTTTTAATCATCCCGAAAGCTGGTATCAGTTAATGGCATTAGCTATATGCAAACATTTCCCCTCTCATTACTGATCACTTTAAGCAGACCAGTACTTATTTTTACAAAAATACACATTATATTATGCAATCATGAGTTACATAATCAGGTATAATTCATACAATTGTGTGATCCTAGTACGATTGCAAAATTTGCCTATCGTCGATGTCTGGTCCTGATTAGATGCAATGTTTGTGCATGAAAAACCTATAAAGTCCTTGGGATGCTGCCATTTCCAGGCATTTTAGGCATGAAAATAAAAGTAAAACTGAACATTTAATGCACCATCCTAGAGCATCTTGCAGGTAAACGAGTCTCACGCAGGCACCGAGCCAAGCACCTATTCAACCACACCCAGTCAGTTCCTGCTATGTCTCCACTAAATACTCAGGCAAACCAGTAACTTATCAACTAATAACTTCAGTGATTTTTTTGTGAAGTACTGAGGGCCTTTTCCAGACAAACCCCAATAGCCACTCCCTATCCACTTCCAATCCATTTGCATGTTCACATGGAGGGTTCGCTGCATCAAGTGCCGTCCCAAACCAATGAGGGCAGAGTGAAAGTGGGCTATAGAGCCCTCCAACACCGAGTCAGCATTGAGAACTGACTTAATAACAATGTGCAACATATTTTATATTTGTCATAGAAGATGTTCCACACCAATGCAAGTGCTGTGGTACTACATATACAAGCATTTACTCCTAAAAGATTATACATTTAATATTTTTATACAGACATTAACAACTTAAAGTTTACATTGTATTTCAGATCAAATACAGACACTCCCTGGGTTATGAGGGTCCGTGTTATGATATTTTGACTTTACAATGAGCATGATTATTCAATAAATTACATGAGATATTCAACACTTTACTAGAAAATAGGCTTTATGTTAATGATGTTGCCCGACTCTAGGCTAATGAACGTATTCTAAGCATGTTTAAGGTAGGCTAGGCTAGGCTGTGATACTTGTTAGGTTAGGTGTACTGTATTAAAATGCATTTTTGCCTTACGATAGGTTAACCAGAACATAACCCCTCGTAACCCGAGGAGCATCTGTGTACCTTTTCTAGTTTAGAGAACAAAGTCGTTTTCGGTTGATTGTAGTGGTATATTTGTAGGAACTGTGGGAAAAAACAAAACAACTTATGAAAAATGACCATATAAAATGGCCGTATAAAAATCTAACGGCTCTGCCTTCTGTAGGATCTTCTCCTCTCATTTTTCAGTAGCTTGTGGATCATAGCAACAGGTGCCGTTCCCAAGATGTTGATAGGAAACCATGGTGGCAACAATTACAACAGTCTCTATTTCAGCCAAAGAAAAGGAAGTTCGGCCCAAAGCTTGCTGGTGTATTCATACTCTGCACCTTAAGGAAGGGAACTTCGTTCAGCTGTGGGTGTGACTACAAATGGAGTATACTCTGACACCGTCTGGACCCAAGGACCGGCTTGAGAACCACTGATGTGCTTTATGTGGACAATTCCTGCTCCTTCCCTGCCTTGTGTTCCTCCTACTAACCTGTGCCTGCACTGGGACTCCGTCTTTGAATTAAGATTTGCATTTATTTGCCTTCTGTACACATCTCTTAGGTTAGATGGGTCGGTGCCGACCCATGTCTTAAATCAGCCATAAAATACCCTCAAAACAATTATTTATCATCCAATTTGTTTCTTACCTCTTGGTTACCTTGTTAGGCTTCCTTATCCATGAAAAGATTGGTTTTAATATTTTTGGTGAGGCTTTCTTGACCTTTCTTTTGACTTTTATGCATTTTAAACTAAAAAAAGGGGTCAGTGCCGACCCCAACATCAGAGCTGTTACAATATTGACCAGAGCATTTTTTTTTTATTTAAATAGAGGTTCCTGACAAAGTCAAAAAGCCTTGATACAGTACACAAATTTATGTAGTACTTTTATGCATTTTAAGCTTACAAACACCATAGGAAGGTTAATTTGTTTCATGGATTGCAACCCATTTCCTGTCTATGGATTATGACTCTGGAGAATGATGTTCGGATCCTCATTTGGATCTTTTCCCTATTCAGTCATTACAAAGGAAATAACAACTGAAGGACATCAACTTGTAAGTAAGGTGGATTTGTACCTTCTGCAACCAAAAAGGATGTTCCACATGTTATATAAATTATGTTGTTGTTGCATGGTATAATTGCTATACTAATTTCCTACCTGTTTCATTCCATTAGAGGCATGGAATTAGTTACTCTTTCCGGAGAGGCCATGTACATATATTTTAAAGCTGTACTGGTTGTCTTATTTGTAAAGATATATACTTCCTTAGAAAACCATAGCCAAAAAACTCACATTAGCATTAAAATTACTGTCTTTAATCAATGAAATAATAAAAAGGATATAATGGAAGCTCATAGAACTGTTCATAGCTTAGCCCGCCTCAGTCTCCAGGACCACTCTACAGGGCTTTTAGAAAACACGTTGTAATTAATGATCATTCTGCCATAGAACCATGACAATTGTAATACAAAAAACAGCAATCTGAATCCTAGAAAAGCCTGTTCATTTGCATTAAAAAGAATGGAACTGGACACCATATGATTTATCCATCCATCTTCCAACCAAATATCCTGGACAGGGCCGCAGGAGATCTGGATCCCATCCCAGGCAGCACAGAGCACAAGGCAGAACACCGCCTGGGTGGATGCCAGTCCGTTGTGGAGCACGCACACACTATGAGCAATTTAGAGACACCGATTACCCTGATTGCATGTCTGTGGACATCAGGACGAAACCGACGAGATTGGAGGAGGGAGGGGTATGGAAACTCCATCCATCCATCCATCCATTTGCTATCCCTGCTTCGTGGAACATTCTCCCCTGATTTCTTTATCTAGTTCTGGTTTTTGCAATTCTGATTTTGTTTGGTTTTGGCTGCTATTTGATAGGGGTGGACTAACTTCTCTGGGGGCCCTGACCTGCGTAGGGGGGCTCCTAAGGTGACCATTTCAGCTAATTTTCTGGAGCCGATAGAGAAACAAGGGGGAATTAAAAATGATGGAACACCAATAATATGCTATTCAAAATGCGGGGTGCCAGTGCTAAAACTTACCAATCAGGGTGGGGCCAGGAATGCTGCCGGTAAAATCCACTAATCAGGGATGGGGGGTATCGCACCGGCGGATTGATCGGCCAAATTTAACTGTTCCCTCTTACTCCGTCCCTGAGGCTAAGGTTAGTCGTTTTTATATATGTTCATTTAATTGTGTTCTCTCCATGTCTGTTCACAATTTCTCTACCACCCTAGCCCGATAGCATCAAAGATGAGGAAATGTAATGTTAGTCCTGTATCTTTGTGCCATTTTCTTCTTGTTACGTTGTGCCAGTTCACTTGGAGTGAAACAACCGGTACCACTAGACTCCAGTGTGTAAAGAAATCTGGCTGGCATTAAATCTCAAAGTAGGAATAGTCCATTATAGCAGGGATAGGGGGAAACTTTGTCTGTCCTGAAAACTGTTGCTACAATTGCAAAAAAACAGACAAGTCTCTATAGTTTAAATGATCTTGTATAATTAAATGTAATTTCTGGAAATTCTGTCTTGATGTGGCCCCTAGTTCTTGGGGGGCCCAGACAACTGCATACTCTTGCCAAATGGCTACTTCAATATTAGTTTAAATACTAGAGCTCGTGGCCATACGTGTAAATTGGACATTTTAAAATGAATTTGAGAAAACACTTCTTTACACAGTGTGAAGTTAGAGTGTGGAATAGTCTTCCTGTTAGTGTAGCACAAGCTAAAACCCTGGGTTCCTTTAAATCAGAGCTAGATAAGATTTTAACAACTCTGAGCTATTAGTTAAGTTCTCCCCAAACGAGCTGGATGTGTCGAAATTTCTTATGTTAAGTCCACCCCTGCTGATTGGCCTGTTTTGGATTTTTTAGCCCACCCCCTCTGTTTGTTCGTCTTGAGCTTCTGTATCTATCTTAGCCTCGACTTCAACAACAACCATGGATTAGCCTCACCTATGAATATTAATCAGCTTTGGTTTCCATTTGCCACTTTGTGACGCTCTTCAGGGTCACGAGGATCCAGAGCCTATCCTGGAAACTACAGGCACAAGGCAGGAAATAGCCTAGGTTGGGGTACCAGCCCATTGCAGGACACACTCATACCATTCACACACACACATTCAACACTACTGATGGTAGCTCCGATTCACCTTACCATGAATCTGGACTGTGAGGAGAAACCGAAGGACACCCCACAATGACACAGGGAGAACATGCAAACTCCACACCTGCAGACCTGGGGCGGAGATTCGAACCCTGGTCTCCAGGCATCAGTGACGTTTACTGTAAAACCCACACAAAGAAAACAATATAATGTAGCCTATGCATTTCTTCCTCAATTCCTTATTCAACTAGTAACTGCTTTAAATAACCAATTAACAGTGGTAATGGAATCTGTAATCTCAGAGACTACAGTATATTGAACCCTCCTGTGTCATTCTCCTCAGGCATTTCAAAGCAGTACACTTAAAGGCTGTCTTTGTAATAAGCTTGACAATGATGCCTGATGCCATGCTTTCTTTCAGTGCATGCACAGCAAAGTAAACAATCCTATAAATCGAAAGGATATAATGACTATCCTTGTGGTACCACACCTCCTGTGGGCAGGATGCCCACCCATGCTTCTGGGTGAGGAAATTACATGTTTTTCCCTCTCCAAGGTCTCCATGCCTCCCACAGCATGGATAGATGGATGGGTAAGCAGAGCTCTGGTAAGAGTTAATTTTTAAATATAGATACACCTATTGCATGACTGCTAAACTACTTTGTCTTCGACTTATATCATCTTTGACTTATATCACGTCTTTGACTTATATCATGGCAAGATGCACGATGAACAACACATCAGCCGGTCAAGATTCTGTCAAAGGCTGGTGAAGCTTGAAATTGCATGGTAATATTACATCGTTTTAAAATTAAAACTATTAATAGTAAAAATACATACATCACAATGAAAAACAAGCTAATCAAACCAGTGGTAAAATGCAAAATAATTTTGCATCTGTGAAAGTCCATAACATTTATCCTTATCTTGGCCAAGCTCTCAAGAGGGCTAAAGTGTGTCCCCGAAGGTCAGGGATGCCAGTCCATCGCATGGCACATGCAAGCAAGCTATAGGCAACTTTAAAACACCAATTAAGCAATGAATTCATTTATAGCTTAAAATTAATTTGAGTTAAACATTGGAATAAATACTTGAATTACAGAGCAGTACATTTATAAAATAGGTGATGTGTGGTGTTTTGACATGGATCCACCCAAATTATCTGACTTTTAATTTGAAAGGGTAAAACCACACCTTGCATGTGCAAAAAAATCCAGTTTTTGGCCAGAAAAATGGACGAGGTTACAGCTAAATAACTGAAAGAAAATGTGGAAAAGACAGTAATATATATATTTTTTTTTGGCAAAGCAACAGAGCCATCGGAAGCCAGGCAGAGCAGGAATGAACTAGATAACCTGACAGAAGAAGAGCAGAGACAGTGAGTTGAGGAGCAGAGTTTGCTGATGCTAATGAGAAGGAGCTCAAAAGGTGCAAGCACGGCGCAAGTGA
Source organism: Mormyrops boulengeri (assembly GCA_026781065.1). Taxonomy (NCBI): domain Eukaryota; kingdom Metazoa; phylum Chordata; class Actinopteri; order Osteoglossiformes; family Mormyridae; genus Mormyrops; species Mormyrops boulengeri. Next base: position 18,661,602 of record JAODLD010000016.1, read on the forward strand.
AATGTTTGATGGAACTCACAGATGTCCATAGGAAATATTGCATTGTTACATGTTTAACTAATTAATAGCACATTATAACCCGAGTTGTGTGTGATGTCATTGTGGTCTTTAGGAGTTCTGACACTGAATTTAAGCACTGGCGGACAGGCATAGCTACCATGCTGATGAACATTAATTACAAAATTACAAAAAGAACAATGGGTTTCTTGTTATAACAGCACTGTGTCTGCAGTCGGACAAAGATATTTTAGCCCAGCGCATAATATACGAAATATGTAAATAATAATAATAATAATCATAAGTTAATTCATTATTAATTAAAATTACAAGAAGACCAAACAATGGGTTTCTCATTATAACAGCACTTTGTCTGCAGCCAGACAACCCCTAAAGATGTATCTCAAAGCATAATACACAAAATACATAAATAATAACAAAATTAATAATAACAATAATTATTATTATCATTATCATCATCATTATTATAATATTATTATTTAAGTTACGACAGATATCTCTGTTGGCTTTGCACTGCTCTATCAGTATGTAGGTGGGTAGTTCTCAGCACTTTTGTTGTAAATAGAATTTGAGAAGTTTACATTTATGGGTAAAATTCCTTAGACTCTGCAGTAGTTTTGTTTGTTTGTTTGTTTATTGCTTGCATGATTGATTGTTTGATTGTATTAGTCACCACAATATGTATTCCAAACCCTGCTGGCGATGACGCTTGAAATTTAAATATGATTATCTTGGTCCAGCATATCTTGCCCTCCTAAATTAAACTTAAAATGCACTGCAATCCTTACTGCTACCATTACACAAACGGAATGTTTACGAAATAAACGTTACTGCTCACAGAATCTGCTTTTAACGGGCTCTTATTGCTAATATTTTCAAAGGAATTCTTAAAGTGTTCTGTTTTTGATCTTTTAACTTCTTCGATCTCTTATTTTTTGACACTAACTGAAAAGATATTGCTCATTCATTTGATATGCATGTAAACACTTTCCGTGTCATTGACTGAAATGATGACGCGTGCGAGGAAGTGAGCTGCCTCTGCTTACTGATTTACCATGTTACCAACTGAGGAGACACCAGCAAATAAATTACAAAATTGCAAATATATCTATATATATATCTTTAATATAAATAGATTGTTTTTTTCTCAAAATTAAATGTGAATTGCATGATCCTATAACCAAATAATTATAGTGATACTCTTGCGATATTCACACATTTTTCACAAATAAATGACCAAACCATTGTTGGCATTCAGCATATTTTCTGTTCCATTTCAATAAATGTCATAATTAATTATTTTCTCCTAATTCTCTGTTGAAATCACATCTGTACATTAAAAGTTAAGAGCTGGATTACCCTCTTGGCACGATGTTTTATACCTTTGCACAGTTTAAAAGTTAAATTTTAAAGGCATAATCAATATTTTATAATACAACAAGCTATGAAAAAAGACGAGCCAGCAATAAATGTGATTGGCTACTTGGCCACTAAATGTGAGCTGTGATGGGATCATCATATACAGATAGGTTGTAAATTTGTTTCCAGGTATAGTTCTGCTTATACCTACAGACTGGACGAGCCAATCGGGAACATGAGTGCACATGTGCCCTATTTGACGGACAGGCCATCGTTTGCCATCTGGATAGCATGCAGTACTCCACTGTTCTGTGAATGGGGACACTCCCAGGGCCATCTGGACAGGCTTCGCAGATCAACTGGCTGCTCCCTGACTGGAGATCAATGCTCTTAAGCTGATTTGCAAGCAAGGGCAATAAAAACACAAAAAAAACACAAAAAACTAGTCCAGTAAATATTTCAATTATTTACCACTAACTTGTAGCAAAATGATTATTGTAGAACTGAATCACCTGGTTCTTCCTGCAAATCTGTTGTCATGTATAAGCCAGACTCCCTCTGCCGCAGAACTGCAGGTGTTCTAGCTATTAAAGGATAACATCACATAGACCTTTGTTCCACCTGATCATTAAATCATGATTCAAAGAGCCTTCCGGCACCCCATTAAAACTGACCATCAAACCTTAATTGTTCTTAGTGACAGTTTGTAGGTTGTAGGTATCTGGGCCTCTATTTAGGACTTTCACAATCATCTCTACCCCCATATTACTTATTTGAATGTTTATTCAAACCTCCTTAGATATATACCTAATTACTGCCTATAACTAAAATATTTATGTGAAGTCAGGCTCTAGTCCTGCAGAGGAATGCATCTACATGCATCACACCACTGTGACCCACAGATCAGCCTGCATCATGGCAGCCTTGCAGAGACCATTAGAGGAACCTGTTAGGGTGTACATTATGGGGACGTGATGTTGCCTTTCCAGGCAGATTGTCTAGTGCACAGCCTCGGGGCATGACTATTTGGAAATTGCAGATTTGCAAAAAAAGAAGTCGAGATTTTTGCACAAAGAATGGGGGTGTAAATTAAACATTTGCTTAAAAAAATTGCAAATGAAAGTTTTGGTGTTAGTCATAATGCAGCAATGAAAATATTTGTTATATAGTCAATCATCATTGGCAACACTCATGAAGATACGCTAAACTTCAGCATATAAGATGTGAACTACACATGCAATGAGTGATATTTTGGACTTAAACAATAGTGCAAGTCTTACGTTTTGTTTTAACCTAACTTTAACATAAAGTTTTTGTTTTCTGTTTTTCTAAACAAAAACCATTATTTGGTAATAACACCTTTAAAGGAAACAATTGGAAAAAATAATGTTTCACAAATATTGGCAAGCTAATGCCTAATATTTAGTAAAGTCTCCCCTGGCAAGGAGAGCAGCACAGAACCTCTTTCTGTTACTTCTTACTAGGTTGGAGAGCCACTTGCAGAGCGATCTTGGGTCTCTCCTCCATATAGTATAATTCCACTCCCTTAATATTCTTGGATTTACCCTGGTGAACTGCCCTCTGCAACTCACACCACGGGTTCTCGATTGAATTCAAATCTGGAGACTGAAATGACCATTGCAAATCCTTGATTTTGTATTCTCGCCACCATGTCTGCTTGATTTATACCTCTTTTTCACTAGTGGCATGCTGGTGCTGGTGCTGACAGGGAGACGGTTCTCAGGTGGGGCTGGAGTAGCATAACCGGAGAATTTACCCGCATTTCCACCGGTTAAAAACAGCACGTATAACAGATGGCAAGTACACAGACGATGAAGGGCCTGTGACGTTTTTGAGTTTCTTTATGTTTTCTTTTATAACGGAGAATGTTTGGGCTAGTTGTAACTTAAGCTCTGGTTCTTAAGTTAGCATTAGGTGAAACATAAATTTTTATGAAATGTTAGCTAGATACATTGCAAAGCATTTCTAATTATGATTTGATTAATATTTATAAAAAATGATTACCTGCATTCTTGCTGTGTAGATTTTACAGTTGTACAGAAGACGGCCATCACCCCTTGTTTGGGCATGAACAAGAACAAGACATTAAAACGGCTGCAGTTAATCCATATTTCAGTTTCACCAGAGTCATCTGATTACACGTCACCGTCTCGAACACATAATTGGGAGAACACAAGCACTATTCGCTGTGTGTACCCATAAGGAAATATGTTGCAGTTACACTTTAGAGCAGGGGACTGCAACTCCAGTCCTGGAGAGCTGCTATCCAGTAGATTTTATATCCTTCCTGGCTTCTGCTGAGGCACACCTTTTCTCGGGTAAATACCTGGGACAGGTGTGGCTCATCAGAAGCCAGGTAGAATTGAAAACCTACTGGATAGTAGCTCTCCAGGACCAGAGTTGGAGACCCCTGAGGCTTTAGAGGCTGACTACCAACAATGAATACAGAACAGTGGGGCACTTTGAAACTTTTTTCATCCCATGCCGGTTTGTGAGAGTTCTGTTTTGTAGTCTTGGTAGTGTATCTGTAGTTTTTAAATGTCTTCATAATTTCCTCCGTACTGTGACTGCGGCCTGCTTTCTTCAGCTCTACACTGCAGCTGTTGAGAAACACTCACCATAAATATTCAACTTCTGGTGATGACCAAATTTCCAATAAAGCATTCGTCTCACTAGCCGACCACTGATTTCATTTCCCCCCACCAGTGTCAATGTCCGCGGTCATCTTTTCAGCAAATGCGAATCCGCTGAAGTTTAAAGCTCCTCCCTGCACGGCGACATCACAGGTTCCTAGTTTGGAGTGAACCACTTTTCCTCCAGGCGTACCTCAGAGATATTCATCCTGACCTACAGACCGAGACAGCATGTCAGAGTGAAGGTTTAGGTTTTGAGGTGCATATTCAGCCTGGGTAACCTGCTCCGGGATCATCGCTGGCCTCAACCCTCCAGGTACAGCCCACCTTGTTCTCCAGTGGCCCTTTTTTCTCTCCATACCTGCAGTAAGAACTGTGCCGATGCAGCTGGGAAAGGTTCCTCCCCAGAGTTCTCCCACCTGCACCTCAGCCTCGCCCCCTTTGCTCCCCGGAGTACTGACAGGCATCTCATTCATCTAATGACCTATAGCTATATAACCAGTTTAACCAGTGCAAGGAATTATACACAGTTACCAAGTGCTAAGCTGTGTTTGAAATGTCCACTTGTTCACTCATGCATTCGCTGGCTCACTATATAGTGTTCACTACATAGAACACTCATTAGGGGATAAGGGCAGACAGCGACTGAAACATTGCGGACATTAGGTGGTTGTTACGCTGCTACATAATTACGTGCCGGATATTCACAACTGTTATCATCGCTGCATAAACAAACACCATTACATTTGCACCAGTGTTGCTATCTCCGGATACGTACATGTTGCAATTGACAAATGTCTTCACTACTTTTAAATAAAAACAACACAAATCTGTGCATGTGTGGCTTTATTTACAACATACCTGACTGTATAATATCCACATGCGCAAGCATGATGGGCGCTGAAAATCCATATAAATCAGTGAAGTACATTAAAATAACTGTTTGTAAAGCAGTGGTAACCCTGGCACTGTTAAGGCTCACAAATATGCAAATATTTCATAAGTGACCTACTCTTAATGGTTACAATTCAGACAGGGCAAAGTTTCTCCACATGACAACCTGTAATGCATGATGCTCCAAGTCGACCGATGTCGGGTACGACACTGTACGTTACATTTTGGTGTTCCTTGTGCTGATTTTGTAGTGCACGATGTAGTGAATGAATCTTACAGTTGAAAATTCAAACATCATTAAAAAGGGTCAACTCACTCAATAGTGGACTAAATAGCGGGCAAGCGGACATTTTGAAGACAGCCCTAGTTTTCAGTCCCTGTTCATTCCCAAGTGCCTGAATCTCCTCTGTACTTCGGTGTGTCTGTGCCTCTCGATCCCCTGCCCAGACCCTATCTCATTATGAGTGTGCGTCTTTACTTTCCAGGGCCTGCCCTTCCCTGTACCCCCCAGAACTGACCTTTTGATGTTCTGACCCTGACGTATACCTCTAACTGTGATGTCCATCTCTCGCCTCTGATTACCCTTTCCTCTGTGTCTGCATCCTTAGTCCCCAAGGTTTTCCTCATACAGTGGCACTGTCTCAGGACAGCCTCTTTCAAGAGACTCTTCCAAAACACATCTGGAAATGCAGGTGGCATCTGACAGTCGATTTTGAAATATTAATTAAAGCCTCAAGATTCAAGCAAAATGTGCAAGACCCTGTGATTCTGGGTTCTTTTTTTTTTTTTACCTTTCTCACCATAAGTCTCACTCTGTGTGGGGAAAGTATGTTGATGCATCCACTTCCAGGCAAATTTTCAACTGTTCCAGGCTTATTAATTAAAAAATGAAATTCCTTGATTGTACTCAACGGTATTTTATTTGGTATAGCTGTTACCTAATTTGTAAAGGTTAACAACCTCATTTGAGAAGAACGTTTTTACTCATGCTGATGAATAACAAAGAGATTTTGCCTCTGTGTGAGATCACGTATGTACCACAGAGATACAGGAAATGGATGCAAAAATGGGAGCAGTAAAAGACATTTTTTCACATAGGATGCACACTTCTTTGATCTTATTTGAGATATGCTTCAGCAGAGCCATTATTTTTAGTCCATACATTTGTTTTTGGTAACACTATAGTGCATTATCTATAGTGCACTATAGATACCAGTGTATTATAATGGTTGATATAAGAGTTAATAAAGCTTTACAGCATCTTCTGTTGACGGTCATGGGGCATTATAATGTTGATTATAATACTTCATAAGCTAAAATGCAGCTCACATAAATAATTCACTATAATAATTCACTAGTCAGTCCTGTGTATTTAGTCCGTGTTCAAGTCTGTTTCCCCAGGTCTGTCATTGACGATGTCTGCCGTGCGATCCCTGTCTGCTCGTTTTCCCTGAATAAACCCGTTACCTTGGATTCCCATCTCCCTGATCCTGCTTCCCCGCTCCCTGCTTGCTCGCCCGTCACACGGATCATAAGAGAATGACAGACCTCCCAAAGAAGGTACACCCCCTAACCGAGGACGCTTACCTCGGGTTAGTGCACGAGGTTCATTACTGGCTAACCCAGTCAGAGGTCCGAGAGGATCCAGTGGCCTAGGCGCTAGCCAGTAAAAGCCGGGACATCCTGGAGACGATGTCCCCGGCAGAAGACGCGCACCTCGAGGAGAACGTACGATAAACTCTCCGGGTGCTGCAGGAGAGGCTGACCCCTCTGATCGAGCTCGCTTGTGAGCGGTATCCCAATCCACTGTCGGACCTCTCAGGACTCTCCCAGCCTCCACCGAAAGCCGCTGCCCGGAGAAAGAAGAGGCGAGGGAGTAAGAAACCAGAAGACGTACCAGTGATCTCCTTGGGAGCGGTTTCCCTCTCTGCTTCTTCCCCCGCCGGGAATCAGATGGAAACCCTGCCAATCCTGGACCCGGCGGTGTTCGAGTCGGCCAGCCCAGACGCTGGCTGACTAAGTCTTCACCCTCCAAGGACTTTACTGGAGGATGAGAGAACAGCCGGCCATACAGGACTCCGTGGAGGCCATCCAGCTCGTCGCCCATTTGCAATGTGACTTCGCGACATGGAGAGGTTAGCCGATGGCCTGAGGAGACTGCTCCGGTTATGGAGGGCGCACTCCCCTTCGCCTGAGCAGGCGGCTGTCACACTGCTCCAGTCCCGGCTGCTGTGTCGCCGCCCTCCGAGGTTCCCGCTGTGTTGCCACCCTCTGACGTGCCTGCACCGCCTCCTGCTACGCCCGAGGTCCCTGCTGTGGCCCCACGTCCTGCTCCACCCGAGGCCCCTGCTGCAGCCCCACCTCCAGCTCTGCCCGAGGCCCCTGCTGTGGCCCCACCTCCGCCCACTGCTTCGCCCGAGGCCCCTGCTCCACCCGCTACTCCGCCCACTGCTTCACCCGAGGCCCCGGCTCCGCCTCCAGCTCTGCCCGAGGTTCCTAGACCTCCTCCTGACATCCCTGCGGCTCCGCCTGCTCCTGAGGTCCTGGCTCCGCCTATGTCTGCTCTGCCCCTTGAGGCTCCACCCATCCCTGTTCCGGCCGTCCCAGATCCACCTGTCCCTAGACCCGTGTCTCCGGCTCCTACGTCCTGGATTTCCCCGGGGTCTCCCTCCGGGGAGGGACCCCAACCGCTGCCGCAACGTGGTGGAGTCCAACCAGGTCCTCACCTGTCGGTGTCCCCAAAGGGGAGGGGGCACTTGCACAGGGGTCGGGCCCCACCTGCCCTGCCCCCCGGCTCGCCTGCGGTCCCCCGGGCTCCTGCTCGGCTGTCGTCTGTGGGTCCCCCGCCGTTGTCTCGTCGGCCACCTCCGTCCGTGGTCCCCTTCTGCTCCCTCCTCGCCTCCACTGGTGCCCCCTTCGTCTTCTTCTTCACCCCCTCCGTTGATCCCTCCGGCTTCCTCCTCAGCCCCTTCGTGGTCCCCTCCGGCTCCTGACTCGCGGCTGCCCAGGGTCCCTCCGGCTTCGGCCTCTCGATCGCCTGCAGCTCCTGCGGCTGCCGCCTGTCGCCCGCTGTGGCTCCCTCGGGCTCCCCCTTGTCTGCCGTCCTGGTTTTGGCCTCCCTGTGTTGTCCCTCCTGTCTCTGTTCCTCGTCTCTCTGTGCCTCCTGTGTTTGCTCCTCATTCCTCTGTGCCTCCTGTGTCAGCTCCTCATCCCTCTGTGTCTCCTTTGTTCCCTCAGTTCTCCGTTCTTGTGTCTCCTTTCCTGGTCTGCGTTTCCTGTGTTGTGTCAGGTTCTGTCTTGCTTTCTGCCCTTGTGCCAGTCCTGTGTATCGGCCCTGTTCCCAGTGTCCCGTTGATGGTTTTGTCTTGTTTTTCAGGTCCTGTTCTCCCGGCCCCATCTCTCCGTTCCCCCAAGGCGCACCCGGAGTTCCCACCATGGGGGGGGGGGGAGGTTCTGTCACGTCCCTCCGTCCAGCCCTCGCATGTGCCACGCCCGCCTCGTTACCCTCATGTGAATCCCGCTTGTTACCAGCTGTTTCCTGTTTGATCCAGTCAGTCCCGTGTATTTAGTCTGCAGTCAACTCTGTTTCCCCAGGTCTGTCATTGACGTTGTCTGCTGTGTGATCCCTGTCTGCTCTTTTTCCCTCAATAAACCCATTACCTTGGATTCCCATTTCCCTGATCCTGCTTCCCTGCTCCTTGCTTGCTCACCTGTCACACGGATCATAACAATAACGTCATAATGCATTATAATGGTCGGTAAACAATTAAGGATGCTTTATACTGCATTTTGAAGGTATCTATAGTGCATTATAGCTGAGAGCTGCATAAAGCATTTATAATACATAACACACATGGCTATAATATGTTATGCCTTTTTATAAATATTTATAGCCATGTTTATAATTCTTTATGGATACATTATAATATGTTATGAATGTGTTCAAAGATTCTTATAGATGTGGAATTCCTAGAAAGCATTACCGTTAGTTTTGGTTTCTTGTTATGATTAATGTTAAAATGGGAGCAACTGGCAGTGTTTAACTATCCACAATTTAATATCTTAGTTCTGACACTCAAGTATATAGTCACCACATTCTATGCCTCATATTGAATGCTTTCCTTTTTTTATAGGTTAAGTGTAATTGTATGTTCAGAGATTCCACTGTGTTTTATGCTACTTCACTGTAGATGCACCTATGTACTGTCACAGTCTTATAGATCTTTTACCTTGCAATATAATTAAATATTCGTGAAGGAATGACTTTTATTAGATAAATGGTAAGCAATTTTTCTATACATTTTGGGGGAAATTTTGATTCTTATATGCATTGTTTATTTTATGTTGTGGTTTTAAGTCCCCTTTGTTTAGGGTTGCCAGTAATTATGGAATTTACTGTAAAAGTACATTCTGTCTGCGAGTCTCAACTCATCAAAATGAGCTGTGCCCTACTGGTGATATACTAACTGTTGAAAACGAGCATTTTATTGTGCAATGTTAATCACTGAAAGATTTGGCAGTGAGTACTTTTCCTAGCCCTGTTTCCTGACCATTGGCCTACTTCAGTCATGCTGTTTCTAAGGACTGAGGCCTTTCTCTGGTGGCCTGTGAGGTTCATTGTTGACGGAACAGTCCTGACAGCATCGATTCTCTGGGACCCAGCTACTGCAGTAAAGATTTTGGTTTTATGTTCAAGGAAAAGTATAAAAAATAATTAGTAAGTTTCTTTTGATTAATGGAGACAGGGGTGTAACCAGAAATTCTGGGCCCCCTGATAAAATGTCTTCTAAGACCCCCTGCTGGGTTTGCTACTTTCAGTCTGAAGAAATATGGGTCCCCCCCAGTATATATTATTTATGGAATGGTGGGGTCTCCCATGGTAAAATTTTCAGACAAATTATTATTATTATTTTGTGTTGTGGAACCCGTACAAAGTGCCAGGTCCCCTGAATCTACCATGGTACACATGCTCCTATGACACCCCTCACCGAAAGTATATTAGGTTTAGCAGATGTGACTTGTATCAGACTTGTATGCAAAGTCAGTAACACCACTTTATCAGACACATAAAGAATGCAAATTCAACCGAGCACACAAATCATTCTGGTTCTTATACCAAATTGTTACTTCAATTCCTTCACCTATTTTATATTCATGAAAGTCCTTCGGTGCTATAGGTATAAGCTGTCACTTGATACTCTCTTGACCCATGGAACTAGTTTTATTCTCTAATAAAAGGACAGCTTGACATAACACGCAGTTTGAGGGACATCTAGGCTGTCTGGAACTGGGTAGGTCAGCAGCCCGAATCCTTATAGTAACTTGTGATAACATCATGAATAAGGTAGCATCCAAGAATCTAGCCTGGCCATCAAAGGCAACGGGGAGTGACCTTATCCTGTCATATAAGACAGCAGGATGGGAATTTCTAGCATACAAAAGAATTCATGGTGGACTTTTTTAAAAGAAGCTTGGTACTTTTATGCTACATAAAATAAAAGCCCTATGGCTCAGTGGGCAGCATATAGCCCCACCTCCGGAATGCTGCGTTGGATTCCCATCCATGTTTTGTGTGTCTATAGGATGTTCTCATGTACCTATGTAGATTTACTCACTCAGTCAAAAGGCAAGTGCTTTGGGTGAATAGATGCCGTGACATTGTCATTGTGCACCCTGTGACAGAATGACATCCTATCTAAGCTGTCCTGTGCCCCGTAGTGCTTGGGGTAGGCTCCAGAGTCTCTGTTACCCTACACCAGTGATTCTCAGTCCAGCCCTCGGGGAGGGAACGAAAATGTGGACTGTGTGGCAAAAACATGGACCATCTTGGGGTCCCCGAGGACTGCGTTGAGAAACACTGCCATACCCTGAATAAGTAACTCAAACAACTGCTTAACATAACAAGTTCACAATGAACAATTTAAGACTTAAATGTTGAGATAAATCAGCTCTATGAGAAAGAATAAGCCAAGTTCCCTGAAGAGAGACCGATGCAGTAAATGTTTAATTCAACCTACTCCCACTAATGGTGATGAAAGTTGCAGATATCTTTTCACAAAAAGGCATTGAATTTTATCTGATTTCAAAAAAAAAAAAACAATTAAAAGAGAGCTTTTGTGTGATCTGTGAAATCTGGTTAGTTTTAGTAAGTACAGAGTAACTGAATATTAAAAATGCCTAAAACCATTAAGTCTGCTCTCTTTTTAAACGCAGTATATTTTACATATACTATTACTTATACTTATGTAAATGAACGTCATGTTCGTAAAATGCCTCTAAAATAGATTTTGCTTTTGATTATTCATTGGGTGGCTTATATGGGCAGTGATTTGTTTCCCATATCCAAAGCAGAAAGCCCGGGGTAAACGTTTACCACATTTTAATGAGACCATTTCCAGTGTAAAAATAACTCTGGTCCTGAGTGAGTCACAGTGGATGAGTAGTGGCCAGGTGTGGTGGCCATTTAGTGATTTTTGGGAGTGGAAATGAAGAGAAACAAGAGCTGCGATGTGACGCTCGGCTGGCGGTGATCAGGCGTCAAGGAGTGGAGTCAGGAGAAGAGGCCACATTTCTGACAGGAGGGTACCAGGGTGCAAAGATGTCGGCACTCTTCATGGCGGTGAACAGTACTGGGCTTTTTGCTGTCTCTCTGCTAATGCAGTCAGACAGCATGACAGCCAGGCGGAGAGTAACACGACAGTTACATCATCTCACTCTGACCAATGGCACCAGTCATGAAAAAGGAACAGATACTTTTCTATCTAAATAGGCTTTCAAGGGAAATTTTCATTACGGTGGTGCATCCTTAAGGCATTGTACAAAACGTTTGTTGAATTCTAGTCGGTTGCATTTGCTTAGTGAGGCAATTTCACCTGTGAACATCTTAGTTTGTTTAAGACAGATTTTAAGGAAACTTGTATTTGAATGTAAAGTGCAGCACTGTACCTCTGACTGAGCAGGTAAGCGTTTAGATAAAGGATGCAGATTGTGAGTGTGTGTGAGTGAATGGAGTGCATCGCTGTGTGAAGTGACAGTGAATGTGTGTGGGTGTGAACGGAACGTATCGCTGTGTGAGGTGACAGTGAATGTGTGTGTGAATGGAGTGCATCGCTGTGTGAGGTGACAGTGAATGTATGTGAGTGAATGGAGTGCATCGCTGTGTGAGGTGACAGTGAATGTATGTGGGTGTGAACGGAGCGTATCGCTGTGTGAGGTGACAGTGAATGTGTGTGTGTGAATGGAGCGCATCGCTGTGTGAGGTGACAGTGAATGTGTGTGTGTGAATGGTAACAGTAGCCACTGATGATAGGCACTTTGGCTCTTTGACAATCCATAGATGTCTTTCATTATCTGTACTCACAGCCCATTTCCCTGGCTGAACAATGGCTGATGTAAAGCCTATCAACACAGAGTACCAGGTCATAAATAAGCACATCATCAGCTAACACCAAGCATGCATTAAAATCAGAGAGCATAGCTGCGTCGCAGTATCTTTGCTTTCTCTGATTTGTGTATTTTGCTGACTCATTCACAGAGATACTGGCAAGTTTGCATTAAGTTAGACAGCCACTGAAGTCAGTATGTATTTTTCCATTCTGTTTAACACACCCCAGGTCACATTGGCCTTCTTGATAACAGTCACTATCTTCTGATATAGTTTCCCATTATCACCCTTTCATTAATTTCACCCTTAACTTGCATGCTTACTGTCCTCGCTCACATTAGTTGGATGTAGGCATGAATAAATTAGTCAAGTTGTCTGACCTGTGTTAAAGACTTTAAAACCAGCATCAGCCAGCAAATGTATTCACTGAAAAAAACTGGAGATGTATGTAGACAATAACAATGATTACATAACATTGTGAAATTTGTCCTGACTGCAGCTTCTGTAACAAATATAAAGTTTATTTTGTGTGAATCAGCTTTCAATCTATAAATCATGTTCCGGCAGAAAACCAAAGTCCTCACATCCTTGAGATTTGCACACGTAGAGGAGTCGGACAGTGATTCCATTTTCAGTTTATATAACTATTTCAATAGCTTCTCACCCCTGTCCTTTGGTCTCACATTTTTCTGGATTCCAACTCAGTACACGCAATTAACTATTGTGCCGAGTAAATCACTCAGCCGACTCCACTTGTTCTTTGAAGAGATGCTTATAAAGAACAATGTGTTTCACCCGCACACCTCTGCGTGGTCCTTTTTCCTCTCTGCCTCACGTCTGTCAAAGTTAACACATCTGGAATTTCCTTAAAGTAGTAAGAGATATTGGAGCATAAAATGAGGGATGGCCATTAACTGTAATTATCCATTATCTCTATCTATCTCTATAATACACACAGGCCTGTTGGTCACATAGCACATGGTCATGGGGGGGCGGCGTGTGGCTCAGTGGGCTAAACCGCTGTGTCTGTGGTTGGGGGGGTCGCAGACCCAAGTCCGGCCTTGGCAGAACAGTCACCTCTTATGTTCTTATGTTCTTATCTGTGGGCCCTTCAGCAAGGCCCTTAACCCCCAGCTCCGTGGGCACCGATTTTGGTGGCCGCCCTTCACTGACAAGCTTGCTCTCACCTACATGTGTGTCATGGAGAGCAAGACGGGGGTAGGTGAAAAGAGACTTTTCCCACATGGATCAATATAGTGTTATTAGTATTATATGTATAGTCAAATCTCTAGGAGATGTTCTTGTTACTTGTGTGCACTAATACAAAGCTAAGAGAACCATTAAAGATTCAATCCAGCCCAAAAACGACCTTTTCTCTCCGCAGTCAGGAAGGCGCTTCTGCGGCCTGAACGCCAAACCAGAGAGGCTCAGAAGCTTCTAGCCTCCGGCTGTCTGAGGACTCCCAAAAACATGCCACTTTATATCATTCCTCCCTTTTCAGAAATCACCGCCCTCATCTGAATACAATTATGCATATCACTGCTTATTTTACCATTTTATTTTATTTTACTGTTCTTATAATCCTATTATTTATGTTTATCTTTTTATACATTACATATGTTTTTTTGTACATTTTCTGCATGTTTATTTGTCTTATTATACAATTTTTGTTTGTGTTTTTTCCATGAAGCAGGAAGAAAAGGCATTTCACTAGACACATGTGCAATATATGTTGGAGTATATGACAAATAAAACTTGAGACTTAGTAATTGCCCATTTCTATTGATAGCCATGGCTGTGTTCTAGTACTGCCCACACTCGTATCTGACTTACTAGACTGAAAAAAGGCCTTCACATTCTCTAAAGGTCCATGCAGACTCAGACCCCAAACAGACAGGCAGTGACCCTGTCTAATAGCCCCTTGCAGATGTTGGAGTGCGTCTACACTACTGAGGCCGCCTTCTGTCCCTCTGACAGCTATTCACCAGCTTCACCGGCCCACTTTGCTTTCATGATCCCTTTTTACTTGGATGTACACAGCAGAACCGCAGCATTTAATGTGATGTATGACAACGACGTGATGAAAATGACGAAAGGCGGCACTGCGGCATGCTACCGGCCTTCGTGATGTCAACAGGCCGCCGCGGCGGGATGCAAATCCGTGTCGTGAATCACCACTCTAAATCAGAACTGTCTATTCACACCTTGTTGCAGTCTATGAGGGATGGTGTACAGGGAGGCCATTCTGCGATAGTAGTTCTTCCTCTGCAGTAACAGGTAAACTGCCCAGTGCAGCTCTACCCTTGAGGGCACTGCCTGGTGAGCTGAGCTTGAAATTCAGCAACAGCCGACGTCTGCTGCACCTTCTGTAATGGTTCCATGAAAGCTTTTCCATAAAAAGATCCAGAATCTTAACCAAATGATACTTTCAAAAAGGTTATACGTTTATGTTTGTGTTTTATATGGTTGCATTTAATTCAGCATAGTTTAAAGCTTTTATCATTGTGAAATCACAATGCTAACAGTAAATAACTTTTAAAGCACTTGAATGGATGGATGGATGGATGGATGGATGTGTGCAGTAAGTTTTGTAGTATATTGGTCATAACAGTGCAGTATGGTGTAACCAGTGAGGGCTGTTCATGTTTGAGCTGAAAGGAACTGCAATCACTCAATATTAAACAATGACCACAGAGTGAGACCTCTACCAGAGATGGATGATGTTTCCCTTGAACGCAGAGATATAAATTTCAGGACCTATTCTCTGGATATTATTACTGTTGAACGGGGGCATTTAACTTCAGCGGTTACATAAAATTCTGAATTGTGGTCTGGCCATTTTACCTGACTGACAGAATAGTATCAAAATTCTAGGGATGAGAAGAGAGATTAATTAAAAATTTTAATGGATGGTGATGATTACTGCTGGTGCTCTTTAAATATAATGAAGTTACAGCAGAATTGGTCTTCTTTTTGGTGAGTAGAAGCGCTGTACCCCTCATGATTGCCATTCTTTGATAAGCATAATAGGGGTTACATGCCAATTGTTTAGAGGGGGAGCTAATGAATACCTACTGGAGAGTGCTGTTAATTATTATGCATCTAAATCAAATATCTATCCATCTATCTTCCAAGCCTTAATCTAGTACACATTGAGCCTGGAGCCTCAGTATAGGTAAGCCAGTCCAATACAGGTGACACACACGTACACACACACACACGCACACACACACACACACACACACACACGCACACACACACATACACACACTGACACACACAACCTTACCCACTACCCAACCCTAACCTTAATCACAAGTAACCGAACTAAATACAGTACAAGACTTTTGGCATTTTTAGTTTTTTGATTGCAGTCACATACTGTGGCAGGATACAGGACCCAGAGACATCCCACACAACATGGGGAGAATATCCAGACTCCGCAGAGGTACATGGGGACTACAGAGGAGTTAAACCTAAATGAAGTATGAGGCAATAGTACTACCCAGTGAGCCACCACATTGGCCTGCAATAATATTTTTAGTTTTATTAATTGAATTGTTCACTTAGCGGAACACTTCACCCTAAATGGTAGAAAAGTATGGAAGCAGTTATTGGGAAGAGTTGACGGGAAGGGAGGGCATTTGGTATATTAGCGTGAAAGGTTTAAGTATAGCTCTTTATTCATGACTATTGGAATGAATGAGTGAGTGAATGAATGAATGAACAAAAAACAAATGAACAAAATGATCAGTCAGAAATGAGAGAAAAAAAACAGGCAAAAGCAATTAAAATTCCACACATTGTTTTACAGTATGTGGGGTATTTTCCATCGCAAGATATCCATCCACCCTTTTTCTGAAAACATTTACCCTATTCAGGGTCATGGGGGGGGCAGGTGCAGAGCCCAGGGGCTCCGGGCACATGGCAGAGCACAACCCAGGATGGGCCATCACACGCCATTCACTCACATACACACGGGCAATTCGGTAGCTCCAGTTACCCTCTGCAAGTTTTTGTACAGTGGGGAGAAACTAGAGTACCCAGAGGAAACCCACAACGACACAGAGGGAACAAGCAAACTTCACACACATGGGACCCTGGTGGAAAGGTGGGAGGCGACAGTGCTAACAACTGCACCACTTTGTCACCCCTGGGAAGAAATCGCACACGTGAGATGCAGAGAGCACTGTGCAAACAGCGTCAGCGGTGAAGCTGACGTAACGTCAAGTGAGCAGCCCTCACAACAGAGACCCTTCCATCCAGCTACAGATCTGTGGACGCGGTTTCCTGCCCACGTAAATCTCATGTATTGTTGGTACTGCAGACAAAAGTCTTGAATGCAGATGAAACCACAAAATTTCCATCTTGGGTTGCGTACATTTTTTATTACTTTTGTCGGCTTCCCAAAAAGATTCCAGCATAAGGACTTTATGAATATGACCTTTTATTTAACACACATGCCCTACAGAAGCTTGCTCCATAGTGTCAAAGGAGCTCTTGAGAGGGAAAAAATGCTTATCTCCTATTTCCTCATCTGCTCCTTACAAATACGCTTCCAGGCTGGTCCAGCTTGTCAACCTCAAACATGGCTGACGCATAATGAAGATCTGTTCAGTCTTTTTCTAAAGGTCAAAAACACCAAATACTTCATCTGTATGAGACTGAACTTATGGAATGTGCTTTTGTATGGGACAAAGAACAGAGATGTGATGCGAGATAAAACTAAAGTCTTCTTTTCTTTTCCTTTCTAAATGTTCCTCACCATTTAGAGCATGGGGGTTTGACTTTCCACTGGCTCTGTGATGTTGTTAGCGTGCATATTTGTCTTTCGAGCTTTTCAGACATTCGTAGCAGTTCAGACATGCTGATATTGCTTTTCATTTGCTGTGTCACCTATGTAGCAACATTCTGGTTTGTGTGGCTCTGACCAGAAAGTGACCAAGGCATTTTTTGCAACGCACTTGACAGTTCATTGAACTTATTTAAAGAATTAAAAAAAAAAAAAACACATTCTGGGGGTGGTATGGTTTTGCAGTACTTCACACTGTTGCCTCACCCCTCTGGGACCTAGGTTCGAGTCTCTGCCATGGCTATGTTTGTGGAGTTTGCATGTTCTCCTCCTGTCATTGTGGGATTTACTCTGGGTATACTGTACTTTGGTCCCCCCCACAGTCCAAAAACATGCTGAGGCTAATTGGAGTTACCCGAATGCCCACAGGGGTTCATGAGTGTGCCCTGTGATGGGTTGGCACCCTTGGTTATTCTCTGCCCTACACTCAAAGGTCCAGCCTCCCCACACCCCTGAATAGGACAGAAATTGAATGAAAAAACATGTATTGCCCTATTGATAATAGTAATGGAAATGGGAAGTGTGGAAAATCTGCACTCTTCCAGCCACTTATTCTGGTTGAGGTTACAGGGGCTGGGAAGTACCTCTAGGGTTGGATGCCAGTACCCGTTGGTCAAAGCACAGTCATTAGACTCTGGATCGCTTGAGAAGATGTCAAATTTACTACCATTGTTACCATAAACAATTATTTTTTGTGCCCTTAACTGTCCTGTCTTTAATGAGGAAATTGTCATATAAAAGTTCCCCAAGGTCATGGAAACAAAATTTCAGCACATAGTAATATGGCAAACAGTTAGTGCAAAGCCTTCGGGTATCATTGGAAGGAGATCTCCTCAAAAAATTACCAATTTTCCTGGCCTGCATTGGTACCTCACCTCTATATATTTCTTAAGTTACCTAAAGACTAAATTGAATAAAATGAATAACTGTCACACCTGATCGTCTGGTCCCTCCGTGTGCCACGCCCACCTCATTAACCTTGTGTGGAATCCCTACGTTTACCAGTTGTTCTATGTTTCCTGCCATCAGTCTTGTGTATTTCAGTCCGCATTCAAGTCTGTTTCCTCAGCCGTGTCAGTGACGTTACGTGTTCCTATGCTGTGCATTAGGATAGATTCCTAATAAACCCTAGATAGATTCCACCGCAAACTGAAAGCTGGAAGAATAATCGGAGACCTGAAGATGTGCCGACGATCTTTCTGGAGGCCGTCTCCATCTCCGCTGCTTCTTCCCATGCCGGGTATTGGAAGGAACCCCTCCCGATCCTGGACCCAGCGGTGTTTGTTCCCTGCGTCACCGCCGCCGCTTCACAGCAGCCGCCTGCCGCTTCACAGCAGCGGCCTGCTGCTTCGTTGCCTGGCTCAACCACTTACCCCTGGCTGGGAAGTCCCCTAGCATTTAAAGGGGCCAGGTCAGTATGAGATGCCATCCCGTGGGTCCCGAAGGCCCTTAAAGGGGCAACGCCTGCTGTCGAGGTGCTAAACCCTGCTCCAGCCTCTGTGTTTCTTGTGCCAGCGGATGATGCTCCACGCCCGCTGTGCTTGTACCGGCGGATGAGACTCCGTCCCCTGATGTCCCTGTGCCGGCAGATGAGGTTCCGCCCCCCGCTGTTCCTGTGTTTCTTGTTCCTGTGCTTCTCATGGTTCCTGCAATGCCCCCTGAGGTTCCTGTGACCCCGGTTCCTGTGACTCCTGGCCCTGTTCCCGTGACTCCTGTTCCTGTAATTTCAGTTCCAGTGACTCTGGTTCCTGCTATGCCCCCTGAGGTTTCAGTTC
Organism: Mormyrops boulengeri; assembly: GCA_026781065.1. Lineage (NCBI taxonomy): Eukaryota > Metazoa > Chordata > Actinopteri > Osteoglossiformes > Mormyridae > Mormyrops > Mormyrops boulengeri. The sequence goes on from JAODLD010000016.1 coordinate 18,680,538, forward strand.
CTGCAATTCCTGCTCTGTTCCCCGATGTTCTCGAGATCCCTGTTCCAGTCTCCCCAGAGCCCCTCACTGAGGAGGACCCTGCCCTTATTTCTGATTGCAAGGCTCCAGATCCAGTCCCCCCGACTCCAGATCCAGTCCCCCCGGTTCCTGACCCTCCAGTTTCTGAACCTGCTCCTATGCACCATGCTCCCCTGGCCCCAGTCCTTGTCCCCGATTGCCAGACCACCGCTCCTCCTCCCTTGATAGAAGTAGAGGAGGAGCTTGAATGGGACCCCTCTGGGATTTTCTTGATGGTCCCAATGGACCCCTCTGGGGGAATGACTCCTCCACCATCGCCCCAGTGTGGTCGATCCCGACCAGGACCCCACTTGTCAGTCTCCTGGAAAGGGAGAGGGCACCTACGCCGGGGTCATGTCCCACCCGCCCGGCCCCTTGGCTCACCCGGTCCCTGTGGCTTCAGCTTGACGGTTGCCTGCGGTTCCCCGGGCTCCTGCTCGGCAGTCGCCTGCGAGTCCCCCTCCAGCGCCTCATCGACCATCTCTGGCTCCGGCACCTTGTCGGTTGCCTGCGGCTTCCCCTGCTTCGACTCGTCAATCTCCTAGAGGTCCCCCTACTCCTACTCTTCGGTTGGCTGCACCTTCACCGACTGTGGCTGCGCCATCGCCTGCCGTGGCTTCGCCTGCCTCCTCACCTGCACCAAAGTCCCCTCCGACTTCTTCCTCGCCTCCTCCACCTGTCCCTCTGCCTACCTCCTCACCCCCTACGAGGTCCCCTCCTGCTGCGGCCTCACGGTCGCTGAGGGTCCCTCCAGCTCTGACCTCGTGGTTGCCTGCTGCCCCTGTGGCTGCCACCTCTCGCCCGCTGGGGTTTCCTCAGGTTCCCCGTGTTCCTCCGCCCTTTACCTTCCTGCCTCAGGGGTTTTGTGCCCCCTGTGTCTGCTCCTCGTCCCTCTGTTCCTTCGTTCACTCCAGGTCCCTTCGTTCCTCCCGTTGGTGTTCCCCCCGTGTCTCCTTTTTTGGTGCCCCTCTGTCTGTGTTCCCCGTAATTTGTCAATTGTTGTCCTGGTTACTTCCGTTGTGCCTGCTCCGTGTGTCCTGGTGCCCCGTTGACGTTTTTTGCTCTTGTTTTCTAGGTCCTGTGTCCCCAGTCTCGTCCCTCCATGTGCCGCGCCCACCTCGTTAACCTTGTATGTAATCCCTATGTTTACCAGCTGTTCTACGCTTCCTGCCATCAGTCTTGTGTATTTCAGTCCGTCACTGATGTTACGTGTTCCTGTGCTGTGCTGATAGATTCCTAATAAACCCTGCATTCCTGGATGTCTCGTCTCCCTGTTTCTGCTTCCGCGATTCCGTGGTGTGACAATAACACTGACAAGTAAATGATGTAAACATGAATATTTCACATTACTTTTTAAATTTTCTCATGTTTATCTTTTTTTTAGTTCAGCTAATTGACTAATCTGTCTACTTATAGTTTTATTACATTTCAATTAAATATCAAATCAAGCTACAATAGCTATAATAATAATCTCTTGATGTTAAATTGCTATTTAAGGTATGGCTTTGATCATATGACTCATGGGAAGCCAGTGAGTGCAATTTAAGGAGATGTAGGGAGGAGCATCTGGTGGGGGGGGGTGTTTAATTACCTGTAAGCAGAGTCAGCAGAAGTGTAATGGAATACACTAAGCACAAGAAAAGAAACATTTACATATTGTATTGAGATACAGTGAGATTAAAGCAATAATATGAGGACAAAAATTAAGCTCCTTAGTCTAACAGTATGTTTGGCACAAATTAATGTTCTAGTGCCAGTCAATCATCACTGCACTCAATCGCACAGGTAAAATGTTAGACGTCGGGAGCCAAAGATCATAGTTTCATTTGACTGGTTCATGAATAAGGAAGCGAAATTCCCTGACCCTGTGAAAGTCACGATGGATGTGCCAAAGTTGTCCAAACCTGGTGTGAAAAGTGTGACATAAATATACCTAGAGACTCGTAGGCGTAATTGCCAACGGGGCTACTTCATTAAATATCATTAAGTACAGAGTTCATGGTCCAAATGATTGAACCAATTTTTCACCCATTTAGCTTATTTTCTGAAATACTTCCTTAAAAGTAGTTTTGCAAAAATGCTCCACTGTCATAGCTTGAAATAAATATAAAAACTTATTGAACTTCATAAATGGGACAGCATTGGGCGATACTTGAAAAATATACAGTGAAATATATTGCAGCCCATCTGTTTTCAGTACCATTGCTTCATTCATACAGACTCGTCAGAATAGATCTGCGAATACAGACACATAGAAATATTTTGTGGATGAATTGTAACCTCATGCATAGGATCTTATTATAAAACAAAACTTTTACATCAGTGGGTACATTAACTCTCAGACTTTTAATGTAGCTTAACTAAAAGACAATTACACTCACCTAAAGGATTATTAGGAACACCATACTAATACGGTGTTTGACCCCCTTTCGCCTTCAGAACTGCCTTA
>JAODLD010000016.1:18689783-18704566 GCA_026781065.1 Mormyrops boulengeri
TGGAGAAAAGAAATAGACCTAATGACTTGGATTTTATTGTGATAATTATCAAGGTCGACTGAAAGGAAAACTAATACCTAACCCCCCCAGGAACCTCCATATGAACACTAATTTAGTATTTAGCTTCAGAAGTGTCAGAACTTCTTTCCACAGTGCATTCTGAAACTCAAATCTGTTAACAAATTCAGCACAGACCACCCAGATCTGTTCACACTTACAGCATTGCTCATCATACATACAGCATCTTCTGCTAAACTTGGATATCGCTTTTTACAGAGAATTTCTCAGTCACATGTGACCCAGGTGGAGCATATTCATTGGACTTCACGTTCTGCACACATCACACACCGGCCTCAGGCATTCACCAGCTCAGTGTGTCCTCAGCATGATCGGAGGGTCATTAGAGTATCTGCATTTTATGGAGAATATAGCCTTGAATTAACACAGGCTGACAAGTTCAGCATAAATTTACCATGCATTCATAAGTATTTTTCGGGTTCTGCTTGGTGATTGGGTTGAGGATTGAGATGGCATTTAACATGGAATCTAATGTAAAGAACATTGTCTGATGCCCTGATGTGACTCATGGCACCTTAGGGGGGCGCTGTGTGGATCTGCAGGTTAGAACAATGAGAGTGTGATTGAATGTCACCAGCATTTTACTTGTATTCTGAGGTAGTCAGTCATCTCTGCCAACAGTGATATTTTAAATGGATGGCAATATTCCAGCCCACATCGGTAAAATGAAAAAGTAAGAAAATCTAGCAAATAAGTGAGCAAAACAGGGTTCATATGATGTATGTTTCACACCTTGAAGTTTTGCTAAGAGACAGTAAAAATGACTACAGTGGAGGTAATATTGTAAGTCACGGTTACGGAAGCAGTGATAATATGAAACAGTGCTAATCACTGAGAAACTCATTATAAGTGTGGAGAGTTGTCACGTCCCAATCGTGCCGATCCTCATGTACCACGCCCCCTCGTTAACCTCGTGTGGAATCCCAATGTTACCAGCTGTTTCTCATTGTTGTTGATTAGTCCAGTGTGTTTAAGTCCGCGTTCGAGTATGTTTCCCCGGTCCGGTCATTAACATTGTGTTCTTATTGTATGGTACTGGTTGTTTCCGCTCCAGTTAAAATCCCGAGTTCACCTGATTTTTGGAGTCCTGTTCCTGTTTCCCCAGTCCAAGCCCCACGGTACATAACAAGAGTAAAGATATCAGACACAGACAGGATGGGATGATTCATACCCTGACATGATTGCAAATCATAATCCATATTTTGATTATCTACAATAAAGAATAGAGGTCGACTGATTGATCAGCCAGCAAAAAAAAAAAAAACGATTTTTACGCATTTTATAGTAATCAGCATCAGCCGATTAATCACACTACATATTAGTTTCTCCACAAATGAACAATGAAGAAAAACAAACACAATCAATCACATCAACTGACCATTGATCATGTTGTATATTCACCCCTCTTGATTTGAGACTCACGATACCTCATGAACTCAAGCATTGACTTGTAAAAATTACCCCAAGGCGATGAAAGCTGAAATCTCACCATTCAACCCAGCTCTGGCCTTTGTAGGTCAGTTTACAGTTCATAACCTGTTGCTAAATTTGCATAAAACAGTGACCCAGAGAAAATCCACTCAAGATCGAGAGATACAGCACCGGATTAGAGCACATGCAGCACTATCCAGTAAGGCTACAGTGCTTAGGCTGAGGCTTACTCATAGTGGGGAGAGCCTCGTGAATGAAATCAGGCTTTAAAACCACTCAGCAGTCACTGGGACGAGTGAAGCATTTTCAGCTTCAGGTTCATCTGTTCTGGCTTCACGGGTTTAAAGCGTAAATGTTGAACGGGTCAGGAGCAAAGTTAACGTGTTTCTCTACAGATAATAAAACATAGTGGTGTCTCAGCATCGTACATAACCTGAAAGCGGGGGTACCTGAAGGCAATATAAATGCTCACGCTCGGAATAATATATACTACCTGTGTCTTTTCACTGAAAACCTATTGCTTGCATTTCAATATATTTGGTTTTAAATGCACTCACTCAAAGAGGTGTCTTTTGAGGGGTCGATGATGATTGTTTTCATTACCATCACACTGGCTTTTATTTATACTCTGATCTGTGCTGTTTGGGCTCAGATTACAGGTTTGCTTGCATCCTGTCCGACATCTACACCCTGCTGTGCCCAACCTTAGGCCGCAGTGTCTACTCGGCACCAGCGGCCATGCCCTCTCTGGATACCCCTTCCAAGAATCCTATTGTTTCCCTTCTTGCCGGGAGGTTTTGCAACCAGGCCCAATGCACCAGAACAGTATGGGAATTACTGAATCTTTAGTACAGTAGCATTTCACTTTCAAAAATAAACATTTGTGACCTGCATTGAAGATTGTGCATACTAAAATGATACAGTACTGCAAAAAACTTATAGAAATAACATTGGATAAGTGCACAAGCAAGAGTATTATGTTGCTCATGCCCACCCCCCCCAAAAAAAAAAAAAAAAATGAAACACTAACCCTAATGCAAAAAATGTTCAATTCCAATATATATATACAAACTGTGCGGGGGATTAAACATAATGCTAATGCTGCCAAGCTAATAGAGACAAAACCAGAGGAGCAGACATTCATTACTATGGTGTGAACAAGTAACACAAGAACTTCTGCACAGCATGATTACCGGAATACCGGAGGTATTTCTCTGCGCACAGCAGAATTTATGAAGGACATTTTGCTTTGTTTTTCTGACTGAACTTCAAGTTTTTGGCATTTATGTGAGGCAGGATTGATGTGTGTGGAGCAGGGGTGCTGCCCAAAGTTTGAATTGACACAGATACGCTGGTAACTTGGATCTTCACCTTGCTATGCAACCTAACATCATTTCAACTCATACACTGATGACTTGACATTCTGTCAAACTCTCAGGTACAGAACAGAATCCGCGATTCCTTTATTGATGCCATGAAGGTCTTGACAGACTAATCCTTAAATTAGGACAATATCATTGCTGCTCGAAGTTCTTTCTTTTGGTCCATGATTTAGCCTCAATCAGTCAACATGTTCCACTATTGGGATCATCTCTCCTTAGGGCATAGTACAGTCATGGAGATGCTTTTTGACAAAAGCGAGTTGAGCTTTCATGCTCTATTCAGGGAGCAGCATTGTCCTTCCTGAGAGCCTTCGATGTATCCATGTGAACCTTAATGTAAATCATGACTACAAACCCTGGCATGGCACCAGACGTCTGCATGTCACCACGTGTATTTTTAGAGGGTCCCTTCTCACTTCCTGGCCAATTTCGTACCCTGCTGTCTGAGAGATTTTGGCAGGATGGCTCCTTTGAGAAAATTCGCTACCACCCCAAATTCTCTACTAGGAAAATAAAGCTTTGACTGGTTTGGTAGAGCCCCCCAAGCTCAAACATTAGTGCCCCCCCAAAAATTCTCTCTATCATGCCACTAGATGGCTTTAGAATCTGTCTGCTGACAAGTGCCCAACTAAGCTGGATATATACTGGTGTGTCAGGCCTGATCATTTGGAAATACTCCACACAGCTGACCCTGATTATCTCCCTGTTTGTGTGACATTAACGAGGAAGGCTATTTTCTATTCCATACATTTCCTGTTTGATTATCTTGCATGCCTAACAAAATATGTCCCTAATTCTGCATTATTTTGTACATTTTAGACTCCACCTCCAACACCAAATATAGAATACTATTGCAGTTGTCAACCACAGCCCTTGCACTGTGCACTGTGAGTTTGCTGTGCTATGATATGCCCTGTTTTTCAATCAGGCCATGTTTGTTTTAATTAGGTCTCCATGACATGTCATTTTCAGTATGAAAAATCATCGCTTATTGGCAGGGGAGCACACACACACTGTGTAAACACTTCTTGGCATGTGCAGGGGACGTCCTAGTTTGTCAAACACTGGACAAAACTGGCAGTGAATAAATTCAAAAGAAAGCGGGTTAGTGTAATATTCATCTCTGTTAATTGGATATGAATCATTTAGTGGCTCACTCAATAGCTCTGGGTTTCTGCACAATTATGTACACTCGTGAAGAGAAGCCAGAGCCTCATAATCATTCCTTAGCTTTTTTTTAAAAAAAAAAATGTCCAAATACTAAACTATTTTTAACTGTTCCACTGAGTCGGAAAAGACAACTGAATTTGAAGTATATGCAGAGCTCCTAAAGACAGTGCTGTAACAGATGTTAGCGCTCCAACAAACAACATGACCACAGACACGATCCTATACGGCGCTTCAGGGTTCCAGCTGGATAAGTCTCAGTTACGAACAGTGGGCCAAACTCTGTAAATATCATCTCATTAAGCAACACCTGCTTTCCATGCATGGGAACAGCCACTGATTCACTTCTCGCTTTCATGTTGACTTTGTATGAGTCAACTGGACTTGAGCACTGTGGTTATGAATATTTCTGTAATGTTAATCGCCATTTGATATATCCATATATTCACTTTCAGCGAACTATTGAATATCGAACAGGGACTGTGGTAAGCCAGGGTTTATCCCAGGAAGTCGGAAAGGTAGGTGTAAGATTTTCTTCAGGTGAGGAGGACAGAGAACCATGTGACACAGCAGTGGAATGAAGGACCAAGGACTTTATTTGGGGAGCTATAAATAAAAAATAAAAAAAAAAAAACAAAGCACCAGGCAAGCCATTTTAGCTGCGGCACAAGGGGAAGCAAACACAGGCACATAGCTGGGATCACGGTCTGCGTGCATTTACTGACCGAAGAGAAACTAATTTCATTGTCTCACCTAGACCTGGGACTGCAGCAGATGTGAGCTGGTTCACTTGCCACTCAACCCCACATGCCTTGGGACGGCAACCAAACCCATATTCTGACTATTACCCTGACAAACAACAACGGTCAAAAGTGTTTACGCCAGGTCACTGTTAAGTCCACGGCGACCGTCAAGTATCGCTGGGCACCTGGGACTCGGCGATTCTCCCTCAACTCACCCACGTTAAAATCTACCGCTTAACTCTCTACCCCCACCCTCCATCTCGACATTTATCCATTACTAGCCCGCATGATAAATGTCAGCGTGTAGCTAATTGCCTCTAAATGTAAGGTCAACTTCCTATTGCAAACTTTTAAGAATAATCATGAATCTTAGCAGGTAAATTCATTTCAAAAATAGCTTCTAGATAAGTACATGTATTTAACACTTCCTAGAGGGTCTTATGTATAATCTCTGCAGAATTCCATGCATGATAAAATTTATTACAGCTAACCACTTAATAATTTATCAGCGACCTGCCTGATTAAAGGACATTTGAGCCCTTTCTTTGTTTTTGTTCAGACTTCTCAAAGTTTTTGCTGATGAAAAAGAAAATTGTTGCCAGTACTGTTATGTAATTAAATATTTATTCACTCATTTGTGACAGTTTGTGAAATTAGTGCTGGACTGGCACAAAAAGCATTACAGCTTTATAATGAACTTGCAAAGAGAGACACAGAACCTCCTTGAATACTGATGTTTTCAAACTTATTTTTATTGTTTCTTAGCTAAATATATTAGCAAAGCATTTTACCAGTTTATGTATCCAGAGATTTGAGTGTTAACTTTCCCACGAAAAACAAAATAGACCTAGGACTTACATCAGTAAAGCTGAATCCGTGCCCATCGTCCAATGTGTCAAGAGCATAATCGCACATGTGTCGCCATAGCAACATGCCTCTAACTGCTGCTCTAACCGCTGTTTGTTTTGTCAAGACACAGTCCAATGGTACCTGGTTTGGAAGAGCAAATATTAGATTAACGATAGTCCTGAGTATTGAAAAACACCAACATAAGGTGGAGTCGCACTCCAGTATCCACATTTGCACAATAAAGGTGACTAACACGTAATGAAGGAATATCGTTCTTTACATCCACCCTTACATCCATTTTTCATAACTTCTTATTCAGTGTAGTTTATGTGGAAAGCACAGGACATGAGACACTTTACCATTTACTGGCTCGATAGTACGGTATGTGTTCACAGTATTCCCTTTTTTTTAGATCTAGAGTAATATTGAGAGTCATTTGAATCCTGCCAAAAAAAAAAATTACTTTCTACACACCAAGGGGAAATTTAGCATAGGGTGAGGCTTTTCAGAGTTTTCTGAGCTTCAGGGCACAGTAAAAATTTCCCCACTGATCAGCTGCCTGCCAAATGTACTCCCACTAAAGAGTTCCGCTCAGACAAAACCGTAGCAGAAATAAAACTGGTCGATGATGTAATCGAGGTTCATTGGAAACATTTGAATGCTACATTTAAATTGTTCTAAATTTCCCTTACAGTAGGGGATTTGATCCCCTGCTGAATTTGTAAGTTTGCCCACTTGTGAAGAAATGAACGGAAATTAATTTTTGGTAGTTTTAATTTAATGGAGAGAGACCGAATATCAACCCCAAATGCAGAAAAAACACATTACAACAAAGTTATACATTGATTGCCATTTGATTGAGTGAAACAAGGATTTGATCCCCTACAACCCAGACAGAATTCTGGCTTCCACCGATTGGTTATGTACCCATGTGGCACACAATCAATCAATCAATCCATCAATCACGATGCTCCAGATCTCAGCTTGCTATGTATATAAAGTACACCTGTCCACAGAGTAAATTTCTTCCATTCCAACCTCTCCACCACTATGGGCAATACCAAAGAGCTGTCAAGGGACATCAGGGACAAGATTGCAGACCTGCACAAGGCTGGAATGGGCAAAGCTTGGTGAGAAAGTGACAACTGTTGGTGCGATTACTCGGAAATGGAAGAGGTGACAATCAATCGGCCTCAGTCTGGAGCTCTATGCAAGATCATGCCTCATGGGGTGAGGATTATCATGAGAAAGGTGAGAGATCAGACCACAACTAAATGGGAGAAGCTTGTTAATGTTCGGACCACAGTCACCAAGAACTCCATTGTCAACACTCTATGCCCTAATGGATTGAAATCTTGCAGTGCTTGCAAGGTCACCCTGCTCAAGAAGGCACATGTAGAAGCCCGCCTTAAGTTTGCTAGTGAATATCTAAATGATTCAGAGAAGGCTTGGGAGAAAGTACTGTCGTCAGATGAGAGCAAAATTGAGCTCTTTGGCATCAACTCGACTCATTGTGTATGGAGGAAGAGAAATGCAGAGTGTGACTTGGAGAACACCATCCCCGTAGTCAAGAACAGAGGTGGACAATTATGGTTTGAGGCTGCTAAGGGTACAGGATGACTTCACCGCATTGACGGGCCAATGGATGGGGCTACGTACCGTAAAATCTTGGATGAGAACCTCCAAGCCTTCCCTCAGCCAAAACACTGAAGATGGGTCATGGATGGGTCATCCAGCATGACAATGACCCAAAACATACCACCAAGGCAACAAAAAAGTGGCTAAAGAAGAAGCACAGTAAGGTCATGGAGTGGCCTAGCCAGTCTCCAGACCTCAATCCTATGGAAAATCTGTGGAGGGAGCTGAAGCTTCGAGTTGCCAAACAGTAGTCAAGAAACCTGAAGGATTTACTGTAGAGAGTTTCTGTAAAGAGGAGTGGGCCAAAATCCCTTCTGAGACGTGTGCAAACCTGGTGACCAGCTACAAGAAACGTCTTACCACTGTGCTTGGCAACAGTTTGCCACCAAGTACATACTTATTTCACTCAATGACATGCTAATCAATTTCTAACTTTTATGTAATGTGTTCTTTTCTGGATTTTCGGTTGACATTCTGTCTCTCTACAATAAAATAAACCCACCAAAAAAAGTTGCAAGCCGTTAATTTCTTTGTAAGTGGGCAAACTTACAAATTCAGCAGGGGATCAAATTATTATTTTCCCCAGTGTATATTTTGATGATATTGAATTTGTCCCCTATAATTGCCCAATATTTCATCTAGGGTAAACATGCATCTTTTGTCACAAATTGAAATTACTCCAGGTTGGCAGATTTTTTTAATGAGTGGGTAGATGTAACATAAGGTAACATAAGGCTCCGATCTTCCTAAAAGAGCAAAAGAGAGAAAATGAATTATCTCTTTCATTTTGTAGTCAAAAATAACTATGTGTAGGATTTTAGCCGCTAACACCAAATGGTTTATTGTTTAATGAAACTGTACTACAGGCCCAAGCTTTTTCCAAATTATAAATCCTAGCAAAAATGTCCCCTGGCCCCCTGTCTCTGGTGTCTTCTTTTAAAGTACAGAAGAGCCAGACGCAGGAGAATCACAGCTGGGTGAATCAGGTGCTGCTGGAACCAGCACAGTAACAGGACACTGTCGGCTGGATTCTGCCAGGACCTATATGATTGTGACCCACTGGGCTCTGTGCCCTGGGAAAGTTACAAATTCAGCCATGTAACCATTTTAGGGGAGGCAGAACGGTGCATTATACAACTGAACACTATGTTCACTCCGTAGGCATGTCATACCACTGAACTCAATTTCTTTTTCCTTTTCCAATTAAAATCAAGAGATAAAGTGTTACAGAGATTCAAACTATGCAAAATGTGGGGCATAAACATGCTTAAAACAATAATTAATTCATTTTTTTATTTAAATGACTGTATGCCCTCCCTTTGTTTAGCAAAGCAATATTATACAGCAAAGCCCAAAGTAGATGCGTTAATAGCCCATATGACATATTCACACATGTAACAACTATTTTATTATACAGAATGGGCATGGGGGTAGCTTTGTGGCCAGAATCTGGAAATGTCCTTTTTATGTACATTTATGGTGTGATGAACTATTTTGGGGAGTTTTTTGGTATCAGTTTTACCCAAAAAAGGAGAAAAAAAGGGTTCAAAATGATAAAAAAAAACACACACCTGAAATATATAATCAATAGAAGATATTGTTGATAATGTGCTGGCAATATTTATCTTTTGAAGATTAGGTAGAGATACTGTAAGATGGTGCTGACAAAATATGAAAGTAAATTTCAAACAGAGGTATTGTATTCAGAGATGAATATTCACTATAATTCTTTTATAACTAATATAAATGAACAAATCACACCTATGTGACTATACATTTGCAGCAGGAACATTAAAATTTTAAGTACGCAATTTGGGGAAGTTTTTTGAAGAGCTTTTCTGATAGGACTGGATATGCTGAAGGACATTTTCAAAGAACTAATGTCTGCTGTTTATATCTGGGGGTAGCTCCCCCAATCTGCATTGTTAAAATTATTTTTTATTGTTTCTGGTAGGCGGTTCTACAGCAAGATTATCTACTGTGTTACCAAGTATTAGAAAACTTTGCAAAAAATTTATCTACATTGAAGCGAAATATATGTGTCCGAGAAGATAAGTCTGAAAGTCTAAAACATTTATTTTCAGCCATGTACAGAAATATATAATGTACTAGCCTGGGTTACATCCTGTTTGCTTGGTTTTTTGTTTGGTTCAGTGTTTCTGGACTTTTTAGATGATCTGTGTGTGGCCAGGAAATGCAGTATTAGAGAAAGTTTAATAAAGGAAAACATTATGCATATGTTAATTATGAATATGTTGCTGGCCCTGAGAGGAGCATTAAATGAATGGCTTGCTTATGAAGACCTAAGAAAGCCTCACACCGGCAATGCTGTGTTAAAGTCGAATGCAGATTCTAATGTAAATTTAAAGCATTCATTCAGTACTGCATAACTCGATACCTTCAAGGTGCAGAATGGTTCATCACTTAGTTTTATTCATTCAGGTATTTTAGTCTTATTTTATAGTTATTAACGGCAATTACACAAATTAGTTGAAGTGAATCTTTTTTCGAACTAGAAAAAAAAATGATTTTAAGGCTATATTATTTTTCTCTAATGGGGACAAAGATGTCAGCTGTTAAGCTGATTTTCCATTTAAAATGAGTTTCTGGTATTTTCCATAAAATATTGTTTATAATTATAAAAACAGACCAATGCCCATACATATACGTACCATTTCAGATAAAAATGTAACAGGCAAATAAAATAGTTTCAGAAGCATTGCAATATGTTAGAAACAAAAAAAAATTAGCTGTGCCAAATACAAAATCAAACATGACATAAACAGTGCCCTGTAGACACACAGCGATATCACGCAGTCTTATAGATGTGCCACTTTAATGGATGGATGAAATGAAGCCTCTTGAACTGAAATGATCCAGTCCTCTGTCTGGCTAAATCCGATACATTTCTGAATCCAGAACAACCATGCTTAGTTCTTCATACAAATTATATTCAACGGACATAAAATACAGTACCTAATATACAGTACTGTGCTGACAGAATGTTTTTGAAACTCTAATACAGTGTCTGGAACTCTCATATTTTGCAAGGAAACCCGTATATATCTTGAAGGTTACTGCTTGACTTCAAAGGATACCAGAGGTGTCAAAAAACTCATCATTTTGAAGTATTGCAAAATGTCTTTAATGGAATTCATCAGTCCAGAAAAATTCTACAAAATCAAGTAATACTTCAATTATACTGGTAACATTTTCTATATGAATGCCATGTCTATAAGAATCTATGAACGCATTCACAACACATAATAATGCATTGATAAAGCATTATAAACAAGGCTAGGCATATTTCAAAAAAAGGCATAATGCAGTACAAAGCATCTTTAATTCTTATACTGACTATTATAATGCATTATGAAAGTATTTATTGTGCATTATATATTAGCACTTCATTGGAGCTTATGAAGTATTATAGTCAAAACTACAATGCCTTATGATTGTCAGTAGAAGATGCCGTAATGCTTTATTAACTCTTATGCCAACCATTATAATGTAATGAAGGTATCTATAGCACATTATAGATGAGAGCTTCAGTGTAGCTCATTAAATATTACAATTAACACCAATGCCATATGACTGTCAATAGAAGATGCTGTAATGCTTTATTAACTCTTATACTGACCATTATAATGCATTATGAAGGTATCTGTAATGCATTATAGACAAGAGCTTCATTGGAGCTTATGAAATATTATAATGTACACTATAATACCTTATGTCTGTCAGTAGAAGGTGCTGTCCTACTTTGTTAACTTGTATACTGACCATTATAATGCGACATGCAGGTATCTACTGTCATTATAGATGACAGCTTTAAGTAAAGTGTTACGATTCAACCTGACACACACTCAAAAAATCATACATGATGCCCAAATGATGCCCCAAAGAACGTTCAAAGTTGAGCTGGACTCACGTGATTCATCTGATCTCTGATTTGCTGCAACAACAAAACTAAAGCTTTATACCCATAACGGATGCTATAAATAAGCATGTAATATTGCTCTCAAAAACAAACATTACTACTTATCTTGAGTTTGCAAAGCATCAATTGGATAATACTGTAGGCAAGGAGTCTATGATCTACTTTTTGCAAAATGTTATAATAGAGTAATTGTTCACCATCCAGCCTCTTTATTCACTTCGAATGTTGTCATACAAGTGCCCTGCTGGGACAATAGAGACGTAGAAACTTAACGAAAACCGAGAATGCGCTGCGTTAATGACACAGTCACATACAATGTTCCTAATGAGGTGTTGTCCAGTAAAATGGTTATGCATGTGGCAATATTGTAATTTGTACATTTTGGTTATTTATTTGCATGTTCATGCTCATATTTAACTTCCACAGCAATATAGTCACTATGTCTGTTCTACTTAATTCGGTTTTCTCAAGCATAAATGATCTGGGTCATACTGCTGCCTACTACTAAAACAAACTGACTCCACTATCAAGCATTTTTTACATAATTATTATTTTTATGGGACAGTATTTCTTCCTACAGATGATTCACCGTCATTGACAGACTTGGGAATTCAGAGTCTTGCCATAATACAGAAAAGGATAATATAACCCCTTAGACAATAAAACTGTGCTTAGTATTGGTACTAAAGAATAACGATTGCCCTCCATTATCCTTCGGCAGAAAATATAAAAAATAATAGAGACTGCCAAAGTCCACTATTCAACTCAAAATACATGTTTTGACACAATCTGAAATGGGTGGTTTGTGCAAGACTAGAGAAAGAAATTCCACAAATAAACAAAAGATACTAATTGCTAAATATAGGAGATCATAGTTTGCATAGGTTCCTTGCCACAGTCCTACAGTATGTGAGGGTCTGTGTTCTGCGATGCCCTGGAATCCAGTCCTAGGTGTACCTTGTGTTGCCTGTTCTAGACTCATCAATGGAAAACAGATGGATGGATTCATCTAGGATGTTGAATCAATTTCCAGTTAACATTAACTTATTGTATTTCAATTCAATTTATTTTTGTATAGTGCATTATCACAATATTACATGCTTTACATTATTCCTACCCAGGAGGCAGGAGGGTGGGCAGGCAGGAAAGATGTCACAGGTGGGAGGGCGGTCAGGCCAGAAGGACATCACGCAGGAGGGTGGGCAGGCAGGAAGGACGTCACTGCCGGGAGAGCGGGCAGGCCGGAAGGACGTCACGCATGAGGGTGGGCAGGCAGGAAGAACGTCACAGGCGGGAGGGCGGTTAAGGCCAGAAGGACGTCACAGGCGGGAGGGCGGGCAGGCCGGAAGGACGTCACGCAGGAGGGTGGGCAGGCAGGAAGGACATCACAGGCAGGAAGGCTGGCAAAAAGGACATCACAGGTGGGAGGGTGAACAGGCAAGAAAGATGTCACAGGAAGGACATCAGGGATCAAGAACTGTTGACCTAAAATGGGTGGCTGAGATTCGCCCTGAGTTCTTGAAAACTCTTGATGTTGTGGGGCTTTCTTGGTTGATACACCTCTTCAACATTGTGTGGACATCTGGGACAGTGTCTTTAGATTGGCAGACTGGGGTGGGGTTCCAACTTCAGGGATCACACTCCTCAGCCTCCCTGGGAAGGTCTATGCCGGGGTACTGGAGAGGAGGGTCCATCCATTGGACGAATTCCTATACATAGGGCAGAGGGGGTCCAGTTCGGGGCCTCAGGATCGCATCATTGCTTTTTGCAGATGATATGGTCCTATTGATGTCATTGGGCTGTGACCTGCAGTATGCACTGGGGAGGTTTGCAGGTGAGTGTGAGGCAACCTGGGTGAGGATCAGCACCTCCAAGTCTGAGGCTATGGTTCTCGACCGGAAAAAAGTGGATTGCCCTCTCCTAGTGGCGGATGAGTTGCTGCCTCAAGCGGAGGAGTTTAAGTATCTTGGGATCTTGTTCACAAGTAAGAGAAGAAGGGAGAAGGAGATTGACAGACAGATTGGTGCAGTGTTGGCAGTAATACGGATGCTGTACCATTGTGTTTTGGAGAAAGGGGAGCTGAGTCAAAAGCCAAAACTTGCAATTTACTGGTCAATATATGTTACTACCCTCACCTATGGTCATGAGGTTTGGGTAGTGACCGAAAGAACTAGATCACAGATACAAGCGGCCGAAATGAGTTTCCTCCGCAGGGTGTCTGGGCTCAGTCTTAGAGACAGGGTGAGGAGCTTGGACATCAGGAGGGGCTCAAAGTAGAGCTGCTGCTCCACTGCATCGAAAAAAGCCAGCTGAGGTGGTTTGGGCATCTAGATAGGATGCCTCCTGGATGGAAACCTGGGGAGGTGTTTTTGGCATAGGATAGGGCCCTGAGGCAGACTCAGGACACTCTGGAGAGATTATATTTCTCAGCTGGCATGGGAACACCTTGGTATTCCCCCGGTGGAGCTAGAGGAGGTGGCTGGTGAGAGGGAGGTCTGGGCATATCTGCTTAGACTCCTGCCTCCGGCACCCGAGCCTGGATAAGCGTAAGAAAATGGATGGATGGATGGATGGATGGAAGGTTATAATGAGTAGGAATGATGTGAATAATTTCATTGATATCCACATGTCTTGTTGTGCTACAATCATAAACAATTTCATTGTGAATCTGTTAAACAATCCAAGCCTCGGGGCCGACTTGTACCCTGTGTGTGCAATCCCACATGGAGCAATAACTGTATGATTCATTCCATAAAGACTTTTCACTATGCATGCATGACTAAACACTGTTTCAGGTTTCATGGCAGGTTTTGCTGCAGTGCTTTCAGTGAATGTGTATGTATAGAAGAACTGGGAAGTGATATTTATGCATAAGTATATTGGGTTCAGTTGCTTATGGATCCGTCTGCAGAATCTCAGGGGCTGGCAGAGTAATTATTATTCTGCTGTGCCCTTCAGCAAGGCCCTTTACCCCAGAAGCATGGACGGACCTGCCCTGTGATCCCAAGCTTTATTCACTTTTACGTTGGTACTGAATAAATAAATATCGATGTTAACATGAGTTTTAGGTTTCCATTGGACAAATGGCACCAGTGGAATGTGAAGAGCAAGAATACCCAGATTTATATGAAATAATAACTCAGATTCTCAGAAGAGAAGAGAAACGATGGTATTGGGAAGGTGATGGTTTTATTGCAGTTCTTAGAGACAGATTGTGCAGTTTGCTAAATTATTTAGCAATCACAGAACATCTCGATGGAGGAAGGACGTCACAGGCGGGAGGGTGGGCAGGCAGGAAGGACATCACAGGCAGAAGGGTGGGCAGGCAGGGATGACGTCACAGGCAGAAGGGTGGGCAGGCAGGACGTCACAAACAGGAGGGTGGGCAGGCAGGAAGGACATCACAGGCAGGAGGGTGGGCAGGCAGGGATGACGTCACAGGCAGAAGGGCGGGCAGGAAGGACGTCACAAGCAGGAGGGCGGGCAAGCAGGAAGGACGTCACAGGCAGGAGGGTGGGCAGGCAGGACGTCACAAACAGGAGGGTGGGCAGGCAG
>JAODLD010000016.1:18704666-18726426 GCA_026781065.1 Mormyrops boulengeri
CCCCCCCCCCCCCCCCCCCCCCCCCGCGCGCCCACCCCGTCGCGCGTGCGATGACGGCCGACCCAGGAGGGTGGGCAGGCAGGGATGACGTCACAGGCAGGAGGGTGGGCAGGAATCATGTTGAACATATTCGACATGATTTGGGAAGGTTTCAAGGGGGATTGTTTTCTTCATCACAGTAAAAAGTACAATGAAATGAAAAGCACACACATACACAGATGGCAGATCATTAAGAAATCTGTAGGAATTGCATTAAACTGCTTTGATTCTGTACTGACACCTTCGACTGACTCTAAATGTTTGCCTGTGTTCTGACCTTTTTGGCAGTTTTTTTTGCACTTGGTACCCGTCTTGCTCTCGGCCGGTTTTGAACTTGGCCTATGTTTTGAAGCTGATTCTTGCATGATGTCTTGGTGCTTGTCATTAAACCTGCTCGCTCTTCACTTGGATCTCCAAATTCTTTTATAACAATTTGTTAGACTTGACAGTCAAATTATAACTTCATTCTAGAAAAGATGAGAAATCAATTGCTTAAGCAAAACTTTTGGGATGTTGGGAGCAGAAGTGCACAGAAAAGTTGATAAAACTGATTAACTGTTGTGGACCTGCAAGCATTCCCAGCAATTTTCAGATATCACTTTTTTTTAATCAAATATATGATGAATAATCTTCAAGTATAGTGTCTTTGTACTTACATTTCTAGTTGGATTATTATTAATTTTTTTTGTCATATTTGAGTTGCAAGCAAAGTCGAATTTTTCATTTTATGCTATTTTTGACTTTCCGGTGTATTTTTGGCAGAAGCCATCCTCCCCTGACTGCCTGAGGTGGCACTTGTGGTCTTCAGTGATGCCCTCAGGCTAGATGTTGGCCAAAATGTGAAGTGGCAGTTTTGGATCCCACACCTTGCTATCCTCAGGGAGCACCCCTTTATTAGAGACAGGCTAATACTCTGCCTACCTTTCATTGTTGTATAAAATGTTGCCAGGACCGTCTCCTAAAGTTGATTCAGCTGTGGGATCGGGGCACCACCAGTGCAGAGCTTGCACAGGAATGGCAGCAGGTAGGTGTGAGTGCATCTGCACATACAGTGAGGTGAAGACTTTTGGAGGATGGCCTGGTGTCAAGAAGGGCAGCAAAGAAGCCACTTCTCTCCAAGAACAAGATCAGGGACAGACTGATATTCTACAAAAGGTACATGAAGTACCATCAGTCCTGTGTCATGCCAACAGTAAAGTCTCCTGGGATTCATGTGTGGGGTTGCTTCTTAGCCAAGGGAGTGGGCTCACTCACAATTTTGCCTAAGAACACAGCCATGAATAAAGAATGGTACCAAAACATTCTCCGAGAGCAACTTCTCCCAACCATCCAAGAACAGTTTGGTGACAAACAATGCCTTTTCCAGCATGATGGAGCACCGTGCCATAAGGCAAAAGTGATGACTAAGTGGCTCGGGAACAAAACATCGACATTTTGGGTCCATGGCCAGGAAACTCCCAAGACCTTAATCCCATTGAGAGCTTGTGGTCAATCCCCAAGAGGCGAATGGACAAACAAAAACCCACAAATTCTGACAAACTTCAAGCATTGATTATGCAGGAATGGGCTGCCATCAGTCAGGATTTGGCCCAGAAGTTGATTGACAGCATGTCTGGGCGAATCGCAGAGGTCTTGAAAAAGAAGAGCTAACACTGCAAATATTGACTCTGCATAAACTTAATGTCATTGTCATTAAAAGCCTTTGACACTTATGAGATGCTTGTAATTATACTTCAGTATACCATAGAAACATCCGACAAAAAGATCTACAAACAAGCAGCAAACTTTGTGAAAACCAGTACTTGTGTCATTCTTAAAACTTTTGGCCACGACAGTACAGTACAAACTCTGATTAGCAGGCAGATTTAGCATGAATACTATAATGAAAGAAACCCGTGACTTTCTTTTTAATTACATCTGATTTTAAGTGTTTCTGAGACATGCATATTTGCATATGCATCCGTTGCTTAATCATAGACAGACACCGTCACTATAAATCTCAACTTCAGGGCACATAGACAGCATAATACCTTTATAATGAATACCATCTGACAATTCAGAATCCTCAGCCTGGCCTGCTTAGTCTTAAAACAGAATTCTTTATTGCAACACTAAGCCTCGACCCTAAAGAGATTTAAACATGAATTGCATTATTTGTGTGTCTGATGTGCATGTATGTGATGTACAGAGTCCATTAATTATTAAGTTTTTAGAAGCACAAGTCATATAAAAACTGTACTTTCATCAGTAGCCTAGGTGAATTCAATTTACTGTCTTTATGTCAATATAACATTTTCCAGATTGTCACAGTCTCATGGTCAGACCGCCAAATCTTCACATATTTTATTAGTTGTTTGCTTCAAATCCCCACTGAGCGAAGACTATTGCTAGCCTTTATCACCTTTGAAGCAGTGGGTGATGGGAGATAAGTACATGATCTGTATTTCTCTCAGAAATTCTCATATGGACCATAAACATGCTGATAGATACTGGAGCATTGCTTCGTTAAAGGTGTGCTTGTAAGATATGACTCCATTTCTGCTCTTCAGGAAAATGGGAATGTTATATCTCTTGGGGGGGGGGGTGTGGCTCAGTAGTTTAAGATCTGAGTTGAAAAGTTCTCAATTGTATGGTGTTTTGGATAAAACTGTACGGCAAATACACTATATGGACAAAAGTATTGGGACACACATCTTACTCATTGAATTCAGCTGTTTCATTCAGACCCAAGGCCACAGGTATATTAAATCAAGCACCTAGCCATGCAGTCAGGTTTACAAACATCTGTGAAAGAATGGGAGAGCTAAGTGAATTCAAGCTTGGTACTGTCAAAAATACAACTTTTGCAATAAGTAAGCCTGTGAAATTTCATTCCTGCCAGATATTCCAGGATCATCTGTAAGTGGTATTTTTTCAAAGTGGAAGTGCTTAGGATCCACAGATACTCAGCCAAGAAGTGACAGACCACATAAAGTAACAGAGCAGGGTCGTCAACAGCTGAGGCACGTTACGTAAAAATCGGCAATGCTCTGTTGACTCAATAACTGCAGAGTTTCAACCTTCCTTTGGCATTAACTTCAGCACAGAAACTGTGCACTGACAGCTTCATGGAATGGACTTTCATGGCCAAGCCACTGCATTCAAGCCCTGCAACCCCAAGCACAATGGCAAGCGTCAAATGAAGTGGTGTAAAGCACACTGCCACTGCACTCTGGAGCAGTGGAAACATGTTCTGTGGCGTGGCATATCACGCTTCTCTGTCTGGCAGTCTGATGGATGAATCTGGTTTTGGCAGATGCCCGGAGAACGTTACCTGCCTGACTGCATTGTGCCAACAGTAAAGTTTAATGGAGGAGGGGCAATGGTATGGAGTTGTTTTTCAGGGGTTGGGCTAGGACCCTTAATTCCAGCAATGGGAACTCTTAATGCTTCAGCATACCAAGACATTTCTGACAATTCCATGCTTCCAACTTTGTGGATACAGTTAGGGGGGGTTCTTTTTCTGTTCCAGCATGATTGTGCCCCAGTACACGAAGCAAGGTCCATAAAGACATGGTTGGGTGTGTACGGCCACAGGCCTTGCAGGCCCCATCGGTCTGAGCTCTGGCAAGCCTGCAATGTTCCACCCAGTGACCTAAGGCAAAGGTCTACCAGCTCCGACAAGACTGGACCCAAATCACCCGATCACTACATCAAAAGGGACACCTCACCCCCACTAGGTGGCCAGTACCCCACAGCCATATTCCAGCGACAAGGCCCAGCTGCCTCAAGACACAGATGCATCCTACACTCACTAACTCACACTAACACAAGAGATATTACCCCAGACTCACATTAGGGACACATACACCCATGTTTGGTCTCGTTTGAATGGTCACAGTAGGACGGGCACAATACTCTCAACCTTAAAGCAGTATGTTCTCACATAAGAGAAATATAGAAAGTGCGGCTAAGTGCGCCAAAGTGGAGTATCTTATCACCTGGTGGAACAAAGGAATTCCCACATTCCTACTAAAGCAATTCAATTGGCTGAGGGTCTGAAAATTGATAAGATCAGCAGGACACACACACAAGATGAAAACAGTCCCTAAAATAATCAATCACAATATTTGGTCAGGAAATGTAGTCTTCAAAGACATTCCGTCACTTGGTCTGGAATACTTAAGGAAGAGCTCCAGAGCAGCAAGTGGAGACACTCTGTAATCAGAGCTCCCACATAGTGCTGCGTGAATCTCCATCTGTAATCAGATATTTTCCGCAGTTACTATGTGTCCACTCAGCTGGGGTATGGAATTGTTGCATTGTTTTTGACTGGATGATATAGTTTAGGAATTGTGACCACATGTTAGAATTACATTAATGTTATATTTGGTTAAATTGATGTGTTTTGTATTAATTGTGAATAAACTGTTTTGATTACTTCTTGGATGTCTGACTTTGCTAACCACTGTATGTTTACGATAGATTGGGGTTATTTCCCCAGTCAGAGTCAAACTGCCATTTGGCTCGGGTATATCAAATCAAATCAAATCAAATCACTTTTATTGTCACATCACATTACTGGTACACTGGTACAGTACATGTGAGTGAAATTCTTGTGTGCGAGCTTCCCAAGCAGTAGTGGTGTACAAAATATACAATACAAAATAAGAATAAATAATATTTATTCTTCTTTATATTATTAGCTTCATATTAGCTTCATTACATCATACACTCTCTTGCAGACTCTGACTCAACCCCGTTTCTCTGGGAACCGATGCGACTGTCCAAGTTGAGTTACGGTGAATACCGGCTCAGCCTTTGAGGCACTCACAAGCTCAGATATGGCAAGTGTCAGCTGACCCACTGCGGAGTTATATGAGTCGCCGGGCCCGAATGGTCATCTAGGCTGACATTGTATTACATTGTAGTGATTACCTAACCTCTGAACTGAGTCCTACGTAGCAGATCCGCAGAACGCCCTATCGGCCTAGATGAATTTGGGGTACCCCACCATCTGGAATTAATGGGAGTTCAGCAATACAAGGCACAGCCCAGGAGCCATCTAGATAACAGAAATGTCAGGACTAAATCATCATAAAAGGTGTTTAACTAAATTGGAGTCAAATATAATTCGGTTTTACCTAAAAGTGTAAGTAACTTTGCAGGAGCACTCAGGTGGACCTACATGCATTCTAAGCCTTCAGCTGTCCAATTGGATTCCACCATTGGGCCAGTGGATGGTTCCTACAGGTGAGTTTGATGTGGAAGAACTAACCCAGAGCCATGACCTCAACCCCATCAAACACTTTTGGGATGACCTAGAATGGAGATTGTGAGCCAGACCTTCATGTCCATCATCAGTGCCTGATCTCACAAATGCTCTTCTGAATGAATAGGCAAAAACTCCTGCCGACGCACTCCAATATTTTGTGGAAAGCCTTCCCAGAAGAGTGGAAGCTGTGACTGCTGCAAAGGGGGACCAACTCCTTATGCTTTTGGATTTAGACTGGGATGGCAAAGAAGTTCCTGTAGGTGTAATAGCCAAGTGTCCCAATACTTTTGTCCATATAATGTAAATTTCAAGGGGTGCCAATAATTGTGGTCCATGTGTTTTTCTTGAAAATAATTATTTCTTGATAACGGATTTATTTTTCTTTGATTAAATTAATTTCAATGAAAGGCTGGATTTTTCTATTTTTTTCAGTGTGAGATGAAGTTTCTTCATCGAAAGGTGGTATGTAAAATGCTGTTTTCTTCTTGCTACATTTCAGAGATACCGAAATATTGCTGTCAGGGGTCAATATGAACATTATAATACGTAGTAAAATACATAGTAAAAGAAAAGCTCAAATGACCACCGAGCAAGCAGGGAATACCGAGCCGGGGGATCAGGATCAGGGAGACCGAGATTCAGAGAATACTGGGTTTAATAGGGAGAAACGACAAGGCAAACATAAGGCAAACAACGTCACAACTTCAATGACCGGACTTGAGGAAACAGACTTAAACGAGGACTTAAATACACAGGACTGAATGGGAAAAACTGAAAACAGCTGGTAACAATCAAGATTGCACTTGAGGTTAATGAGGGGGCGTGGCACACGGGAGGATTAAACGAACAGGTCATGACAGAACCTGCCTGGCTAATTTTGGTCACCAAGATTTCAAAATAGCATTTGGGTGCCCAAAATAGCACGGTACACTGTATTAGTAATTATATAATTATATCTTTGTGGCGACTCTCCACAACATGACAACCTGATAGCCCTAACGTTAACCATAAGTAACCAAACCAAATAAAAGTCCTTTCGCATTTAGTCTGATTACAGTTGCAGATTTTTATAAAACTGAACTTCCCCTTATCGGGACCGAAAAAATGATCCCCAAAACGTTAAGATAACAGGTTTTTTCACATTGTGGGGACATTTGGTCCCCACAATGTAATGCATACCTGGACCACACACACATACAGATTAGCCACACCTCAACACCGCCTGTCTAATATTGTGTAGGTCCTCCTCGTGCCACTAAAACAGCTCTGACCCATTGAGGCATGGACTCCACAAGACCTCTGAAGGTGTCCTGTGGTATGTGGCACCAAGACATTAGCAGCAGAGAACCTCTGACAGGTGCCATTTTAATAAGATAATCAGTGTTGTTCACTTCACCTGTCCCTGGTTTCAACGTGGTGCCCGATCGGTGCATAATCTGTCCTTTGTGAAGTGGGTCATTCCAAATCATTATAAAAAGGGTAAACAGGTGTCTTATCACAATATATTATCGTTTTTCACCCTATGAAAAAAAAGAATGGTAAAGGTGGGCACTAATTCTTCAACTTCAGATAAATGACAATTAGGATAGTGAAAATCAGTAAACGGAGGGATGAGTGCCAATGAGCTGTGAGCAAGTACAGGACTATTAGTGTCTATTCAACCATCAGAATTATCTGTGTCTGTATTGGGAATGGGCAGGGCTTAACAATGGCAGTACTGTAGGTGTGGTTTTTCTCTTTTTTTCAGTGTGAGATGAAGCTACTTCACCAAAAGGTGATTTTTTTCTAACCATTTTTACAAATCTTTACAAGGGGTGCCAATAATTGTGGAGGGCACTGTATAAACATGCACACAGGATTGTAATTATATCTTTATGGGGACTCTCCATTCATTTCTATGAGGAAAACTCTAATCCCAACACGATGACCTTAACCCCTAAGCAGCCCTAACCTTAACCATAAGTAACCAAACAAAATACAAGACTTTTGGCATTCTTACAATTTTGATTGCATTCACAGATCTTTGTTGTTACCTGAAAAATGGTCCCCGCAACATAAAAAAAAAATGCTTTTTATTACATTGTGGGGAACATTTGGTCTCCACAAAGTAATATAAACCTTATCCACACACACACACGCACAATCCATGGGCTCGATTCTCCAGTCAAAAAAAGCACTTAAAAAGTTACGTCTTTTCAGGAAGTATGGTGGTAACCTACTATGCCAATATTTTGTCATTCTTACGGACATGACAGTCCTTTGACAAAACTAGAAAATTACAATAAAATGAGGAGAAGGTCATTTTGTTAAGTGGGATTCTCCCAAAATGTTGGCCACGTATGATATGAACTAAATTTACTTGGTGTGGTTTCTTGAAACTTAACAAAATTATTATTAGTAGTGTGTGTGACTGTGTGTCACTATGTGGAGGAAAACAGGTCTTTCCAAATGCCAAATGAGAAGCTTGCAGAGAATGATACATGCCTTATTTTAATGTAGCTAGCAAAACTAAGTCTATTAGATAGAAAACAACAAAGTATACTTTTTCACTGCACACGTGGGAGAACGAACAAATGAAATCTGGACTATGCAAAGTAACTGCTCATCTTTAGAACCCACTGGATATTCCTGTGCTAAGCATCCAGTTATTTGGGCTTGATTGATTAATGCTGCATTCTGTATTGTGAATGGCCTGTCATGCTGCACACCTCGTCATTGGCTGCAAGAGCTGAGGAGAGTTTGCCCTCTTTAGCAGGGCTCCCCAATTCCAGTCCACAGTTTGCAGATTTCCCTTCTCAGAAACTCTTACTACACTTGGTAATTAGCTGACTAAGATGTCTAGGCCTGGAATTGGACTGCCCTGCTATATAACAAAGATGTTTCTTCAAAGTTTCACTTATTTTTTTTGATAAACATTTTAGCTAGCTCATCAAGCATAATTATTTAGGACAAAGTAATTACTCGATGGCTCATAGTCCAAAGTTGTCAGGAAATGGTTCCTACAAGGTCAGTACCTCAATTAATTACTTATTCTCATGCTTTTGATATTTTTTCACGTTTCTTGAAAGAATGGGAAATAAACATGTATTTGAATACACATTTATAAAATGTACAGTAATTTTATTATTGTTGAGGATGTTCTGTAATGTATTTTTCCCACACAAAGTTGTATAAATAATAATGATAAGTACCAGTAATTGAACCATGTAAGCCACTGGAATGGGGTTTAATAAAAACCTGGAAGTTCCACCAAGACTGCTACCCAAATCCTAGGGAGTTAATGAGTGTCAAAGCCAAAGTACAGCCATCAGCAGTTCCATTACAAGATAGATAAAACTGAGTTTTGCCTGGTGAGTGTAAGTACCTTTTAATTTGTGACATTTTGCTAGATGTAATATCCACATGACATAAAAAGATGTTTATGCAAATGGGAGCCCATTTGAAAGTTGTTCCCAAGGACTTAGAATAAAAAATTCAAAAGCTGTTTACAGTATTATAACTCATGTGTGTTTTAGCAGTGTTTTCTTTGATGGCCTTATCAATCTTACTTTGTTAGCATTAGATTTCATTATTATCAAAATTAATGTCAGGTCAGGCATGTTTATATAGTGATGCTGTCAATCCTTAATGTCAACTATACTGTAAGCTGAAGAAGGGAACAGACACTAAACACATTGACAGTGTGGTATGTGAAACAGCCTTTGGTTTGGGATCTTTGGGAACACAGGGTTCGGTTTGAGAGAAATGGCGGGATGCACAGTACAGTACACAGCATGTTAAGCTGAATGGAAAGCTATTGTTCAGGAGGTATGGGAAAGACTGCTGAGGTATGTGGGCCAGAACTATAGAGGTGTGTAAGTTGGGACTTCCTCCGAAATACTAGTGGGGCACATCTATTCACATTGTGGGAGCAAAGGGCTGGTGGAATTAATCAGGATGCCTAACCCAGGTCACATGACACTGCCAGAGAAGGTTCTCACAGAAGGTCCCCTGCGTTGAAAACTGAATTTCTGCTAATTCAAAAACATTTACACAGAAAGCATTGAAAATGCACCTTTCGGCTGAAAATGAACCTAATTTTTGCTATTTTGGCAATTGTGTTGATTTATGGATTAAAAGCTGACATAGGGGAATGGTGAGGGATGGTGCAGTGATTAGTACTGTCGCCTCACACCTCTGGGACCAGCATTCAGGTTTGTGTCATGGCCCCATGAGTGTGTGGAGTTTGCATGTTCTTCCTGTGTTGTCATGGGGTTTCCTCTAGGTACTCTGGTTTCCTCCAACAGTCCAAAAACAGGCTGAGGTGAACTGGAGTCGCCCAGTTTGCCTGTAGGTGTGCATATGTAACAGTGACTGGGATTTAGTAGTAGTCAAAGGTTTGAGCATATGTGCCTGAAAGAATCTATTATCTAAGATTTAAAGTATAAACATGTCTCTGTTAACAGGAACAGAAACTGGCCTTTTGGACGTATGAGTCAATTTTTGGGTCCAATCAGTATGAGTCATGTAAGATGCAGAAAGGTGAGCACACAAGCCAAGAATGGCAGTGTCATGGTCTGCTTTGCTGGAGACCAAGATGGTGATCTTTGAAAAATACATGGCAATTTCAGACAGTAAACAATCATCACAGACTCCCAAGGTATACCATTCCATCAGGATTGCGACTGATTGACCAGTCCTTCATGCTTCAGCAAGATAATGACCTAGCTGAACATTGTGTAAGAACTTTCTGGCAAAGAATGAAAGCAAAGGATAAAACACTGATTACCTGGCCTGCCCGGTCTCCAGACAGCAGTCCCAAAGAGCGTCAATGGGAGAACCTGACAGGTGCCCTACACTGCATGGAACTGCATGAAGTTTGAAGATACATTGAATGAATCTCCTCATTAATCTTGTTAACTGAAATACTCATGGTTGTGAAGCTTTAATCAAGGCAATCTAAAGACCTAGTTATAAGTTAATTCAACCAAGAAAACAGAAAAAATTAAACATGAAAAAGAGCTATTTAATTTAAAAAATAAATGGCATGACTCAGAGCAAATAGATTTAATGTCATTTATAAATGCATTGAAAAAACTGTAATTCAATGAGACTGACATTTGGAATCAAAGATGAACTCTAGGGAAGTTAAAATATTGAGTTTTAAAGCTCATTTCATTGTCCTTAGTAGACAAAGCCTTACCTTTGGGGGGACTCTTATGTGCCTTTCCAGTTAGTAACCTGCCTACTGTCATAATTATCATGCTATCGTGATTCTGCCTGCACTGAACAGTCAGGAATGTGCCTCCCATTTATATGTGATGTAAATGTCAGTAGAGGGTTAGTAGGTGGGAGGGAGAATTAATGTGGGAGGGCCACGCCGTGCTAAGCTGATTCTGCATTCTGATTCACCTGTTGTTAGCTGAAGGTGGCATGCGATTCCTGTGGGGGGGGGAGACAGTATTTCTGTTCAGTGATGGCGAAGTGCCACACTTTGTCTTGCTCCCAAAAACACTCGCCTCACGGCGGATCCTGCCTCGTCATCCGCAGGGAGCCGTTTGCTTAAATGCACCGCAGAGCCGGAGGTGAAGGTGAGCCGCCGATTTGATGGTAGGCGGCAGGGAAGCATGACGATATCTTTCAGGAAGGAAACGCCTTAACTTGCAGTCTATTACCCTCCCGCTGCTCATACCGAACCTGGGTGGATGAATACTGGGAAAACGACACAGCACGGCGAGAATGTTTCAACTGACGGCCCCTTAAAATATGCAGCAGGACCATGCCGACAGGACCGTGGTTCTGCGATGGATGGCAGCTGGACTGTACGACCCCATATTGGAATGCCAGCATAGATGGCACACAAAATCCAGCCAGCTAAACATACCAATTGTTGCAGTTTTCCGAAAGGCTGTATCTTGCTGCTTAACTCTTGTGCTGGAGTTCAATCAGCAAGTCACTCCTGCTGAATATTAACCGGTCTTTATTTCCCATTTCCTCAACGTACCCATTTACAGACGGCTATTAGAAATGCCAGCTGGGAAGGCTCAAATGTCGGCCCTGTGGGTTTTTAGCACAGCATGCTTCAGATGATGCCGCGCAGGAGAGCTATTACAGAGTTACGGAGCTCCCCGCGGCTCCCGCTGCTGGCACCCGAAAATCGGGCAGGTACCTGACACACTCCTATGAGATCCCAAACCACGGAGGCACTTCGGCTAACTGGAGCCCCCCACCTCCCCCGGTGGTGCAACAAAGTGAGTTACTCTCTGTTGCAGTAGAATTTCATGTTACAATTGACAGTCACATCACTGAGTCTCAAACCTTAGATTAGATGCAAGAGACTCTACCTCCGATACGGATTCTGGAAACCTTTATTTCTGTGAAAGTGATTTAAGTTAATAAGGCTGGTGTTTTGTTATTTGTTTTGTTTTGATGTTACACTGATGTTTTAAATACCAGAAAAGAAATTTCCAGCCACTCCATGTTTTGCACAGAAACATATAACACTGTTTGTACAAGGTTTCTGGGGGGGGTTGGTGATTAGCCTCCTCTTTCATTTCTGTTTAGTTGTCAATATCATGATGTAAACATCTGTTTAGTCTCACATCATTGACCGGATCTGTTTGACTGAAATTAGTCTTATTTAAAGTACAAGCAGCACACCTGGCCTTTATCACTTTGAGAATTCAACAACAAGGTCAACACAATGCTGTGATTATTCAGCAGCAGAGCCCGTGGAATCAAACGCCGAACAAAGGCTTATTTAGAGCAGCTAACCTCATTCTTCCTCAGTAACCGACATATGCTACTCATGAGAATCTGCTTAAATTTCAGAGAATCTGCTGACTTCATTCTAGCTCATAAATGCTTGACTACTGGCACTTGTGTTACAAAGCTAATGAAGCAAAAATATGCCAAATTAATACTAGGACAAAGCGCAGAGACTGCTTTGAAGGGTAAAATATCCCCTAGACTTTCTCATTTTCCCTGTGTCACTTATTGAAACATGTCTCTCTGTTCTAAAATCATTTTCCTACAAGTTATCCACATTCTCTGCTCTAAAATACCTTTGCAGTGTCTTATAAGCATCCCATATGAACATTTTTTAACAGTAAAACTATGTCTATGTCAGAAATGGGCTGATATAATGCAGTTCCTATTTTTACCTCCGTTTAACTATCAGAGAGCGTTCTTTTCCATGTTTGAGTCTGTAAGACTTGCTCCAGGCACGAAGATGAACAAAGTCACGTGCTGGGATGGGAGGAAGAAAAGACTGGGGACTTTATTTGTGTGCGCTAGGAAGGACTGGGGATAAAGGTGGATATGTATGGCAGCCATTTTGAATTCAGCACAAGGGGAAACACAGATTTGGGTTTATGGTCTTTTGGGCAACAGGTGCTCTTCTGAAGGCGAGAGGAAAAGCTGCCAGTTTCTGTGTGGTGTAATAAGGCCTGGGCCGGGCGGGGCGGGGGGGGGGGGGGGGGGGGGCGGGGGGCNNNTGTCACGTATTTCACCCGAGACTGGGAGCCAGCATGTTATCCTCTTCATTAAAGTGCTTGGGATTAAAAAAGAAAAAGAACTTCT
This sequence comes from Mormyrops boulengeri, assembly GCA_026781065.1. Lineage (NCBI taxonomy): Eukaryota > Metazoa > Chordata > Actinopteri > Osteoglossiformes > Mormyridae > Mormyrops > Mormyrops boulengeri. Next base: position 18,717,520 of record JAODLD010000016.1, read on the forward strand.
TGAGAGGAAGACTGCATTTTTATAATGAGTTGGGTCCTTTTAGTTATAGCACCCCGAGAACCCAGCCTGCCGCATTCTTTTCCTGCTTTTCCAGTCGCTGTTTAGATCCACCTGGCATGAAAGCGAGGCCGTCTTATCTCTACGGGCCACTGAGCTGTGATGGATTCTTTAATTGAGATCCATGCACAGTTTTCCCCTTGAGGGATGCAGCCATTGCAATATTTAAGCGTGAGCTAGTGGTGCAGAAAGACGGATCTCTGCAGCTTTCGCTCATGTCCAGACCCAAGAACACAAGTTTGCTTTGAGAGCGGAAACGCCCCCTTTCCCCTAAACACAGACGGACACCCTAACCGTCTGCATGGCGTCCAGTTACTCTCTACTGCCCAGGGAGCTCCACAGACACCCTCCAATGTCAGTCTTCACTTCTCAGTTGCCATTAACTGAAGAAAACAAGTGATATATCCATTCATTAGCCTGTAATTAATACTTATTTATCAATACCTATGAATAATGGATAACATCAGTGAGATTCAATATTAATCTCCAGGACTCTTATGGAGATATACAAGACAATAGCAGACTGATAGATATGTAAGAACTGATTAGGAAGGGTATTAAAACTGTTCATCCAAGGGGTCCGTCAGGAGGGCAGATAGAGGATATAGCTTCAGATATTAAATCTCAAAGGAGCTCTGTTTTGAAGGAGTCCTTCATGGTCTGTATCAATTAATATGATTAGTAGAATAATTAAATTACAGCACTACTAATATTTATGAGTATTTATGCTTTATATTGCCCTGTTTTTCTGGGGCTTTTAAATAGACCTGCAGGACCCGTGTTATCAACAAACTGCATGCCAGCTGCTTGGACTAATCACGTGGCTTTATTCGCTTGTCAGCTCAGAGATCTGAGCGCTTTATCTGGTCATTAAATCACAGAAAACCTGGACGATGGGCCACAAATCGCTCTCTTCTTAGTAATTGGGTGGTGCTGCTGTGATATAGTGCTCCCCATTCCTCCTTTAAGTGCCCCTTAATTTGCATGAGGATATTTGAAAATGTATTTTAATGTGCTTGTAATAAGCCGAATTTTGCTGGCGATGTCCGTTATGGGAAATTGAATGCTGGTGATCAGTGACGACGAGGGACAAACTCAGCATTGCTGATCTGTACGGCGTAAAAGAGACACAAATACACCCATATGAAAGACTCCTCTGAAAAGCATGAAATTTATATGCGAATTACGTTATGCAGAAACGCACACAAATAACCATACGCAGCCTGTACCATATACTGACTACACAACAGCGCCGTGTTTTACCTACATCACAATGTCCATATGCTCAAATGACAGAGACTGCAATGACACAGGAAATGAATGAAAATAGCTGTAATAATGAACTGTGAGAGTACATTTTACTATCAAAGTTTTGGTGCTTGGCATTAATCATACTTCCTGTATTGGAAAAATATGCAGAACAAATGTTTTTCTACTAAGAGGCAAAAGCTTTGGTATCACTTGCATTTGCGGGAAAAACAACTCCCTGGACAGAAAGCTCCATCCCGTCCTACTTTAAATCGCACACTAAACACACACAGGGAGCATGTCCTCTGTCATTCCATTTCAGACTTACAGTGATATGTGGACAGGGCTGGGCTATAGCTCCTACTATGGATGGCATAAAGACTCCTTTGAATTGTATTTATTTTCATCAGGCCTTCCCCCAAGCCACCCTTCCTCCTACAAATGAGGACCCCGTATTGTCTGGGGCTGTGCCCTCTGCCCCCCCTGGAGGCCCAGTGTGTGTCCCCCCCCCCCAGGCTGTACCGGTCCCCCTTATAGGAACAGGAAGTCCGTGTTCCATTAATCACACTGCGGGTGGAATGCAAAATGCCGGAGGCACAGAGATCCTGTCACATGTGCTACGGGACACTGCTTTTTTTGTCTTTCAGGTGGAGGCTGAAATTAAATTGTATTCATATGCATAGTGATAGTCAGGAGCCACAAAAATACATTATGTGGCATTTCTTCTCTGAAAACATTTTTTTTTATTTTATCTGTAGTGTTGTCTGCTGTCTTTTCATTCATCATTTATTTATAATTCATAGTTTCCATTTAATTCCTTCAATCTTTTATTTCTACACAAAACAGGATTACGTCTCCTGCATTTTTAGTATCTAGTTCCCAAATTCTTAATTACACACTGAGCCAAATTAAGGTCAATATATTTGAAACCAGAAGCGTACTAAATCACATTTTTAAGCATGCCTGTCAGGTGGAAATGCTAAGAATTGGATCTAGAAATGGATGGAGGTATGCGTGTCAGATGATGCTACAACTCCCCCAGAAAGTGGATTGGCAGGAGACTGGGGGGTTCTGTCCAAGACAGGAAGTCACATCTACAGCGGCGATGCTGGCAAATAAATCATGAAATTTACCAAATCCGAAGTTCTACTGGGCCAGACGCGGTAAGGATATATTTTGGTCACATAGTCCACACTATGTTTGACTAGATGAAGGCTGATACAGAAAGAACACGAAGGAATGCTCCTCATTTCCATGGGCTGGCTAGCTAAGCTTTTAACGTTAACGGGCATACTGGTCATGGAGTGAAGTACTGACCCGCTTACAGAAAAAAAGAAGTGGAAGGAAATAGAATAATGAAGCAGCCCTTAGAATGAAATCATTCCTATTTATGAGATGGTTGAATTTATTCTATTTCAGACACTGAATAAGAAAACGCAGAACTGGGGATAAAGGTTTTCATGGATCAGCCTACAATACATAATAATGCCATCAGGGGTGGGAATCTCCTCACCATTCACATGCACAATAAATTGATATTTCTTTCATTTTTTTTTTAAGTCACGCAGGAAAATCATTTCATCACCAGTTATGTTGCTTAATATAACTGTAGCCCCCCAAACTTAATTGCTCATTAGCAGAGATGATTAAATACAGGTGTGAGATCAGACCCATTCCTTGGCTATATGCTGAGCAGCTAATGAGAGCCGAACAGGCTAGCTGTTTACTGTGGAGCTGACTAAAAGCAACTGCAATGTGTAATACTGAAGCATATTTTTCTGATTCCTTTGAGGGGCAATGTGTGGCTCAGTGGGCTAAACCTCTAAGATCAGAAGGTCATTAGTTCAAGCCTGGCCTTGGCATGGCTGTGGGCCCTTGAGTAAGGCAGAGCTGACCAGCTGCCTGGGTGTTGTGACAGGTGACTGCCCTTCACACCCAAGCTTGTTCTCATGGAGAGCAAGATGGGCGAGGTGAAAAGAAAAAGGGAGGTGAAAATCCCTTTGGGGGTAAATAAAAGTATCATTACCACTTTACTTAAAGCTGTCATCTATAATGCATTATAGATACATTCATAATGCATTATAATAGTAAGTGTAAGAATTAAGGAAGCATTTCTCCATCTTCTATTGGCAGTCAGAAGGCATTACAGTGTTGATTATAATACTCCATACTGTAAGCTTCAGTGAAGCTCTCATCTATAATGAACTATAAATACCTTCATAATGGATTATGATGGTATAAGAATTAAGGATGCGTTGTACTGTATTATGCAGGTATCTGTTGTGCATTATAGATGAGACCATCATAAAACTTTCATAATGCAAAATAAACATGGCTGTAACGTGCTATCCGTTTTGATAAATATTTATAGCCATGTTCTTTATGAATGCATTATAATGTGTTATGAATGTGTTCATAGATTCTTATGGGCATGGCATTCATAGAAAGTGTTACCAAATTATCTATTACTGTTCAATCACTTGTGCTATTAGGGTGTAATGATATTTCCTACGTACCTTAAATATTACAGATTTAACTTGCGTGCTATGTAAATAATTTCAAGTTGTTCTTGTTGAAGACTACATTCAAGGACCTTAATGTCTAACAACTGCTGTTTGACATGTAACAGCAGTTGTTCCTCGAGGCTAACAGTTCGGATTGCCCATAATAAAAGGTTTTGAAAGGAATGGGTCAAAACTGTTCTATACAGATCAGGGTGAAATCATTGACACAGTATCAGATACTCTACCCTTGACCTAGCAGTAGGACCATGGAAGTAAATAATGGGGGGGGGGGGGGGCAACTTAACCCCGGGTGGTTATATGAATATTGTTGTCTTGGTATGTATCTTACCCTTAAAATTCATGTGAAATGGCCATTTGACAGCCTTGCTGCAAAAAGAATCTCTGCGAAGAGGGGGGGTGCTTACCGTAAATGCGTGCAGACATCAGCCCCCACAGTGGTCCACCCAAAGTTATGCCCTTGAGTAGGGCAGAGAATTTGATGGATAACACAGATGCTGGTGTATCCATGCACTGCAGGTCTGAAAATAACAACCACCTTTGATCATAATGGTTCACTTTCTTTCTTCTACTTTTGATGTCTATTGAACTGCTTAAAGGTTTAAAAGTTGAAATGGCAGTCAGTAGGATTTTCTTTTTATTTATAATAAGGTCAAATTCAATGTATGGCCTTATAAATATGGCTGTGCTTCAACTACAGAGGTAAGTATAATTAGAAACCATCCCACACATTCCTCTGTGACATCACAGCTGTATTCCACTTGCTACACACTCACACACACGTATAATAAAAATAAATCCTCTCATCAGGGGTGAATGTCTGGATATGATGCACACTGCTGGAAATTCGTCCTCTGTGCTTGAAACAAAGTGACTGAAAATGCCACAAACGATTGAAAGTTTCCCATCACATATTTCATCAGTTCCTTTGGTCAGCACTCACATTAAAATGTGGAGATGTCCTTTTGGAAACAGTCGGAAAGGCTGTTTAGAATAGGGGCTCTGTCACAGCTTGAGGCATCATTTGAGCTTTCTGTTCACAATAACGTATTATTATTGCTTTGGATGGATGGATGGATGGATGGATGGATGGATGGATGGATGGATTAACCCAAAATGCAAAGTGATGCAGTTTGAAAGGCTCAGTTGTTTCAAACACTTTTAAAACAACGCATATTTTAATAGTGTAACCCTACAGTATAACTCAGAATGTGGTGCAGCATGTAGGTGCACCTTCCAGTTATAATGATGGGTTAGCAAAGAGTTAGCGCCCTCTGGTGGCTACTTAAGCAAGGGGGGTGTCACCATCCACTTAGCAGCTGCCACTCACTATGCCACCCCACAACTAAATAGCCAGACACTGGACTGCACAAAACACTTTTACCACCCCTCAGCTTCCAGTGACTGGACACGTCTACCAGACATCCTAAAACCCGTCCATCCAGTCATTTGTCTAGACCAGTCCAGTCCAAAGTTGTCTAGAGTCTACCTCAGAGGTACGAGTCCCCCACAGTTTACACTCAAACACACACTCACACATTTCACCAATTTAGAGAATGCGATTCAACTAACTACATGTTTTTGGGCTTTGAGCTGGGGGGGGGGGGGGACACAGATGATCTGCAATGGCCACTGAATCCTGAAAACACATGTTTATGTTTAATTGCATTGTCAAGACATCACACACTTCATCACAGCGACTGGAATCCCACACAGACAGCAGTGCGCGACACTGTGTGATGCAGATTTACATACGCTCTTCTCATAAGATCCTGTCTCGTTGATGTTACAACATTTAAAGGGGAATCCCACTCAGGAGTGATACAATTATCCGACACACATAAGAGACTGCACTCTAAACTTGTGAAAATTTCATCAGGAGGCGAATTAAAATTTGCACTAAAAATGCATATATTGAAAAATATATTTTATTTGCAAATTGTAGATATATTTTGGATCATTCATCAACACCTAGTATATATATTTTTGACTTATTGTAGATTATAATTACTGTTTATTTACTTTTTAATGGAACATTGGTAGGCTATTGCGATCAGAAGGCCTCGTTCCTCATTCTCTCTTGGCTATGAGGAGTGTGATACTGATCCTGCTGAAACATGTGGTGCCGTTTTAGGGCTGACTGCTCTGTTCACCAGCAAACAGAAAACAAAAAATGCTCATTTTACTATTTACAATAGCAAGACATGCTCGTTGATGTTGCGACAGCTGTGAGTGTGATGCAAACTGCATGAAATGAGTGAATCTCACCCCTTATTTCCCCAGACGGTTGCTGCGGGCTGACAGGGTGCTCTGGTATGTTCATGCGTGTCAATTACATGAGACGTATGGAGCAGCAATGAGAACCTGTACAAGACCAGGACCTCCAGCAACATGAGCCCCATAGAATGGGAAGTGACACAGATCTCAAATCAGCTGGGAACATGCACCAGGACAGAGCTGCTCAATCCTGCTCCTGGAGATCTACCACCCTGCAGAGCTTCGGTACAGCCCTAATTTAACACACCTGATACAGATCATCAGGCCTTCAGTAGCATCTCAGTATTAGATCCAGCTCCGCTGAAGCGAAGCTCTGCAGGTTGGTAGACCTCTAGAAGCAGGGATGAGCAGCCCGGATCTAGGATATAGAGGAACCAGAGACTAAACACAGGACTGAGACAAAAAAATGGGTCTTTCTAAGAGGTCAATCGTTTCATTCATTCAGCCATTACCTCTCCTGCCATTTCAATGGATGCTGACGTTTAATTATTACAGCAGGAGTCAATTTAATCATAGACTGTCAGGCAGAGGACATTGCCACTCTGTGAAGATTACCTGCTTGGGAACAGTAGTTACACCCACTTTGAGATAAACACATAACATATCCAGTTACAGCACCCTTGCTGTCATGTTAGGGTCGGCACCGACCCGTTTGTAAGTTTACAATGCATAAAAGCACCACATAAATTTATGTACTGCATCAAGGCTTTTTCAAGAACCTCTATTTAAACAAAATAAATGAAAACAATTTTTTTTCACTAGGCAAGGCATGTCCATACATGTAAGGCAAGATAAGACCAATTCAGTTTATTTATATAATTCTCTTGAAGTTTATTTTACCATGATTTTTTTATTGAAAATGAGAGGTATGCTGTCAAGAGAAAGGTCCAGAAAGCCACACAAAAAATATTAAAACCAATCTTTTTATGGATAAGGAAGCCTAACAAGGTAACCAAGAGGAACGAAACAAATTGGATGATAAATAATTGTTTTGAGGGTATTTTACGGCTGATTTAAGACACGGGTTGGCACCGAGCTGTTTAACATAAGAGATAGGAACAGAAAACTGACATATGACAAAGGTTAAGCCCTTTAAATTATGCTCTCCATATCCATGATTCTAGATTCAAATTAATAAAGATGATGTAAATTGCTTAAATTTACAGGTGGTCATATATAACAATATATATGCTCATTTTATAAAACAATTAAGTTCTTAATGCATTCTTAATTCACGTTATTTAATATCATCACTTGTGCCAGGGCCAATTACAGTTGTTTACGAGCTTCAGCTAAACTTCAGTGCTGTTTCGGGTTGTTGAAGTTTTGCAGGGCATCTCAGATACTGATTGAACAGAATCCAGGACCGAGACTGGGTCGGAGGATGCAGAGGCTGACCTGGTAACACCATCACTCAGTAACATCATTATTATTAACAACATAACCGCATACTTACATTACATTGACTCTGTATGACACTGAATAGAAAAATGGTCTAGTTTTTCTGACCTCTGCTTCCCAAATAAAGTCAGATTTCTGGAAAAACAAGTTTGATATTGAAGCTTGCAATCCCATAGCCTTTGTGACTTTTAGCTTTGCTTGTGAAAGTAGAGTACAACAGTAGAGATTTATGGGGATATATTCTGGTTCGGGGTGGCACGGCAGTACAGTTCAAAGACATGCTGTTAAGTGATTTGGCAACACTAAAACTGCCTATGGTGTGTGAGTATATGTGCCCTGCCACTGCATCCAGGGCGTTCATGTGCATTCTGGGATAGGCTCCAGGCAAATGCCAGGCTTGATGGTCACAACCTATCTATAGTTCACTTATTGCAGTTGTGGGGTTTGCCTGCAGCATCTGATATCATTAAATGCCCTCAATTGCATTTGCATATATAGCAGAACTGGAAATTTGGTACTCACCTGGTTGGTTGAAACAAAATCCAGGTATGGACTTTTACTCTCTGGAGCAGAATTACCCAACTCTGCATAATCTATTATAGCATTGATTATAATATTTCATAAGCTCCAGTGAAGCTGTCATCTATTATGCACTATAGATACTTCCACCGTCCATTATAATGGTCGGTGTAAGAATTAATAAAGCATTACAGCACCTTCTACTGACAGTCATAAGGCATTATTCCAAAAACAGACATTTCCATTGGATCTTCTCAGCACTGCATCTGAGTGATTTTCACAAGGGCCAAATCATAATGGTCATGTACGCAACAGGACTTGATGCCCTATTTGTCATGCCACATTACTCCTGCGATCATCGTCAAAATTATTTGCCATGTTTTGGTTTGTACCAGATGTGACAGCCTTTGTTCCCATCAAGCACTGACGACTCCTGACTGCCCAAAACATTCTCTCTGCAGTTTATGAAGATACTCTCCATGGCTGACCATGACCACCCGATAAACCGTGCCATTTAGGAGATGTTCCGACCCAGTTGTTTGGCCATGATGGTCTAACCTTTGTCAAAATCACTCAGATCTTTCTCCCTGTCCATTTCCTCTGCATTCAACATGTCAGTTACGAGTATTGAATATTAGCTTATGATGTGGTCATATTGTTTTTGCTCATCGGTGTGTATATTATCATCTTCCTAATTATGGTAGGAAATTTTTCTTCCACTATTTAGGCAATTGTGGATGTTGTGGTAGCATATAGGTTATGGTTAACGCTATCCCGTGTGGTAGCATAAAGATTATGTTTAACGCTATCCCGTGTGGTAGCATAAAGATTATGTTTAACGCTATCCCGTGTGGTAGCATAAAGATTATGGTTAACGCTATCC
>JAODLD010000016.1:18745020-18759231 GCA_026781065.1 Mormyrops boulengeri
GCTCCCCCCGGGCAACCGGGTTTTTTAAATATTTGTGGGGGGGGGGGGGGGGGTGCAAATTTGGCAAAAAACGGGGGGGCAAACCCCCCCCCCCCCCCCCCCAAAAAAAAAAAAAAAGTGGTTGGGAAATCAATATAATAGACTTATTTTAATTAGAAATGCATTGTTTACTTGTGAGCCAATCTTCTGTGTGTAAAATCAACAATAATTAGGAAGATGCCTCAAAATTAAGTAAGGGTGTCCTTCTTTGAATAAAGTCACTCTCTGGTTGGTTAAACCCTGTATTCAAATTTCTCAGTTCTAATGGTGAGACAAAAAGAACATCATATAGCAATGATAATAAAAATGAGGACGTTACACTCAACTATCTCAAACATCATCATCAGTTAATTAAATCTCCTTTTCCAGAACCATTATGCTAAAAACATATGCTGACTTCTTGCAGATCACTGAATTACTGAAGTCTCAGCCGCAGTGAAAGGCCATGAACACCAAAGAAAACGCTTTGATGTCCTATCCGATAATACTGTGGGCCACAGTCCATTGAAATTTCTATGTTTGTTAAGACATTACGGATACCATCATTATAGAAGATGCGCAGAATATTCATGATTAAAAACTGGCCGTCCAGTCTATCCTGTACTTAACTTCTGTGTACGTGTCAAAGGTAGTGGAAAACGGAGTGTTAATGGAAAAAAGTCTGTGGCTCATTGGGTTGGGAGAAGGTTCTAATCCCCTTATCACCAGAGTGGTATCACCATCAGTCCCTTAAGTAGACCTGTAACCCCCAATCACCCCGGGGACTGCCTGACCCCACTTTCTCAATTTCTCACATGACCGGCTGCTTAGGGAATTCTTCTCATTTCCAGTACCTGTGAGAGAGTTTCTGTGCTGTTTTTTGTGGGTTTTTAGTTTTGGCGGCACTGTGAAGTGGAGAGAGATATGCTGGCACGTCTCTGCCGACAGCAGGGGTTCGAAGCAGCCAAGCACACGTGTCAAAGACCCAGCAAAGATTATCATACATTTGCATGAATCAGGATAAGCCTGATTAACAGCCCTCCCCCAACATGACCATGGCTGTCTGTATGTGAAGTGAGGAGGGCAGGCTGCACACAGCCTCCACCCTGAACTACAGACAGACAGCTCTGCTGCCTAATGAGACAAAGAGCTACGACTTCATCCCCTCTAATATGAAATTTAAGCTGTAATATTTCAATCTTTTTACAGAGTCTCATCATAGAAGTTCAGGCACTTAAAGCACAGATTTTTCAATTTGCAGTTTGCATATTTAGTGTAACTGTTAACTCGTGACTGGGTGGAGCTTTTATGTTAATTCTTTTAAATTGACATCTTAAAAACAATGACTTTGACTACAAGTGCATCCGATTAAGAACAATTTATTTCTCTTTAATATGCAGTACTCCATTTTCCCTTTTTATGACCCAGTTAAACAGCAGTCACCTGACCTTTATTGTGATGACCCAGTAATCGTCCATCCAGAAAGGGAAGTCTATATCAGTATCTACAGTGACTGTCTATGGAGTCATGGGAATTACAAAACACCACACTGAGAGTAATATTAACATGGATACATTTGTCAAGTTAGTGATGGGGCTCATCAAGAAGTGCATTGGAGTGAAGGCAGATCAAAATAACTTAATGTACTGTGCTAATGGTGTTTATGGTCAGCAGAACTGCTTCAATAATTGCATGGTCTGTCCTGCATAGTTATGTAACTTTGACTGCATTTCATTTGTATCGCAGATTTTTGATAGAATTGAGAAGTATGACATTTAAACATATAAGGAAGAACAGCATGGATTTGTCACTCCGCGTGTGTGGGTATGGGGTCAGCTGACCTGGAGGGATCGTAGGCTTTGGCATGTTACGTTATGCTGGAAGCCTGGAGGGAAGGTCACTTGCAACGCCGCTTCACATTGTGAATGCTCTAGCATCTTTCCCATTCCTCAGGCCAGAATGATTAAAATGACGGCTCCCTGCGTCATGTTTTATATTGTAATAGAAAGTGTACTTGTATGTATTTTATTATTGCCGTTTTACTCTGAATGCTATTTTCAACGTTCTCAGCTTTTAGTATAGTGCACATTATCGATGCTATGCCAAGCAAGATCGGCTGTCTACATATTAGCGGGAAAAAGGCTGTTGGGTTGAAGCAGGATGTTGCCAGAGTGTTTTAGAAGTTGCTGGAGGCCAAATCTCAACTTGACTTCAGCTTCTATCAGGCAATGAGAGATCTGTCTTTTTGTGAGACAATATGAAACTTCAAAGCCATTGTTTATTCCGGGGAAAATGGGGACTTTGTCCTGTGGATGATTTAATGTGACAGGTAAAGGTCTTTTTTTGCATTTCTTTGGTTACTCTTCCCCCATTTTCTAGAACTATCAGTCGACAAAACAAACCCAGAAAAGAGAAGCTGTTTACTGCCGGCAGAACGAGCCCAATTTGGCAGTCGCGTCCAAGTGCCATCTCGCATGACCCTAGAAAACGTTCGCTTCCAGGAATGCTCTTTCGGCAATCAGGGGTCTATCTTAGGAAGCGCAAAAAGCACTCGCAGCAGACAGGAGGACAACATAGGGCAGACATAGCCTCAGTCATGCAGGAAGCCTTCAGTGAACTGTTGACATGCATCCCCACAGATCCTGCCAGCTGTATTCCCTCACTCATCGTGCTTTTACTATAACCCCAGGGTTCTACAGCCCATCTCATTATTTTTGTTCTTGTTTTGACTGTCCAGGATGTTAGGTCCACTGTGTGCTGTATCACATCCACATTTTTAATTGAGTGTATAATGTTTGTACAAAGTGCTTGCTGTTGTCTCTACAGTAACTAAAAACAGACAGCTCTGAACCTGTTTAAGCAGTTCAGTGTCTAAATATAACTCATAATAGCTAAATACAGCTTAGATTAGGAACAGCTGGACTGAAATATACATTATAGCATACATACAAGTATATTATATCTGTCTTCCAACCTCTTAACCAGCCAGGGTTGTGCTGCCTATCCCAGGTAGCAAAGGGTGCAAGGCTAGGCTACAGCAAGGAGTCTAGTCCATTATAGGGTGCACGCACGCTTACAAATTATGGGAAATTTAATATCACCAATTAGTCTAACTGCATGTTTTTGAACACCTACTGAACCACTGTGCGCCCCTAATAAAACAAAGGAACATATACAATTACAAATTTAACTAAATGTAAAGGTGATATTTGTGCATATTCCATTTAAGGAAACTTAAACATTGTTGCATCACGTCTCTTTGGAGGAACGGGGGGCTGTGAACTACATTTAACCACAAAACTCCCTGCTCTCGTCCAGTTGTGGTGCTCTCTGCGGTGCTGAGAGGGAAATGAGCCGGAAAATGGAACATTCACAGGTCCTTCGTTATAATTGGATATACCCCTTCCAGATGCTGTTTTAATAAAACTGTCATTTACCAACACCGTGAAAACGAAATCCCACGATTGCACAGTGATACCAGCGCTGCGAAAGCATTGATTGAAATTATCCTGCTGAAAATATGTTTCAATGTTCACATGGGGCTGAAATTGGTGATGTTAAACTAGAAACAATTGCACATTTAATCACCTCATCACAGTTATTCTCATACAACCATGAAAGTATGTATCAGGAAATGCAATGTGAAAAGCGAACATGCTAATATATATAATAGTGATTACATATTAAGATAATCTACAACATTTAATTTTATTAAATGTATTGTGGCGAGTGCGTGAGACATTTTAATGAGATGACAGCTCTTTCAGGAATGGAAGTTATCGCTTTACTTATTTGAAACCCTGGTCAGACAAACAGCGAAACAGGGATGGAAGACAACAATTAACAATTTACAGTCACGTTCACAGTTGGATGCTAACAAAACACACACACACACACACACACAATACACAGTGAACAGGACATGGTTACAAATTTACTATTTACTCTACTATTTACTGGGGACTGACTCTGCTGGGGACTGACTCTGCTGGGGACTGACTCTGTTGGGGACTGACTCTGTTGGGGACTGACTCTGCTGGGGACTGACTCTGCTGGGGACTTGCTCCTGTAGGTAATGACAGTGAAACCTGGTAGGGTGTGATTGGGAGGAATGGCCTGCCTGATTGAAATTTGAGCGGTCAGCGTTTGGTGGAGGCCCTGGTCCACGAGATCACACCTCTGGTAGAACTCCTCTTGCATCCCAAGGGAGTCATGGGACATTGAGTCTGAATGGACCATGTTCGAAGACTTCATTGCTGAGGCGGTGGTACGGAGCCGTGGCCATGAGGTTGTTAGTGCCTGTTTAGGTGGCAATCCCCGAACCCGGTGGTAGACACCAGTGGTAAAGGGAGCTGTTAGGCTGAAGAAGGAGGCCTTCATGGCTTGCTTAGCTTGTGTGTCTCCTGGAGCAGCTGACAGGTACCGGGAGGCCAAGAGGAATGCAGCTCTGGAAAAACATCAGGCGGCTCAGGAGGGGGAAGCTGGGCTTCACCAATGCTATTTACAGCAGGGATGGAGAACTATTGACCTCAACTGGGGATATAGTTGGACAGTGGAAGGAATATTTGGAGAACCTCCTAAATCCCACTGATACACCTTCCTCGGAGGAAGAAGATCTGGAAGACTCAGAGAGAGACTTGCCCATCTCTAGGGCTGAGGTCATTGAAGTATTCGAAAAACTGATAAGGCTCCAGGGGTGGATGAGATTCGTCCTGAGTTCTTGAAAGCTCTTGGTGTTGTTGGACACTGAACCATCTCTTTACCCTCACAAGGATACTGGAGGTTTCATTGGAGTTTTCTCATCCAGTATACATGTGTCTTATGGACTGGGAAAAGGCATACAGCCGTGTCCCTCGGGGGGGTCCTCTGGGGGGTGCTCCAGGAGTATGGGGTCCATTGTTGCGGGCCATTAATTGCCTGTCCAAATGGAGCAAGAGTTTGGTTCGCATTGCCAGCAGTGGGTGTTGGACTATTTCAGGGCTGCCCTTTGTCACTAATTCTGTTCATAACTTTTTTGGACAGAATTCCTAGACATAGCCAACGGGTGGAGGGGGTGGGGGCGGTTTGGGGGCCTCAGGATAGTGGAAGATCAACAGATGGATTGGTGCAGCATCAGCAGTAATGCACTGTACCATTCTGTTGCATTGAAGTGGGAGCTGAGACAGAAGGCAAAGTCTCAATTTACCGGTCAATCCACGTTCCTACCCTCATCTATGGTCATGAGCTCTAGAGAGTGACAAGAAATGAGAGAGCAAAGAATGAGATTGTGAATACAAGTGGCCGAAATGAGTTTCCTGCGCAGGGTGGCTGGACTCAGCCTTAGAGACAGGGTGAGGAGCTCGGACATTCGGGAGAGACTCAGAGTAAAGCTGCTGCTCCTCCGCATTGAGAGGAGCCAGATGAGGTGGTTTGGGCATCTATCTAGGATACCTCCTGGATGCCTCCCTGGGGAGGTGTTTCGGGCATGTCCAACCGGGAGGAGGCCCCAGGGCAGACCCAGGACATGCTGGAGAGATTATATGTCTTGGCTGGCCTGGCAACACCTTGGTATTTCCCTGATGGAGCTAGAGGAGGTAGGTGGTGAGAAGGAGGTCTGGGCATACCCGCTTAGACTGCTGCCCCCCTGACCCGACCCTGGATAAGAGGCAGAAAATGGATGGATGGATGGACGGATGGAAGAAAAACAGAACAATGCACATATTAATTGCATTATTTACAGATATGTGTGGTGCTCTGCAAGGCATGCTGGTAAAGTGGATAATTATTCCTGCTTACCCCCTTGGCATCATAGTATTGCTGTGCATGGCTCATGTAATTCCATCTCCAGGTTCCTGTAGAAACTGCAGCATAAAAAGCAAAAATATAATGAAGCATGGCTGACATATCTCTAATTTAACCCTTTCATGGCTTGGTATAACACCACTGGGAATGCTGAACATAGAGTTTAGTTCCTAATGGATGCTATTGTACCTCGTTATGCTTGTCTGATTAAAATGATGAAAAGAATGATTTTGAATAATGGCTGTAAAATGGCGTGATGGTTATGTAGCTGCTTCATGTAATTAGGAAATGTCTTCTTTCTGAACAGATTCCAGTTACATGAGCACAACAACCAGCTTATTTTCCTCTTTTTTTCCCACTGTCATTAAAAGCGCTGTTGAAATGCAGTTTTTTTAAGCACGTGCAGTTGAGAAGTAATTTTGCCAAGGATGATAGGACTCGAATTCGGGTAAGGCTTTGAAGGACTTTAAGTATACCAATTACTAGGACAAAAATGCTCAGAATCAAGATATGAATCTGAATTGGGAACTAAAAGTTGGTCTTCATGGGTTGTTGGGTGTAAACATGGTCTGCGATTGACTAGTTTCTACCCAGCCTGCATGAGTTGTGACTGGTTCCATATCAGCATGACCCAACGGAATCCAGTTTATGTTAAGCAGGATCAAATGCACAAAGACAATCTAATTGTATATGGTCATATGTTGATATTATACAGGGAACACATTATTGCATGTGTGTTTCAGCCTATGTGCTGAGAGACTGACATCCCATCAAGGGTGTGTCTCTAGACTCCAAATGCCACTACCCTGCTCAGAATAAGTGGTTGGAAGATGGAAGAATGCATGGTATTCATTACTTCTGAGGTGCGCCAAGACTTTTCGCTAGATGATTACTCCACCCTTCGGAAACAGCAATCCTGATGCCGTTGTTAACAAATCAACATGCTAATAAGAGCACATCTCAACTGTTATAACCTACAATCTCATGATAATTGCAGTCAACACTCAGCCATTTTCAGAAAGAGCTCATTGGAAAGTGGGCCTTGGCTTCTAAAGCTTTTAAAAGGCACTTAATCGCCTACAGCTTTTATTTTCCCCCTCTTCCTGCTGTATGTTCTCACTGCCAACTCAGCATAGCACATTTCCAAACTTAGAAACCCAGTATTCATCTAATTACATCTCATAATTTCATCTTCAGGTACATGTGCAATTGCACTCCTGGACCATCTTCTTTAAAACTTTGAGAACTTGGGCAGCAAACCACAGCATCACAAAAAGGCCACACCATAAGCACTGTATTCGCAGTGTCACAGTACCAAACAGCAGGGGTGGCCAATCTTATCCAGTAAGGACCATTGTGGCTTTTCACTGCAACTCCCTAATTAGATTACTAATTAGAGGACTGATTGGCTGAAGAGTTCATATCCCTGTGTGCGAACAGCTGACCTAAAAGTTATCCAAAAAACTTGCATCCACTCTGGCTGTTTGCGGATCAGACTGCCCTCCCCTGCCGTACAGCAAAAAGAACCTCTGATTTCCAGCTACTGGGAGCATCTTTCACTGTATATATACAATTAAGAAATTATCTTGGCAGGGAAAATTGCGTTATTAATGACAAATGTAAACGGGCACTGAACAAGAGTGTAAATGATATTTAATCCTGTCATGTTTCTGGATCCAGAAGCCAGCCTGGATCTTCTAGCATTGTCCCTTGTTTATTGAAAACACCTGTTACTTGCTTCCCACACAATCAGTTAAATATCTCCTATATATGTCAGGTTATTGTGAGGTATTGTAAGTTACTCCTTACTGAGAATTCTTAGTGTAATTGTATTCCACGGACTCGGGGGAATACATGTGATTTTGGCTCAGGTCTGCCGAACATGCTTTGCTTGTTAAGACGATAACTCAAAAACCATTTGGTGGATCTTTTTCAAACTGCAAAGTGATTATGGGTGATGAACTAGAACTCATTACATTTTGAGACACTGTGTAGCGACAGCAAAACACAAGTAGAGTCTTGACACTTGATATCATTAAGACTATAATTGATGTTTTTCAAACTTTGCAAATGCATTCTATGGGTGCAAAACTGGAATTGCTTAAAGTTTGAGGCAGGTCACCCCAAAATAGAAAAGGCGCCAAAAGGGAAGGCGAAAGGAGATGACATTTGACCTTGTGAATATGATAAGTCAAAAGGTATGTTGGATTTTACTGTATTACTGCTTACTTCTTACTGAGAAAGATTATATGGCTCTACATTTGGTTTCATTTTCAGACAAACGGCCCCAAAAATGAAGCAGCAGAGGTGAGTGGCAGAAAAGGAAGGCAACAGGAGCTGTACTTGGCCATTTGAACACAGTAACTCTAAAAGTATTTTCGGGATCCTTTTCAGACTTTGCAGGCACATTGTAGGGGTGACAATCTGGAATTTGCTAATTCTGAGACCAAACTTGAAGCAGTGCCGTGTAGTGATTTGACTCTGTCAGTGTGATAACTCAAAAACAGTTTGGCAGATCTTTTTCCAACTTTTGCAGCCATGTTGTATGGATGATGATCTGGACTTTTTGAGATAAATTGCACCAAAATTGAAGCAATGGTGCTTAGTGACAGCAAAGAGATGATTAGCGGCGTATTCTTGTAAACAGGATCAATATATTTGTTTTTATTACTTTATAGATTTTTTTATTTGATCTTTAATGACTCTCATTACTATTTCACCAAAACATTATATGCATGAAAACCTACACCGGAAAATGTACAACTCAAAATCACCACAAAACTGGAAAACAGGAACCGCAAGCCAAACAACAGCAGAAAGCGAAAATGCAGCGTTCAGCTGCCATCTTGTGAACACAGACATGAATCTTTTTGCAAACTTCCCAGGAATATTTTACGGGTCAATGATTCTAAGACTCTGCTGGATGATTTTTTGAATATTCTGTAGTGCCAGGCAGACCGGGTCATTCCGGTGTTGACAAATAATGAACTTCGCGGGGGAAAAGCAGGCTCTCTTAACAGGACTAATGCAGGCACTGAACAAGCACCGGAACCCAGTAGAACGGCAGAAACACAAGGAGGTCAGATGCCAAACTGTAAGGTGCACACAAGGTGGGAGATTTATACAAAGCCAAGGAGGGGCTGTTACACTGTGGCATGGTGCAGGCGGGAAAAAAGGGCGATGATCCACTGGCAGCTCTGAGACATACGGGGTTTATTAAAGAAACTGAAACAAACACACACTGGGAAAATCACAAAATAACAGGACCACAAAGGGTCAGAACTGAACAGGGGTAAATACTACGAAGGGAACCAGGCAACACAAGAAACAAAACTCCAGAAACAAGCCAAGTAACAACACACAGCAACATTAGCACACAATGACTGACTAAAGAACGGAGCTAGGGCAGGCACTTAAATACAAAAGGCAACTGGGATAACGAGAGGGGCAAGGTTAGGAACATCAGACAATCAATCAATCACAGAGGGTACAAGACAACGAGCAACGGATGGAACAATTAACAAGCGCTGAACCTGGAAAACACAAACCACAAACTGGGAAGACTACACTAAGAATAGAGGATTAGAACAAGGAATAGAAATACAAGCAGGGCTAGAAGAGAACAGGACACAAGCATGGCAAACTTAGGACAGGGAAACAAATGGAAAATAATAAACAGTAGGGAAACAGAAAACTTGGCCTCTGGCCAGCCTCAAACCCATAACCACAGGGGTAATAGTCTCTGAGCCACTCACAGAACCAACTGAGCTATGCAGTGGTCCAGGGGACAAGGGAAACACACTAGGGACAAGGGCACAATGGGGCTGAAGGGCAAGAGATGGGGAGGAGAATAGGATAGCGAGTGACACCTGCTGGCCAAATGTGGAGTGGCACTGCTAACACATTCCACAATCAGGAAATACAACTACTAACAACAACAGTACAACAAGGGGCTATATACAATTGCCTGAGAGGGTGCCAGGAAATGCTGATCCCCTCCAGCACTACAATTCTTTAATAAAGTTTATGCTGATTTTTCATTGCTAGTCTCCCCATTTCACAAATTTAATACGTAGCAGTCTAGTAGCCGGTTCACAAATGTCATCAGTAAAATTTATTGTGGGAGAATTTAATTGTGTCATTTTGGTTTTTGTTTTTCTTTGGGGGGGGGAGGCTCTAATGTAGCCTTCTAATGATATTTCCTGTGGTATTTTCATTTGGTGAAATTTATCGTAAATGACTATAATTTTGTCACATAACCCTAGCCGCAATCTAGCCGGTGATTTCTTATGAAAGAACAGGCACAGATCTGGCAAAACTAATGACATTAAGAGACGTCACACAAAGTGGACTGGATAAATGGCTATACTGTGCACTCGGACCCCAAGCCTTGCTATCAACTGTGTGTGTGTGTGTGTGTGTGTGTGTGTGTGTGAGTGTGTGTGTGGGTGTGTATGTGTGTGTCAGTGTGTGAGTGTGTGTGTGTGTGAGTGTGTGTCAGCGTGTGTGTCTGCATGTGAGTGTGTGTGTGTGTGTGTCTGAAAAGGACAGTGAACATGTCAGTGCCATCATGGAATTAACTCCTATGGGAAGTGTGAGGAGTAGAATTTGCACGCATCCCATATATTGCCCCATACTGAAAGATAAAATGCTGTGTCTCATACTGAACTAATATGGGACGCAATCTGTCTCGTCTTTTCTGACCATGCGATCATGACCTTGATGTAATATTTCATGTTAAAGTGTGATTTAGCTTCGCTTCCCCACTGCTCCTCTAACTTCACCGGTGTGCATTTGTGCTCCGAACCTGCAGCTTTTGGTTTCATATCCCAGGCAATGGGCAAAAATTGTAAGTCATCCCTCTACTGCAAGAGTTGTTGGTTAAAAGCATCGTTTAAATGTAAATGAGTTGAATGTGCATCGTTTGACAAAAAAAGGAAAGAAAAAATCCCCCATGGCCAATCCAGACCATGGTATATGCTCTTAGTGCATCTGTAACAGATCTCACTCTTATGTCACTGAAAATGTTGGTCAGAGTGCAAAGGAGAAATAAACAGAATATAAATATCTAAACATCATAAATCTATATAAATATAAATTGTATAAATGATAAGTTGGGCATTAAAATGTACACAAAGGAAGACAAAAAAAACCACATAATTGGTGGGGAAAGATTCTAGAAATTGTCATTTAAGTAGAATATGCAATAAAGGAACAAGTGTACTTTCAGACCTACATATCACAATGACTCAGAGGATTCAGGTAAAAACACATTTATTAACTTTCCCAATTCCAGATCTATCCAGTACTTCTAGAAAGTGAACGAGTTGGTGATATTGGGGGTCGAGTACAGAGCAGGTGGGTGCCCAGGGAATACAGTACAATGCTGCCATTCCCACAGCCCCCTTTCTAGCTTTATTGATACTAAAGGCTTAGATTTGTGAGTGTAACTGCAGTTAATTAGGCAATTTTGCTCCTTAGCTGCCACTTAAATCAGCCCAGTATATAATTTAGAAAACTTACCATTTTATTCTAATAGTCGACTTGGCGACTTTTTGCTGTTGATTCCAGATCCTTAGCCACAGTGCTACCTGCTAACCATAACACTAATTGTAAAAATAAAACTAGCAGCACATGGGCTGCTGTGAGGTTGCATGCCCCACAGGAATCTGTGATCTTGGGAATCGTCACTGCCTCCCCCTCCCCCTCCCCCTCCACCACATGACCCTATTCTGTTTTTATGACCTTTTTTATATTGATTCACTGCTTGTCCTATAACAGCGTTCTGACATGAGGTACTCCATACAATAAACAGACATAAATTATAGTAATGATTGGCTCTTTCAGCCGTACCCCTCTCTTTAGGCTCGGTATCAGAGTTGGAACCGCTCCATCCAAAATGAATACATTAACTGGGAGCCCAGCGATGTCATGTTTTGAAGCCCAAATGGAAATGTGTTGAGTCATTTAGTGCAGTGTAATGCTTGGTCCAAGTTAATACAACTCATGGATGTGAAACTGGAACCGTTTCAAAAAGGTTATTGAAACAATGTGCCAAATGCTGCCAGTTCTCAGATAAGGTTTTTTGCAGGTGCTGCTAACAGTGATGTTTATCCTTCCCATTTATTAATATTATGTGACATTAATTTTTATACTTTTCCAGATTTTTATGGTTTACTTTGTTCTTACTTTGCAGTGTGTCATTCAATGTGATCAAACTTATGCGACCATTCCAGTATGGATCTGTGTATCCATTTTAAAAAATGCACATGATTTAATTTTTTTTTTGGGGGGGGGGGGTGTTTGGTTTAGTGGGCTAATCCTCTATACCTGTGATCTGAAGGTCACTGGCTTGAGCCCAGCCTCAGCATAACAGGTATATGTCCATAGGTACTTGAGCAAGGCCCCTAACCCCCTGCTCCATGGGTGCCAACGAGGTGCCTTATCATTTCTGTGACCCTCAAGCTTGCACTGACCTCTACGGAGAGCAAGGTGGGGCAAAGAGAAATCCGCCCATGGGACTTAATAAAGTATCACTAGTGTGCTAATCTAACTCTTAACAATGTTTGCATTATAGGCAGCTGGCAGAGAGCTGCACCTGGATGGGACTAAGGTCTGCCTGCTAAGATTAAGCCCATTTCCCAAGTGCCTGTTAATCATATAATTAATAAAGCATTCTAGCCTTCTTACTCTACAATGAACCTAGAGCTTTATTTATGAGTTTCATAGCCATCCATGAGGAAATTTGAACGGCTTAACCTGAATTCAACTAAATGAATACGAGTTGTATGTCGATGTAATGTCATAATGACGTCAGGTCTTTGAAGGAGCTTTGAAACATCCGTCATGAGCGTATCTTTGATGGACACGGATGCAATTACACCTCAGAAACAAATTACTTCAATGACACTAGATAACCCAGAAAGCAAGATCCAAAAGCAGACAGAAATATTTGCATGTCAAAAATGCACATTAGAACTTCTATCTGATTAATGGGATGTAGAATAGCTGATTTTATATGGAATTTCATGGCATGATTGTACATAGGAATGATGGGTGAGCCTGAAGCCCATGATGACAGAACATGGCATTAAAAAAAGAGAATGTACAATTTCACTTAAATTTACAGCATCGGTAGGGGGGATGACAAAATGAGGTCAAATCCATACAAGCCATCTAACATCTTTCTCAGCTCACATGCAGAGAGAAGGATTATGGGTAGCCTCCTACGCAAGATCTGGAATAATGTGGTGCACATTTATTAAAAACTTAAAATAACAAAAAAGGGCATTTTCAGATTCCTGTTGATCCAACTTTTTAACAGCAGAATGTACTTTAGGAACCCTTTCACACGTTACCTTTAACCATTATTTTCTTTTGTAATACATTTGTATGAAATAATCATACGACAGTTGCATGAAAGCATTGCTTGATGTTTATGGTAATCTTTGATAATCACAGATTAGGTTTCACAGTCTTACGTTTTGAGAAACTCACTGGGAGAGTGACAGCAATCCTCAGTGGTACCTACAAATATAGAATTCAACTGATGCTTTTAAAGAGATGTCATGAGTTACGGGGAAACTTTTTCAACAAACAAATGTCATACCTTTTTTCCTGAATGCTTTTTTGTGTTACCATCTTTTTGGCCCTTTTGGCATTTAGAGGATGAATTTTTGTCAATGACATGCTTTTTGGTCCTACCCATCTTAAGTGGCAACGTCAGAACAAACTGTCAATGGTAGCCCATGTGAACAATTTACTCAGGTAGGTTGCTAGCTAACTCAGTGGTTTGATTGCTATGTTCTGGCTGCAGACAGTGGTAAGTGTTAGTAAGTAATATACTACTCTGGCAGCCAATCAGTTATAATTCCAGAATAGTTTTGGAAAAAACAATGTTGTATATTTGTCCTTACAGTCTTTCCCCTTAGGGAGACAGTAGCTCTGCAATTTTGGCTAAATAAATAACCTACTGTTCCAGAAGGGATAAGTATATCTTCCAAAATGGCCTATTCTGTACAGGGTTACAGAGAACCTGGAGCAGTTTCCAAGGAAACACAAAGTGCAAGACAGGGGACACCAGGACAGGAAGTCCATCTATCATTGGGCACACACTCACAGTTTAAACCCACTAATTCACTAGACCTGTGTTTGGAAGGTGGGCAGTAACATGCACAGGTGGTGCAGGGTAGGAATAAGCGGTGGCAGTGCGAGGCAGCCGTGCTATAACCAGTGAGCCAGTGTGCCACCTGAGAGGAGGACCACAAGGACATTGCTGCCTTGGAAAGGGTGCAACGTAGGGCTACGAGAATGATTCCTGGTCTTAGAGGAATGCCATATGAGGAGAGGTTAGCTGAGCTGAATCTGTTTAGCCTCGAGCAAAGGAGACTAAGGGGGGACATGATCCAGGTA
>JAODLD010000016.1:18759331-18778796 GCA_026781065.1 Mormyrops boulengeri
TTAGTTAGGTTCTCCCCAAACGAGCTTGATGGGCCGAATGGCCTCCTTTCGTTTGTAAATTTCTTATGTTCTTATGTTCTTAAGAAAAGCCGCGGGAAATACCCAGAAATTAGTGTTTGCATGGGAGATTAGTATAAAGGGCGTTACATAGATTTAGCCCTCCATATTCGCGGGGGATTGAATCCAGCTCCCTCCACGAATACCAAAGTCCCTTAAATAAAATGGTGTAGTGTTTGCCGATAATCTATGCACACCCTCCCCTAGACTTTAAATGATCTCTAGATTACTTATAATATGTAATACGAAGAAATAGCTATGTAAATAGTTTTATACTGTATTGTTTATGGAATAATGATGAGAAAAAAGTGTACATGTTCAGTACATACGCAGCCACCAGCACATATAGAAAACATAAATACTGAAAATGTATTCTCTCTCTCTCACTCATGCATGCGTACACTGTTAACACGCACCGACACCCAAAACCGCACAAGGATTGAGGATGGTTTTGCTGTTTGTGACTGTCTGCATTTTTATCTTCAAATCTGCAATTTTAAAATCTTAAACAATTTAACAAAAATCTTAATTAAACATTTTCAGTACACATGGTCTCGTGAAAAGTGAGTTTCAGACCTCCAGTTCTAGTACATTTACCCATGGGTCATAGGGGTGTATTGGGTCACTTAACGCCATGTCTTTGACTGCAGGAGGGAATCAGACCACTCAGAAAAAACCCACCCAACATACATAAAACACGTAAACTCCACCCAGATGAAGAGGGGGTCTACCCACTGAAACCAGCTGCCACAGGTAACCCAAAATAATTTTTATTCCTCCTGATCCATCTGACTGGTCCCACTACACAAGCCCACTTTCAGCACCTCTATTTAATGTTATTCCCAACAGGATTTTCTCTGCAAGATCTGTCAATCCACCTAAAGAGATTTCTAGTGGGATAAACCTGTAGAACCCAGAGGAAATCCATGCAATCATAGCAGGAACACAGCAACTCTCTAAGGGTATCATTAAAAGTTATATTACTGAAAAGCTTCCATTTCACAATCTTAATGTTGCTCAAAACATGCTATTTGCTTCCTGGTAGACTGTGGTATTTTGCATAGCTTTTTGTTTATTTCTGGAAAGGTGGCCTTTGTTTTAAGGACATTTGCTCTATGTCATTTTAATGAATTAAAAATTGGAGCTTCGTCATCTGAAGTCGGACCTGCTTGGCGGCTTCACTCTCCGGAGCTGTGGGTTTGTTTACTGTCCCTGTTGTGTGTGTATGTTCAGTCTCTCTTGTGTGCTTTTCCCCTGTTGGTACTCCAGCAGTCCAAAGGCAGTCAGGTGAATTGGCATGTAGTTAGTTGAACTGGCAACTGTAAATTCCAGTGTTTGTGTACCTTTTGTGCAATGAGCCAGCTTCCTACCTACTGTAGGTGGTCCTGCCTTGTGTCCTATTCTACTGATACTCTTCACTGGATATGCTGTGGGAAGATCGATGGATGGATGGATGGATTTTTGTATTTTTTCAGCCTTGGGCTAGTTAACTTTGAGGATGACAGAAGATGACAGCAAGATTAATCCTTCAATTAATCAAAAGGAACCACTAAAGAGTGGTGTTTATCTAATTCTCCCATCCCTAGTGCACATAGCTAGTCCTTGTTACCATTATCTTTCTTGTGATCAACAGCCCAAACTATCATAGTGTTTTTTTTTTTTTACCTCATTAGTCCCTGTTATTTTGTTTTCCAATCATGTCCCGTAACTCTGAAAGGAAAACTTGCGGTTTTGGTCACTCTCCTGTCCAGGGGTTATTTTACAGTTAATAAACATGTGAGTATTGTGTGGCTCAGTGGGTTGGGATACTGTTCTGGTAATCAGGGGGTTGCTGGCTTGAATCCAAGCGTTAATTACAACCATCTACTCAATAAGTCAGATAAAAAAAAAAAATGCAAACCTTATATTATTGTATGAGGAATTACAATCCAGCTTTCCTGTGTCATTCAATCTCAAATGTAAATCTGACAAATTAAAGATTGAGGAACTGAAATTAGTTGCCACACAATAAGGCTTCTTATGCATTTAATGTTATATTGAAAATGATTCAGAAATTAGTGCTTCAAAATCAGAAGCATGAATGCATTTAAATGAAAATGGCTAATGCCAACCATATTGGTCAAAGTACTTAGTTGACTGATCCAAAAATTACTTGTGTCCTCATTTTGAATTAATTTGATATATTCAAATGCATCAGGCATACATGCAGGCATGTTATTTGAAAAAGTAATGGTAGGGAAAAATGAAGTGTTACTATTCAGCTGTTCTGTGTTCTGTGAGATGATGGAATATCAGTCATTCCAGCCAAACATCTGGGGCTACCTCCTTTAGCACTATTTTTGGGGGAAAATGTTAGTATGATCACATTATTGTGTTTAATACACACATATTTTTGTCATTCACGATATTGCATGTGGCAGCTGGAGGTACTACATATGTACCTCTGCAGGCCAAAGCCTTTGGCTTTGCTGTCAGAGGTGCCAAATTATTACAAATTCATTTTACTTACAAGTTCACCCAAAGCTTCATTGTGTGACAGGCTAATAATGTGTCGCGCGCTGGTGTGAACCGCTCGCATGTGAACTGTGAGATCTGGTGTAACATCTTAGTGAGCTACAGTGTTATGATGACAGTGAAACCACCCAAAAGGATACACATACGTTTCTTCTTTTGACAGTGACTATATACATCCTTTCTGGAATGTTCCAGAATATTTTAAATAGGAAGCAAGCAGGCTAATCAAATGGAGTTGGCTTTTAGAGTAGGATCTTCTACAGTAGCGAGTTGGCTCTTATACACAGCAGTTGTCATGGATATGTTTCCATTTTTACAGGCAATGAGTTATTTTTTTCTTTTTCGCAACTTATCAAATGGGAAAAGTGTAGCAGTTCCTGTCTTGAACTGCTTGGTAAAAAAACTGTTATAAAAATGTCACAAAAGATTTGACAGCTATCATTATTCAGCTGGAAATCTGAGGGAAAAAAACAAAGTTTTATTATATTCAACTTTTCACAAGTGTGAGTCAGAACATTGTAGGAGAGCTTATAATAAGTCAAAACCATGCGACTGAAGGGCTTGTCATCTGTGTTGCTAAATGAGAACATCCCACCCCATCACGGAAGACTGCACCTCTATCCCATTAACATAATATCAGCAGTCTCAGCTGGATATACTGCTCTTATGTTTTGTGGGATATTTTTGTACCGAAGCTTTGCAAGAGGAACGGCATAACTCAGGCAATAACTGCAGACAATTGCCTAAATATAAAATTTGTCAATCACAGAGCAAGCACGACTGTATAGATGAATTCAGTGGTCAACAAAAACTGAGAAGTGAAAAGAAAAGTTTTTTTTTGGAATCTCCCACGGATGTGACTGGTGCTGTGAAACACATTTAAATCTACAACCACTGCAAACCATGAACCGGCAGATGTGTGCAACATTAGAGAAGCACAATACAGAAGAGTCAGAAGATCTCCAGGGAAGTAGAGTGATTTTATATATGTGTGTGTGTATGTGTGTGTGTGTGTGTGTATATGTATATGTATATACATATACAAATTTTCCAAGGCACATCACAATATGAAAGTTCATGTTTTGCCTGTTATTGCTACTTCTTGTAAGTGTCATTCACTCTTGCTATACTGAACGATGCTCACGATCAAGTTCATTAGTTGCAAACTGATTGGATCATCAGTGCCTTCATGCGCAACATTGGCCATCAATACAGCTTTAACATGTTACATTCAGGCATGCGCGGGTAAGCAGAAATAAAAAAAACAGCCAGTGTTCACTATCATTTTATTTTAGATATATATTATATTTGTATTTCAAAAACTTCATTATAAAATTTCATCAAATTTCAGTCAACAAAAGTATGGGTACGGATTAATTTTCTTCCCACCACTGCTAAATGCAGTGTTGATCCAAAATCTTTAATCGCCTCAGACCTTACCTTACCCCTGCCTAAACAACCTCAGTGTAGTAAAGGCAAAATTAATCTAAAACTGCTCCAACCCTTACCTCCACCAAGTACACCTTGTGCAGCCTGCGGGCTGGGGCGGGGCAAAATGTCACTCAATTACCATATATGGGTGCAATGACATTAATGGTACCGTAGCCGGATCAGGGAATTAGGGTTAGGGTTAAGGTTAGGGTTAAGGTTATGTTTACAAGATTCAAAGATGGCGGAAGAGACGATGAGCATTAGTTGTTGCTTAGGCTATTGTTTCGAAATATATTTTTGTTAAAATGTTTATATGCCTGGACGTTCCTCATAATTTAAGTAGTAACGTTAATGTGTATATTTCCTAATCTCGTGTCAGTGAATGGCGAAACCTAATGTGTGTAATGTCGTTTGTAAACTTATCTTGCTATGGACATTCCTCTCCAGCGTGTACAAAAAAGATTACAGGATTGTTGGTACTTCGGTCTCCATGTGGAGATACAGTAACTGAAGCGTCCACCCAGCATGGCGGGCGTAGTCATGATCACATCACGTGTCCATTTGCAAATAGTGCTATTCATATGATCACCATACGATAATCCCGTGGTTGTTACTGGGTCAAAAACAGGTGAAAACTCCTATAAACAACAGCACATGTCTTGGTTATTTTTACAATGATTGAAGAGTTGCAACCTTTAATTTTCTGATGTGAAAGACTTTTCACTGAGGAAATACAATAAAAAGACATCTCTTCAATTAAAATTTGGGTAAGCAGTGATTTTGTAAATTACAAAATGTCACTTGTTTTCTAATTTTGATTGCTACTGTAAAAATGTGTCTTTAAAAAAAAACTAATATATGCAAAATGTTGGTAACTAGGATGTTTTTTTTAGCTTTTTGGAACGCTAATAAGACTTTTGCAAGTATACGACTACAGACTAATTGCTTCATTTAACTTATTATGTTTCTCAAAATATGGTTGTACTGTAAAATAGTAAAATAGTATGGATTGTATTTGCTGAAAATAAAATATTTTAGGTAAATATTAGCTTTTGCACTTGAAACACTTGTATAATTCACATAAATGATGCAACTTACATGTTGTCTGTTCGCTCAAAAACAGTAAGAGCAAAGCCGTGACACAAAATTATAAAAAACAAAACAAAAGCTGACTGTGGGTATGTTACCAAAAAGCACAGCCGCTAATTACGTTATCAACTTACACATTTGGAACCATGCAACTGAATGGACCAACTATCAAAACCAAGATGTATTAAAAAAAAAGCATGTGAACTTTATAAAACTATTTTATAATCCTTTCCCTTGGGTTACCTGTTGGTTCCATGTCTGTTTAAAACATTTGGACATTTTTATTCTATAATTAAAATGCCTGTGGTCTTGTGTGGTTGGAAAAGATCAAATGATCGTTTTCTTGGGAAGCCTTGCCCTTTCTGAGAAAAATTTGGGAAGTCTGGGTCATCTAACCCAGCTACGGCTGGTTTCAGAAATAACATGGGC
This sequence comes from Mormyrops boulengeri, assembly GCA_026781065.1. Lineage (NCBI taxonomy): Eukaryota > Metazoa > Chordata > Actinopteri > Osteoglossiformes > Mormyridae > Mormyrops > Mormyrops boulengeri. The sequence continues at coordinate 18,764,852 of JAODLD010000016.1, forward strand.
ACATCATTCAGATGAAAAAGTGAAGAGCCGTGTCGGACAGTGAGCCGAATACCAAATGTTTCCTCGCACTGCCCTGCCCCTGTTCTGGCGTAACTACGAGCGGGAAGGCTGGCAATCCAACGACAACATTCCTCATTTTATTTGCTCTTCGGGCCACTTTTTATTTACATTGCATTCCTAAGAACTTCGATGAAGTTCCAGGTTAAATCCAGCTCCTTTGCGTCTTAGCTGGGCTTTGCATTTAAACCAGCTTTGTGAACATAGGCAAAATCTGGCTCAACCCAAAAGTAGGCCAACATTTGTTTGATTTGGGGTGCCATATGAATCAATTCACCATTTCAAAAACGCCTTTGTTAAACCTAATACTCAGAGACAGATCAGGTTAATATTGCATGATTTGGTCCAAAAAAGACAATTATTCTAAAATATATCAACAAATTATTATAAAACATTTGTATGATTTATTACTTTTGTAATCTTTTGACAAGGTAGCTAGAAGTGACATGTAGAAAAAAAGCTGATGCAAGTTTTTCAATTGAGCTCCAGTTAAGTCGCTTGTTGGGTAGTTAACTGGGATACATTTGCTACTGGCAGTGCTTAAAGGGTGGTTATGAACAAGAGCAAGAAAGGGATCTCATACATTTTTAAAAAAAAAACAACCACCATGGAGTATAAAGGCATATGAGAATATTACAGTCTGTAACGGTGCCACAGGGAGGTCATCCTGTCATTCAGGTGAGGCTCCTAAGAATCATTCATCATTAAAGATGACTTTCCCACTTGCCTTCCAGGATCCTTGAGGTTGGGTGATGTGCTCTCTATCCCTCGATCCCTGTAAATGTCTTCTTCCATTCCCGGTGCTGGCTGAAGGACGGCTAAGTGACTGATGATTACAGGAGGACGTTTTCTGCTAGAAATCCACGTCCATCCATCCATTTTCTGTACCCGCTTGTCCTATGCAGGGTCATTGGGGAGCGCAAAAAACGTTCCCAGAAGCTACCAATACAGGCAGAGAATTACCCAGGGTGGGGCCCCAACCAACCTCAGCAAATCCTTTCCCAATTTCCTCCCTCCCTCCATCCATCCATCCATCCATAATGAAGGAATCATTCTTTTGAACTGGTTCTTTTCAGGGAATCGGTTAAATTGTTTTTCAAATCTAAAGAATCCAGCGTTTCCTACATCCACACATTGCACAGGTCGAAGGCTTAGATTCTAATAATATACAAATTATCATATAAAAACACACAGTAGCCTCTTTTACGTCACTTACCTTTGCATTTCATGACCTGTGTGTAGCCATGTTGCCTTCAGTGTCCCTCTTCATACCATAATCTGTTGGATCTGTACTGTGTCCCTCCCTGGTTTTTCATACATTAGTCATGTTATAGCAGGACTGACTGTAAATGGAAAAAAATATATTTTAATTTAGACTAAATACAGTTGGTTCCCATTTCAGCAGAATACGCATCCCAGAATATATGAGGGATGATTTCCTCTGTAAATATGGATCCAGCATGAGACATTTATAGAGAAAGAAGGTACAAAGGGAACAAATGCATGGTTCCTAGATGACCAAGATGGCAGAGAGAGATGGAGTGAGAAGAAACATGCCACCCTTTGCTATGCTGTGGCTTAACATGACATGTCCCACTCCACTACAGTCACAGGCTTCTCTGTGGCACCTCCCTGGGTGTCCTCACTTATTCTGTCAACGCACTCCCCTTTCCACAACCTAAAATTAAGGATGTATTTACAGTGTGGAGTAAACTAAATGCCCATACTGGATGCCATGAATGCTGGATGGATAAATATTTATCCTGAGAAGAGCAGAGACTGGATTAGGCATGGTGAAGGACACCTTCTCAGGTTTAATGCCAGAGAAGAGTAGATGCAATGTGGGTGAGAACTTGTGGTCAAATCCAGGAGTGATGCTGGGCTAGCAGTCTTATATATGTGCATTTGCTTGTGTGTGTTTGTGTGTGCGCATGTGGTCATGTTTGTGTTACATTTTGAGGACCAAATCCTCAGAATGTGATTTAAAAAACTTATTTTAACATTTTTTTTTCGGTTCCCACAACAGGAAACTCAGTTTTAAAAAAAATCTGTCAATGCAATTGAAAACCTAAAAATGTATTTGTATTTTGTTTGGTTACTTGTTTGGTTACTTGTTTGGTTACTTGTTTGGTTAGGGCTTGGTAGAGTTAAGTTTGGCATGTTGGGATTAGAATTTTCCCCAGAGAAATGAATAGAGAGTCCCCACAAAGATTTAATTACAAACCTGTATGTGTGTGCATTCAAACGCGGTTGAAGCATATAGCAGCATTTATAATTCAGTCCTGAAATGTATATAGTATAATACATTCTACAGAGGGAAAAGGTGTTACTCTCTAACAGCACATTTATTTATGTGAAAAATCAAACATGCCTCTAAGGCAAAATGAGGCATCTTTTACTCCTCCCTGCTGTTAGCGTTTTTAGGTCAATGTGTTATGCGTGTCAAAGTATGCTTGTCGGCTGAGAACCTCTGGCAGTGTTTGGTAGAATGACTATTTTGAGACATGCATAAAGTATTTTGGTGGTTCAATTCATGTTGGAGGTGAGATTAACTATTGGGCCAATTCCGTGGTGGTAATGCACACTGTGCGAAGAGTTTTTAAAGAATGATTGCAGTATTGATAAACGTGTGTTAGCAGTTGTGAAAAACTGTAAGAACGATTTATTGTGTCACAAACCAGTTAGCCATTATGAGGGAAAAATGATAGAAGTGACTAATTTATTTATGGTGGCAGGTTACTGTTTGCTGGAAAATGAAACGCCTATCCTGTAGAGGTATTTTCTAATTGCAATTAAAAGAAGTGAATTGTGACGCTATAACAATAAGACTGGACAATAAGAGCAAACATATTTCCTGAAATTGGCAACTGTGAAAAATTTACTTATTTGGCATCTCGTGGAAGAAAAATTGCCATGAAAATAGCAGATGGTAACGAATATACTCAGATCTCCCAATGTTCCCTTTATCACAAAACACCAGTGAATGCAGATTTAGGTAAAAAAAAAAAAAAAAAGCAAAATAAGGAGGCTGTAACTCCCCCCCCCTGCACAGAATGAGATGCTTTTCTGTTGTTGGTTTTATGTGCAGCCAATGAGGTGTGTTGTGAGTCAGTCATTAGCTCCGGTTAATGATTCTGCCTGCCATTGACGCGGACGTAGAGCGTGACACTCCGGAGTTGCCGTAGACAGTGACAGGTTCTCCTAAGTCGTGTCCATTATGCCAGTGGAGATTTCACTGTTCTGTGTCTGCTCTCTTTACACTTTTCATTGCACCGCGGTCATAAGCAGAGCCGGTAATAGGGTCTTATGGGGAATAGTGAAATTGTGGATATAAGATGTGGTTTTGCCTTGTTTATCAGTTACACACATGACTAAAGTCTCTCCTTCCTGGGTGGTCAGATGAGCTTGGGGTTCATCACTAAATGCTGACGTTTCTTCAAGCCTGGGAGCCTCTTCCCTTGTCTGCAGCCTGTGGGGTTCCATCTCATGATGAAAGGAACTGACGGAGTTGTGAAGTGTGTTGTTCAGCTTGACAGCAGTTCAGTGAGCTGAAAATATTATTGCTTTTAATTGCGTTTTCAGCAAAAAATAGCAGAGGAAGTTTTACTGTATACCTCTACAACCAAGCAAGCTTAGCAAGATTTCTTGCTCAAAATATTAATGTCCCCACAAGCCCTTCCAGTCTTTCATCAACTGTTAACAGGATCTCAATTCAACTGTAAACTTTTTTGAATACCAGGAGATTTGGACAACATGAAACCTTAATTAAGAAAACTTTTTGCAGGACAATTTGCTTTCAGAGATACAGTACTGTACTGGCAGAACTTGTACACACTGTCTATAATTTCTTTTATAGCTTCTTAGAACACACTAGAAGGAAAATAGTCCTTTAAAAAAATCTTTAATATTTAAATAAGAATGTTGATTTCCATTGCATGCTTGTTCCCTCCATTGCTCAGAGACATTCTATTCAAGTGAAAGAATGTACCTAAGTTGCCATAGGGAATAGTGTGTGAATGCGTGTGTATATGTGCATTAGTGATTTGTGACTGCCTCGTGCCCTTGCGTCAGATGTGGTGCTGTGTTCAAAAGGCTCTGGCTCACTGCTACCTCTCGCGGATAAAGACATCTGTGGAAGTGATTGAGTGAGAACGTTCAGCTAGGGATTTTCACTTACTGTAGCAGTGTTCGGGGCTATTCTTTACCCGAGGCTAACGTGGGCCGGGCTTACAAAAGCAGATGGGAAGGAGTAGCGAGCTAGCCGCAGGCTATTGTTAAACCTCAATTTAGGCATTGAAGCCAAAAGTTTATTACATTTCTGTCAGTGTTATCAAAATAGAATACTGAGTTATCAGTTGTCTTTGTTGTCCGCTCCAAAATGATCCTCCCACTTTTATAATATGAGGTCATAATTTACTCAGTGCTTCAACAGACTACTCCCCCAAATAATGATAATTAATAATGACTGCCAAATCAATGTTAATGACACACAAGGTGGTCCTTGAAAGAGTATTCTGCCTTGAAAATCCATAAATAATTCATGGCCGCCTTATACAGAATGCAAATCCATAGGCTTGGTCAAAACCATTGAAATTATTGTTTGCGGCTATAAGCAATCATTCCTCTGAGCTTGTGAGAAAAAAATCCCAGTTACACAGTGAGTTTTATCAATAAATAAAGATGGTTACTGGTGATTTGGAGGAAGAGATGGGTGGAGTTCATGAAAGGACACATATCCGTGAGCTGTAACCTGCAAGAGAAGGGAACGGAGAGACCCAAATGCAGCGCTGGAAATCTCAGGCAGGGGATTGCAGGGATCGGAGATTTCACAGGCGTAGCCTGACAACAAGCAGCGGAAAGCACAGGGTGCAGTGTATAGCTGCGTATCTGGAGTGGCATCAATCATGCAGTTCTGGGGAGTTTGAATAAATACTGCATGACCTTACATCACCATTCTTCCATACTTCTGTGTGAGAAGTTCTGCTATCCTTATATGTAATTATACTGAGTGTGCTTATTTGGGAAAGTAAAAGTATTTGCAGTTAACTATTAGAAGGAATGATTGTTCACAATGCCATATATGCCATATTTTTCTGGGTGAAATTCAGACTAGAGTATAAGCAACCACTTGCTATATGAATACTGTTTTGGTACAACTGGCTGGATACTGAGTCTACAAATGAAGGGGTAACAGTGTAGCATTACAGGGATATTGAATCTCTGTGCCAGTGTGAGTCCTGACCCATCTCTCTGTGCCAGTGTGTGTCCTGACCCATCTCTCTGTGCCAGTGTGTGTCCTGACCCATCTCTCTGTGCCAGTGTGTGTCCTGACCCATCCCTCTGTGCGAGTGTGTGTCCTGACCCATCTCTCTGTGCCAGTGTGTGTCCTGACCCATCCCTCTGTGCGAGTGTGTGTTCTGACCCATCCCTCTGTGCGAGTGTGTGTCCTGACCCATCTCTCTGTGCCAGTGTGTATCCTGACCCATCCCTCTGTGCCAGTGTGTGTCGTGACCCATCCCTCTGTGTGAGTGTGTGTCCTGACCCATCCCTCTGTGTGAGTGTGTATCCTGACCCATCCCTCTGTGCCAGTGTGTGTCGTGACCCATCCCTCTATGTGAGTGTGTGTCCTGACCCATCCCTCTGTGTGAGTGTGTGTCCTGACCCATCCCTCTGTGTGAGTGTGTATCTTGACCCATCCCTCTGTGTGAGTGTGTATTCTGACCCATCCCTCGGTGCGAGTGTGTGTCCTGACCCATCCTCTGTGCGAGTGTGTGTCCTGACCCATCCCTCTGTGTGAGTGTCTGTCCTGACCCATCCCTCTGTGCGAGTGTGTGTCCTGACCCATCCCTCTGTGTGAGTGTCTGTCCTGACCCATCCCCCTGTATTAGTGTCTGTCCTGACCCATCCCTCTGTGTGAGTGCTCGTCTAGATTCTCCAGGGGTCTGCACATGTGCCTGCTTTACCCTGCAGCCCTCGGATAGATTTGATTTCCCAACTGGCCTCTGACTACCACACCTGTTTAGCACCCTTGGCTACCGGCAACTCTGCGCTTGGATCGGCGAGAGGCACTGTTACAGATACACAGGCAATAACAAGTACACAATCATACTGTAAATTGCAGGAAATTTAGAATTTAGAGACACCAGCCTCTCTTACTGGGTATATTTGCACTATGGTAGGAAACTCATGTGAAAAACATGCAGACACACATGCAGAGGAGACTGGATTCAAACTCTGGAGACATGAGAGAACTGAGCTACCCACTGAGCTACAGTACAGTGCATAGTGAATACATGCTGTTGTATTATTATTATTTTTATTATTCTCATATATTCTTTCATATATGAAGACACAGTGAAGAGACATGGGAGGGATTCCTCTGGTCACACAGGCTCAGTTAATATAGTGGCACGTCTATCAGCATATTTATGCTGTTGTTCATTGCAGATAACATTAACCACACTGGGTAAAAAATTAAAGATCCCGGTTGGCCTCCTTTGAACGAGATAAGAAAAAGAAGAGCCCTGGAAGGTATTTCTCTACTTTATAGCATCAGAGGAAGCTCTTTGATTTAGACCTGCGAATTGTGAACATGCACCATTGTTCCTTGGAAGTCTCTTGATGTTTTCCTCCCTTTCAAATGATGAAACATGATCGCTATTGTTTTATGCCCCTCCTCACAAAATAGACACCGGTTATGATTAATGCAAACAGCAAATGACTCACCATCAAACATCTGAAAAGATATGCCTTGCTGGATTTAATTGTTTTCAGCTATGGAATATAAATTTGGATACATGTGTTATTTTACTTTGAAAACTAAATACTTATATTAGATCAAACGTACTCTGTTCTTTGGGTTGTCGTTATTAATTAAGGGTAGACTAATTAGGTTAGCTCAGAGCTTCCACGATTACAATTACTGATTATTGTTGATGCTGTGGTTTTGACTGTTACAATCATCATGAACTGGGCCTTCTGTCCAAAACTGTCCCCCAAGGTCCATTGGATAGGGCACTGCAGGAAACAGGTAACAGAGTGGACTTGAGTCTACTAACTAGATGAAAGGTTCCTAGGATGTGATGACCTAGTGAAGGTCATGGTATTAAAAGAGTAAAAAGCAAACGACTTACAAAATCAAAGCTATAAACACTGGCACAAAACAGACGAAATGGAAGTGCAAAATTGTGAGTTCTGGGAGTAACAGGAACCTCAAGCAAAGCTGATATTGATACTTATTCATCCCCATGGGGAAAGTCTTTCCATGCCTCCACCAACATGCTTTCTGTAAATGAGAGCAAGCGAGATGGGAAGGGCAGCCGCCCATAGCAACAGGCAGAGAACTAAGCATTATGGGACCCACAACCACACTGAGGGGGGACTTGAACCAGCAACCTGTAAACCACAAGCACAGCAGCTTAATCCACTGAGCCACACGCTGCCCCTAGGAGGTATACATGGAACCAGAGACTTCTGGTTCTCAGATACCATGACTGTAACTTAGGCAACACTGTTGGGAAGAAGACAGCCATGTTATAAAACAGTATAAAGTATGAATATTACTCTGAATGGCTGTCTTCTGAAAAGTTCCCAATAAGGGCACCTGATAGTATTCCTCTCCCTAGATCTTGGTCACCCTTGCAGGAACCTCATGTGGTATCAGCTTCTGACCAAACTTACTCGTTCTGTTCGATATATAGTATTGTTTTTTTATATATCCATAAATCAATGCATTCCATTGTATTTAGACGGAGAGAGAACATTAAGCATCATTCACATAATGTGCCGGATATCTAAGCAGAAAACACTCAGATAAGTTTTACGATAGTTGTGCATTCTTGACATTTGCCTGTATGAAGTCTTTTAGATACTTAGCAAATATGTCTTTAGATATAGTGATGTGCCGAGGACCAAACAGTACACTTATATGACAAACACACAAGGCTTTGATAAAGACCCCAAGCCTCTGGGCCCCCTGACGTGTTACTTCGAGCAAACCTCATTAGATCAGCAGACCAGGAGATTTTATTAGAAGGAATGTGTTTTTTGTGCTATAACTTGAATAGCCCTCTGCAGTTGTCTTTGAAGTGCAAACGATTGCTTCCGAACTAAAAGGTACTTTAAACTGATTAAAATATATTGCTACGATTAACTAAAGAAACCTTGGTTTATTGTTCATGTAAGTTCAGAGAATTGACTCATGGTAGAAGTGTATCGTTCAGATAACGACTCGTGCACCTCTAAATACGCCTTTGTGCAGAAGCGCAGTTGATTTTTAGAGTGAATTTTACTTACACACATTACAGCTTAGAACTATTACTACTGGGATTTTTCAGACATCCAAAGTATACTTCTTGAAATATGTTTTTATTAAAACTTAATATTTATGGTAAGAAGAGCAAACGCCATTCAATGCTGATGCAAAGGGGTGTAACAGGGAAAATTCAAGCATTTATTTCCCAAAATATATCATTTTCTTACATTATTCTGATGATGAGAATTGTAAATACTATGAGGTAGAATTATTAAGTCGTGCATCGCTATAGCACTGAGTATGAGTAGACTATCCAGTAAATACAGTAATGGATTTGCATTGTCTAGTCCAGAGACCATCAGTAAAGAATTCCAGATGTTATTAAACTAATATACTAAGATGACCCGATGCCGGACATGTAGAGAATATGAAGGAAATAATGGATGTTACTTAGGGAAAATATGGGATATGAATAAACTGAGTTTTAAAATGTAGGCTACAGAAGATCTGAAACAAAGATATGTTATATAATCCTTGGCAGTAATAAGGCCTTGGTAGAGAGAGAGGCATTTTGAAGCTTCTGAAGATCCCCCTAGGTGAGTTCATATCCACTTCATATCATAGTGACATTCAGGTACATCTAGAAACAACTAGAAAGTTACAGCAAAATACTTCACAAACGCGGGTGGGTAAAGTATAAATACAGGCAATTGACCAATGAGATTTTATGACTTTTGACTTTGCCTTCTATGACCAGTTACCCAACAGTATCCTGAAATGCTTTATTCAAATTGACACAATGATACCGGTTACCTCAACTGCACCATTTCATATTTTTAAAGCAATAACTTGCCTGGAACTTGTGAAATCTTCCAAAGCCAGACTTACGTGATTTGTCCTTGAGTTGAGTGTATCCTCTTTCAGTTCCTTCTTTAAGTTCTCATACACGCTGACTGCCTTATTCAGTGTAAACTGCTAAATTACATTCACAATATTGTCTTTTCACGTACACAACATTTCCCTCTTCTCTACCATAGAATTTTATTGCCATATGAACTATGAACTTTGCTTTACTTTCAGTGTATATGACATTGAAAGTAGTTTCACGTACACTGATTGGAGGAGGTCCCGCGTAGCATCCATCATAAAATGACCTTGTCTTTTAGCTATGGTTCATACTCACATGCACGTCACATTACTGCAGACCTCCTTAATCTTGATCGCAGGCTTATAACAACTGCTGAGGAGGAAACAAGGAAGTAGAGTAATATTCAATCGGTAGAAATACTCTCATGTTGCACCTCTCTTCATTGGCTCCCTACAGGTATAGGCACAGTTCAAGTCCTTGTTGCTGCCTTTGTCAGACGCTCCATCTCAACCTCTATGGTCAGCAAGCCAGTGTCACCATGTGATTGCATGAAAACCACACTCATACTGTATGAATCATGTGTGGAACAAGGCACATATCTCCAGATCCTTTGAAAAACATCTCCTCTGGGAACATCTGAACTGTCAACTGACCCTCCCTAGTCCACTGTCTTCACTTAGTAGTCTATTTAAATGGTTTGACTACTGAATGCTCTGTTGTCATAATTCATAATTACACTTAAAACCCCACTAGAGCCACTTGGTGCTATTTCTGTAGCTTTCTTGATGCTTTGTATAGCTCTTGTTCCCAAAACTGTCATGCATTTGTTACTTGTCACTCACTAGAAGAAGCTAAGGTGGCTTCTTGACGGTGGTATACTCATGAAGAATTACCAGACTCACTTGTAGTAATATTACTAGGAATAAGAATGAGATATGAATTTGGAAATATCTAAAAACAATCAGTCAGGGCTGGGTCATGGTGAGCCTGGAACCTATCCCAGGAAGCACTGGGCAGAAGGCAGGGGACACCCTGGACAGGGTGCCAGTCCATCACGGGGCACATAGAATATACGTAATTTAAAGATGTCAAATCATCAAAGTGAATTTTCGCTAACACAAAGAGACCATGCAAACTATGAACATAAATGGGGCCATGATTCGAACCCCTTACCCTGGAGATGTTAGGCGACAGTGCCAGCCAACATGTTACTCCTACTAAGCCAAGAATGCTTTCAAATGCGTGGGAAGTATGCTAGTTACTGAAATAATGTCATATGAGAATAGTGAGGGCAAATCTATACTGTAATGGTTTCGGCTGAGATGAAAGGAAAAGGTGGGTTGACGCAGTGCTTCGCAATCTCCCTTATTAAGTTACCTTTTCCCTGTTTTTATCCACCTTTGGATCAGAAGCACAGTCTGAATTGAGTAATGGGAAAAAAGAACTAAATAGATGTATTGAGGACAATGGACAATATTAGGTGCTTTCTCACCACGGGACCTTTTTTTCAGGAATGAGGAACTTTTTCAGGAACTTCTGCCCTGTTCCCATTGCAGGAGCTCAGCTTGATTGTAGTTTTATGTTGGACACGAAGGCCTGTCTCATCATTCTAGTTCGTCCCAAAGTTCATACTGTGCGATGGGAAAGCAAGACACAAAAGTGTCGAGAACCTGGTTCCTGAACTGCAGTGGGAAAGTGCTTAGTGCTTAGTGTAGCTATGAACAGTGCAGTTATTATTATTATTATTAGTGTCTTTGACAATAAAGGAGAATAAAGTGTTGGTGCTATCAGCTTAAATTAATTTGACCACTTGAGTGTTTCTCTGCCTCTGAGCAGGGTACTAGGAAATCAGCAATCAAGAGTTAGGCTCGGTCAAATGCAACCAAATTTGAGTTTTTCTTACAAATGGAGATTTTAAAAAAATAATCATTGCTTCCCACCCAAACAGTGCCCCTGTGCACTGCAACCCTTAGATGTTAATTAATTTATGTTTATATTATTATTGTATAATAATTGCTATATTCCAGTCAAAGCTTTAGGATTTGTGTTTCATCTGAGCTACTTGGCATATTTTTCAACATGTCAAAATATATTAAGCCCAACATCCATCTTGAGAATGATATATTACCAACTTGTCATTCTCATCGTCAAGCCTCAGGACAAAATAATGGACTACTAGAAAATATTGAAGATAGAGAGGAAAATAATTTGCTGTCAGTGTTAAAATGCAATGAGAGAATAATGACCCATTTTTGGACATTATTCTATGAATGGACAGATGGAATTCACTGGGAGTGAAGGATCTTAATATAACACTTCTTAGAATTTCTGACCTGCCACAATTTGAGGCAAGTAGGACTCACTCCCTGTCTGAGGGAATTTCAGAGCTGAGGAGCTCCAAATGAAAATCCTTCGATTCAAAACAACGAAGGTCCCTCATATTACATTTAGACTCTGAGGTTTTTTTTTTAAAAAAAAATAACTAAACTCTAATCTGAAGTACTTCGGCGCATTGTGTTTGTGGTGAAGCGTACACTTCAGAAATTGGAGTTTTAATCTATGCTCAGTCTTTCTTCTTACAAATTGCCACAAGCAGCATACTTGGTAAGGGTGGAAAATAGAAAAGCCTCTGGAATCCTTTAAATGTGTGACATAGTGGTTAAGCAACTTCATTTAGGACTCATGTCTTTAAGAACGGCTGTTAGGCTAAAATATTGCAGCCATTTATATATTCTGCTCTATAATGTAGATAATTTATGCTATATGATATAGGTAGTTTGTGCTATATAATGTAAGCAATCATAAAGCTACAACTACTACTATAACAACAGCAGCAACAATAATAATAATAAAAAAATAATAACATCAATACTGCTCCTACTACTACTACAACTACTACTACTACTACTAATAATAATAATAATTAAAATAATAATTCAGAATGCAAAGAAGCTGGAGATACAATTGATTTTAAGCATTATTTTTGTGTTTTGATTCCATAAAATTTTTGCCTTTTGTTGTTTGTTTGCTTGCAGCTTAGTCCCTCTTGACTGCTTGAGTTCTGTTATGATTTTAACCAGAAGCTTCTATTTGAAATTCATTTTTATCATCCGTAGATAATTCGCTTGTCAACAGGTGTGATCTGACTGGCTTCTCCTTTATTTACACTGGTTGCGAAGTATTTCCCATGCGATTTGAAAATCACACAGCCTATATGATTCATTCATAATAGATATACTCCTCAATGTTTTTTTTTTTTCAATGATAAGTAGTCATAGCAGCTTTGACATTGAATCATGATTATGGCACACCCTTTTGTGAAATTGCTAACATAAGAAGTTTCATAAATATAAAAACTAAATAGAAAGAAAAATATCAAATACATTTCTAAGTAAAAGTACCTTCCACAGCTTATTATTGCATGAGGGATTTTTTATTCAAAGTTCTCTCACACTGTTTAAGCATAGTTCAAAATGTATACCGAGAGCCTAACACTTATTTAATCAGAATAAGAAGTACTTCTGTTACTGACAGTCAAATAATGAGAATGTAGTTTAGCTGTGTTACAATTTTCTGGGACTTTTTGAGGCTAGTACTACTCAACAAACACCAAATACTTTTAGTGCATTTGGAAAACAGTATAATGCCATATGATCTGAATCTTCTAGTGCCTGTCCAATACTGTATTCCAACACCGACATCCTTCTTTCCCATCTCACACCATGGGTGCTTTTTGTAAGATGTTCTGGATGTAGCCAGATGATACATATTTTTCTCCCATATCTTTCTTTAATCTCTCTAACTCTTCATAGTTGCATCTCTCACCAGTTTCCTCAGTGCCTCTTCACAGCCATTTGCTTTTATGTTTTCTGATCTACTATTCTCAAACTCTCAGGCTTTCAGAAACTTCGTCCCCGACTTGCTTTTACAGCTCCAGGCTCTCCATGGTTTTGTCTCTCCTTTAAATTCACTACCAAACCATGATTACTCATGATTACTTATTATTGCTTCCACAGGCATTGCGTAGATAATTATGTGGTTTGCTTAGCTACAGTGTATCCAAATTGATACTGGTTTATGGATCATTTTGTATTGAATGCGAGGAACGTATAATAGGATTTCATTGATACTTAGTTCAAAAAAGGCTTAACTTAGTTAAGGCAACTGCATGTGATCATTGATGAAGGGTCTGAATACTCGTGAAAGCCAAGATAATCACATATGTTATGGATAGGTGTATCGGTTCTGAAACCGAGATCAAAACTGCGATACAAACGGCCTTGTGTTGTTGCTATGGAAGACAGAATTGCAATAGATATAGCACAACACCACAAAATAAATAAATAAATATAAATCACTAAATTATTTTTCTGTTTAAAGTTAGGGCAAGCTGTATATTTTGTAAATTTGACACATCACACCTGTTACATTGTCTACCAACTGTGTCATGTGACTGTCTTGGTCCAATCATGATCAAGTGATCATACCTGCAGTAAAAGCAAGGCTAGCTTCATTAGTTCAAGATGGGTAATAACCCTGAGACTGCAGCACATCCAGGCACATTCACGTCAGCAGTGTGAGAACATTTTGTTATCCAGTATAAAGTAAAGTATTTAAATGTATCTTTGTTTAATTAGGTATTTTGTGTGAATTTTAGGTAATCTAATGTGTTCTTTTAGTGTCATTCTTTATTTTGTTGTACAGTGTTGGTGATTAATGAAACCTAGAAATATTCCCCAATTTGCTTTATTCACCCGGGGGGGGGG
>JAODLD010000016.1:18787875-18884400 GCA_026781065.1 Mormyrops boulengeri
TAAGTTCTGTGTTAAAAGATAGAACTAACGAACGACGTAGCGTTAAGAAGTCTTCGAGAAACTCACCCCAGATTTTTTAACTCTCGAGTAGATTTTCAGCGCAGTCAGAACTGGTCACTCTGTGAGTTTTAGGTCTTACAAGATTTATCCAGAAACCGCTTGAACCAGACTCGCCAAAAGACTGAACTACTCAGAGTCACAGTAGCTGCTTCAAGCAAACGTGCTAAACTCTGTAACATGTTGATTGCAGGAGTCAGGAGTAGTGAGTCGCAGCTACCATGCGGCCGGGCAAAACAATACAAGCACAAAGGATTACAGCATGCGGAGTGGCTCTGAAGGCAACATGACTATTGAAAGTCTCCGAAAAGCATACAGTCAAAGTAAAAAGTATGCGAAGCCAATGGAATTATCTGGTTTTCTGCATAAATTAGTCATAAAAAGTCATCTAATCGTCATCTAAGTCACAGGTACTGATACAAAATGAGCTTAAGCTAATAACACACAAAAAGTTCTACTCTTTCATGTCTTTATTATACAAACACATTCAATGTTCACAGTGTTAGTGGGAAAAGTAAGTGAACCTTTGGATTTAATAACTGGTTGACTCTCCTTTGGCAGCAATAACCTCAACCAGGTGCATCCTGTCACTGCAGATCAGACCTGCACATCGTGCGGGGGAATTTTAGCACATTCTTCCCTGCAGAACTGCCTTAACTCTTCCATATTCTTTGGTTGTCTTCTGTGTATGACTCTCTTCAAGTCATTCCACAGCATCTCAATAGGACTGAGATCTGGGCTCTGACTGGGCCGGTCCAAAGGCGGATTTTGTTCTTCTGAAACCATTGTGCTGTGGATTTGCTGCCATGTTTAGGGTCATTGTCCTGTTACATCACCCAGCTTCTTCTGAGCATCAGTTGATGGACAGACACCCTCACATTATCCTGGAGAATTTGTTGATAAACTTGGGAATTTATTTTCCCCTCAGTGATGGCAAGCTGTCCAGGCCCTGACACAGCAAAGCAGGCCCAAATCATGATGTTCCCTCCACCATACTTCAGTATAGAGTTTTGATGTTGATATGCAGTACCCTTTTTACACCAAGTTCTGCTTGTTCTTCCCACATGGTTCAATTTTGGTTTCATCATTCCAGAAAACATTTTCCCAGTACCGCTGTGGAGTGTCCAAGTGCTCTATTGTAAACTTCAGATATGCAGAAATGTTCTTTTTTGACAGCAGTAGCTTCCTTCTTGGTGTCCTGCCATGGACTCCTTTCTTGTTCTATGTTCTGCGTATTGTTGAATCATGAACAGAGATGTTACCCGGTTCTAATGACGTCCTCAAGTCATTTACTGTCACTCTAGGGTTCTTCTTTACCTCACTGATGACTTTGCGTTGTGCTCTTGGGGTCGTCTTGGGGTCGTCTTGGGGGGGCACCCACTCCTAGGCAGAGTAGCCACAATACCAAATTGTCTCCATTTATAGACAACTTGCCTAAGAGTAGACTGATGGATATCTTTAAGATGATTTTGTAACCCTTTCCAGCCTTATGTAAATTAACATTTCTTGATTGTAGCTCTTCAGAGAACATACAGTAGAGCTCTTTTGTGTGAGGCATGATTCCCATCTGGATATGCTTCTTGTCAAAAGCTCAAACTCAATCATTTCAATGATTTTCATCGATCACAGTAATTCTAGGCCACACCTCTGAACTCGTCTAATTAAATGGACTGCAGGTTAAATTCTGACTGCAATGAGCTTTTTTAAAAGTCATTAGCTTAGGGTTCACTTATTTTTTCCAACCTTCAGCTTCACGGTTTGAATGATTTATTCAACATGGTCAAGAATTCTCTGAAAATCCGTGTATCTTTAGCTATCGGAGACTGTCTTTGTTCATTATTCTGAGACACAACCTTGTTTTATATGGGAATTAGACTTGAATATAGAACATTCCAAGGGGTTCACAAACTTTTTACTTTATTTATATATATATGAATTTAAAAAGGTTGCTGTCGGTTTTTTATACGTTAATTTGTCAAATATTTTTAGATTTTTCGAATCTAAGATGTGTACCTGTGCAATGTGTGTATCTAAAGAAGCTTGATTCTTTTAGACCTTAAGATTGGTTTGACCGATTCACTGAAACGAACCAGTTCAAAAGAGCGATTTGTTCATGAATCGGACATCACTACTGTACAATATTCAGCTGTAGAATGAGACGGACCATTAGGGCTGGGTAGTATATTGATATATTTTCAAAACAAGATTCAGGATGACGCAATACTGTTTATATCTATTTATCCTACATTAAAATTAGGGTTCTATTAAAAATTTTGAATAGAGACCAAAAGTACTCCCTCCTGGTTCTAAGCAATGCAAAAGTTTCTGTCACAATGTTGCCGAGAATCCCAGATCCCAGCTACAATCAAATCAGGGTGCATTTCCCAATAGCTCCATTTAGCAACTTATAGAGTTGGACTCATTCAGTTTTATGGTTCCAACTACGTAAGTTATTAATGTGGCTAGCAGCTATGCTCTTGGGAGATGCACCCCCATCCAGTTAGCAACTCAAAGGGAATTTGATGGAGGGGAAAACTGAGGAATCATTGTTATATCTCAAGTGTTGAGATCTATGTTTTTAGTTTTAGCTAAGTATGACTACGTTTACATGTGATAATCCAATTAAAATGTTCACATGTGTTTTTAATGACCAAGGGGGTATTCCACGAAAGGAGCTAAAGAAAGCCAGACTTTCCAGAAAAAGTCAGACTCAAACTAGCGCCATCTCTAAACTTAGCCTCATGTCGTTCCACTAACGCAGTGCAGCTTTAATTAATCAAGGCTCATACAAGACAGACTTGCATAATCTCACTTAGTGCGCACACCTGAGCTATTTAAGCAACCCAAGTGAATCGATGAACGATAGATCGATCAAATAGGTTGGAAAGCGTGTCAAACGAGACGTTTGTTTTTTTTCCGCCGCAGAAGAAACGCTGCTGATGGAGCTGTATGAAAAATACAAAGATGTAATCGCTAAAAAAGGCAATACTGTGGCCATAGACACAGCCAGGGAGTTGGCCTGGCAATGAATTGCAGACAGACTAAATGCCTAAGTTATTTAAATGTTACAAGAGCTTAGTACAGTGGCACAGTGATACAGTGGTTTATGCTGTCGCCGTACACCGCGAAAGTTCCTGTTTTGATCTCCATGTCCAATGGGGAACCTTCTGGGTCGAGTTCACATGTCATTCCTACAGTAAAATGTTATTCTGTATTATTCGATCTCCATAAAATACTTTCAATCACATCTGTGTGAAATGTTCTGCACAAATAACCATATATTGTCTTTGCTTTTTACTAATAAACTTTCAAAGTATACCGTGACCAAGCAAAATATAAATATATCTTCCTGTTCATATTATTTTAACAGATTTTTTTTTTTCCATTTCAGGCATTGCATTTCATGTTCGACCTTTGTAATATGGGTACCATTTTATTTTAATTATTTTGGAATTAATTTGAATGTTGAGATGTGATTTTTATAGGCTATATAATATTGATTATATAGCAATCTCAGCTCTGTTCTCCATATTATGAAAATCACGCAGAGGATTACTTCAGAAAGGATGGTTTTTATTCTCTGCTTCCTCGTCTTTTATTCACAGCACTGCCTACAGGGTTCAATTTTTTAAATATATATACATATATATAAGATTCACTCTCCCACTAAACAAAAATGTTACTTAACACAGAAAAACGCACAGTATGTAATAAACTCGCACACGAAGATTGTGGTTGTAAAATCAAATATATGGGGGCATGTCATTTTGGTACATTACAGGTTAACAAAATAATTCAATCAGATAATGTAAAATATTGTGACAGATGAGCACACATAATTCAACAGATTACATGACATGAGTAGTGAGAGCGCGGAATTTCGTCTGACGGACTTCGGACATTCTTTGAGACAATGCTTAACGAAGCGAGACAGTTAACTGGGTCCAGAGCAGACTTGTTCACTCGCATAGGTTACCATGGTAGCTCAGTGGGGATTCATTTAAGACACGTTGATGGAACGGAACTCCCACTTAAATGAGCCAGACTTGTTGAAATAAGTCAGACTTTCCCTTAATCCTGCTTTGTGGAATACCCCCCGATTACGGAGCTAGTCATGTAGACACGGTAATCGTGTTGCTAAAAACACTTGACAAGATCTTAATCAGGTTATCGCATATAAATGTAGTCATAGTTAACACACAAACACAAATCAGACTTGGGAACCTGCATCTTCCTCCTCTGTATGTTCCGTAGGGCTAGGAAATATGGACCAAAAACCATATTGATATTTTTAGGCAGTATAGCAATACACAATATTTTCTGTGAAGTCTGTTAAATGATCTGTTTTAAATAAGAACCACAGGTGAGACACAACAAAAAGTTTTATGAAAACAATGTGTGGGCTTCCTTGTTTGCAAATAAAGAACAACTGTTCAGTATAGACATTGTCTTTAATCTGATCACAATTCTTAAAATAAAGACAAAAATCAGTGTATGTCTATAGGTTAAATAAAGCTGCCAAGACATAAAATCGATTCACTCAAGTAACCCACCCACAGACTCATTTTTGTCAATTTATGACACTGCTTTCAAAACATAAGGTCAAGATGTTTTTTCTGTTCTTAAACAATCTAAACGGAAAACCTATTTAACATATGCGCAAATGAGTTTGAAGCCCATCGACACTAAAAATTGCCATAGATTTCGGTGTCAGAGGCACAATATCAAGAGTTCAATACTGCCCCCTGTGGCACGGAGCAGTTCTGTTTTGAAAACTGAAGCACATTGATAGAGCACAACACAGTAAGGGAACACAGCACATTAAAAAATTTAATTTGGGTCATTTTTTGTCCTTATGTTTTTGTGTTAATGTTTCTGTGCTGTGTTAATGTTTTTTCGTTGGGTTAATGTTGATGCACTATTGGCTTTCGGGGCCACCCTGGGGCATGGTGGGGGGGGGGGGGTGAATTTGTTAAATATTCTTTTTAAATAAAACAATATTCAATGAATCTGTTTCCATATTTACCAGTCTAAATTTCACCAGTGCATGTAACATTTATACTTTAAACTGCTGCTTATTTATAGAGTTGGTTAAGAACTGAAGCAATTCATTAAGTCATATTCCTAAAGGATATACTACTGCAATACTGCCAACTGGAAATTTATCCTGCAGTTATTCAGTAATAAATTCAGCTTTGTGACCATTACATGAACTGCTGCCCTAAAAGTACCCAAACCAATTAAAATGGCTTCCCTTCACTCCAAAGTCATGTAATTATAGAATCTGCTCTGTGGGTGATGCCTCTTGTTCCCCAGATATCTCTGCCAAGGGCTGAGCTAGCACTGAGGTGCTGCTCTGTAGAGCTTCATGAAACAGAGTCGAAGTCCTGAAAATAACTGGACCATACGGCAACTTCCTGTCGTCGATGAGAAACCTGCTAGTTCTGTGTCATACGTCCTGAAAAGTCCTTCAGAGTGATTCAGGGATGCCCTTGCTGTATCATACGCACCACTCTGTGCTCATGCGGCCGGTAGCTATGATTTAGGCTCCCGATCAATGCCTAAGGGGTGCTACTTATTATAAACTATGAGCTGGTGAGAATATTCATGGAATACATTGTTATTTTGTTGCAGGAGGAGACTCAGTTTTAATATTGCAGCTCTTTTATTAAATTGCATAAACATCTTGAGATAAGCTCCCATGTGGAGATGTGGGGACAGTACACTCAATACACAGAGCCTCAAAATATGCACATATTTCTTTTCTTAATGTGCATAAACATCTGACGACTGAGATAAATGGCTACAAAAGTCTTGCTTGTCCCTTAATTATCCTCCAAGCACAATATCCCCCCCAGTCTGTTGAATAGGGGATGGGGGAATAAATGTAGAATTCTCTTGTCACTGCTATAACTCACCTGTCTTTTCTGATCTTGCAGTTCATCAGAGGCTGTGTTGAATTGAATTTCTACACAGTTAGTGTTACAGAGCCATTCATAACGTAAAATTAACTTCACTGAATTCACTGTGCATTGACTAGTATTATGTGTTCCATTGAGGAATAATATAAATGATATTATTTCAAGTTAATCTTAAATATTAAAGACATACTTTAAAAAGGCTGCTTGTAGACAGAAGACCAAGAACATTGAACAAAAAATACGAAAGATACCTTAGCATGAATGCAAACTGTCCTAGATGATCTTTCTGGTTCATATTCACTTTGTAAGGATGAAATATTAAGTTTACCTCCAATTCCGCGAAAAAAGAAATTACATTGCATGCGGCTTTTGGTGAAAACACCAACTGTATTCTTCAGTGAATTTTGACGTTAACTTAATTTTACTATTTATAAAGTTGTACTTATACTATTTATAAACTATTTATAAACCTGCTGTGCTGCCCTCCAGTACCCCAGCGTTACACTGCGTCCCAGCCAGCTAGGGGGTTAACCGTCCCGGGTCCCCCACAAAGTCCTGGAAACGCTCCTGGCAGCTGCATGTCTTCTGCGGCTACGGGCCCCCGCCTCCCCTACCGTCCTGATCAGTCCCAGCTGCTGGGGTACTCACCACCGGTCCAGGCAATAGCTGCTCCGAGTGGGTCAGGGGCTGGTACGGAGCCAGGAGGTCGCAGTGCAGCATGAAATCCTGCACCGCTCCGGCAGCCATACCCTGTTCATCACTTTGGAGATCCATTTCCAGGACCTCTCCAGTGGCTGTCGAGCTTGGGTGACTGCCTTTTCTTCCTGATGGGGCAGTACACCCAAACAGGGTCCCCGGGATGGAAGGCCTGTCCCTGGAAGTGGACATCATGCGCCCTCTTCTGTCTGGCAGTGGTCATACCTTGATGATTCCTGGCCAGCTTGTGCATGACCCACATGCACACCCGGAGCTAGAGCAGGTAGTCTAGCCCTGGTGTCGTCGACAGCTCCGGCTCAGGGGGCAAGCCGAATACCAGGACTGGGGTCCGCAGCAAACGGGCAAACATCATCCAGTGCTTTACTGCACTGCTGCGCAATACACCCAGAGGACTAGGGGAAGGTGGGTGTTCCAGTCTGGTGCTCGTCCATGAGGATAGCTAGTTGTATGGTTAGGGTACGGTGAAACCGCTCCACCAGCCTATCGCTGTAAGGGTAAAGGGGCTGGTGTGGGTCTTCACAATCTCCAGGCACCGGCAGACCTCATCGAACACCTGCGCCTCGAAGTTCCTCCCCTGGTCACTGTGCAGCTCCTTGTGGGCCCCGAACCTGCAAAAAAACTCATTGAGGAGCTTGGTCAGGAACCGCATACACCTTGGGCCATGACCATGATCACAAAGCTGTTCTCAGCCTTGGTACTGGGGAAGGGGCCCTGGACGTCCACCTGCACCTGCTCCATGGGGGCGCCCACCAGGTACAGCTGCAGGGGAGCCCTGGACTGGGGCTATGACCCTTCTGGGCCATGCACACATCACAACAGCGTACGAATACTGTAGTTTGGTGTCCTGCCGGTAACCGGGCTAGCAGAATTGCTGCTGCAGCTTCCCGAGCATCTATTTCACATGCAAGTTCCTGGCCCCGAATAGTCGATAGTAAGATGCACACCCCAGGAGGCGGCGTAGCTCTGTCACGTCCTCCAGGGTTAGCCAGTTCCGCACCAGTTCCGCACCACTGGCATCTTTTCAAGGTTGGTGGCCACGTCTTCCCCAATGATGATGACTGCACGTATGGCACTGGAGGAGGGAACACTTCCGTGGGTTCAGCTACAGCCCTGCCTGCGGGATCGGCAAGAACGCAGTTTTTAGGTTCCAGAATGCGAACTTTTGCTGCTCGTCAGGGGTCAGGCTGAGCATAGCCTGGAGCGCTTCCCCCTCCAGTGCCAACTTCAGGTGCTCTGCCATCTCCTCCTCACTGCAGCCAGGCAGATTTAGATCAGGTATGTCCAGGGGCTCTTTGTGGATCCATTGGGGCCCCCAGGAAAGCACACTGCTTGCTTCATCTGGTTTTATGTTGCCCCCCTCCTGGTCATGAGACCCCGTCGATCCCACTGCTGACAACATTGTAAAAGTGGGTCACGCCATGAGTCATGCCACGTATATTAATCATTCGGAGAGAGTTCCAGGTTCAACCACAAGGTGGTGTTTATTGCACCCGTGCCAGTCGTACTGACAATACACTCACATTGCTCACCGTGCTCGTCGCCCCACTTAGCATGCATGGTGGGTGCACACACACACACAGACATGCTATGTACAACGATTAACATTAACATTACACTTGACATCACAACACAGCACAATTATATTACAATACCCCTCAACTATGGAGAAGTATTTACAAAGCTGGCATCAGTCCAGCCTGCCACGCTCCCTGCCGGTACCCCATCCTTATGATACATACAATTTGCTAATATGCATAAACGTCTGAAGACCGAGAAAGTTGAAGGTGAGAAAAATCTTGTCTAAACACAGAAATTTCCAGCAATAATGAGTCTCGTGGTCTGTTGGCTCAAATGATGTGGAAGGGAAAAAACACGACTCACATGATTTCAGTCACATGATTTCAGTCACATGATTTCTTCAAAGTTTGCAAAGTAATTATTTGAATCTCGAAGGGTGTCAAACAAAAGGTCCTTGCTGCCAAGTAACTGATGAAAGCTGCTCATTAATGCAGCTGTCGTCAACAGTAATATCCGCGGTACTGCTGCGGCCAAGTAAGAGTAATTCCTGTCCTTGCCTGGAACAGCAAGGACGTTACGGAGTGGCTTCATAAATAAAAGACCCATGCCTGCAGAGGATAGGCATGGAGAGGAAATATGACATTATTTGTGCAGATGACATGTAAAATATTGCCAAGATGTGCCGGCTTTGTGGTTAACGAAGATGCCTCTACCCCCAATAGTGGAAGTTAGCACAGGGGTATCACAGCTCAAGAGGAACCAGCGGAAAGAGTGAAAATAAAAACAGACCTGAGAACATGCTATGGAAAGAGTGCTTCTGTCTGTAGAACACCTCCCAATGGGCACACCCTTCCCAAATGTCTCATAGGTGGGTTACACTGAAGGACAGCTATGCAGAGTGGGACTTCATTAAAAACATCCACAAATATTGTACTGTCACGTGCCATGACACCAAAACCAACATGTCCCAGTTCCAATGGCTTCTTTAGAGATATTTTTTCCTATCAAATGTGTTACAAAATATCCACACACACTGAATTGTTCATTACATATACATGAGCAGTGTACGGTATAAATTTTACTATGCTATTAACTTTGGGGTGTATAAGGAGTCTAATTCCTGAGGGTGACCTCATTTAGTGTCTTTTTGGTGTAGTCATCTTGGGTCATGCCATCTTTTCTTCATTATAAAAAATTAAATCTTCATTTACATTAATACATATGTAGACTGAGTTTTGTAGACTTAATATTTATTCGCTTTTCCTACCTTCAATTTTTAATGAAGCCAGGAATTAAAATTTTAAACAAATAGATGTGGGATTTATTAATAATGTGTCATATATTCAGTTTAGTTGATGTTTTAATCATTCATAATTCAGACAAGTAGTATGATGTTATGATGCCTAGGTGTATTGGGTTAGGAGAGTTGTGTTGCTGTATCTCTCAGCAGCTACTTTACCTGAATGGATTCTGTATAAGTGATTTAATGTGAGGTATTTATTAGTTGTGGAAGTCATATGGAACCACCAGTTACGATAAATAATAATACCCCATCTATTCATTTCCAGGAAGAATCGGATAATGACACCAATTTAAAATCTCCAATTCAAATGCCTTTTTGAAACCTGTATGAAAACACATGGAGAAGCTGGAACACAGGAAAAAGCTACATCACTCCAATAGTCCTTTTTATTCTCCGAGGGAAAACGTTGACTTATTATCTCGGCATTTTTTTTCCTTTTTTGTATTCTGAATTATTCCTCCTTCACCTGCAAACCAAAATTTGAGTAACAAATGACATTAAAATAAAAGTTTTAAATGAGATATTGTCAAGTGACACAATAGATCTCTGAAAGTCTACAGGAGATGATCAAATGGAAATGAATAAAAAAGCAGTGGAGATCTTAAAGTAATTCTATTTTAAGATCCCCAGAGATATTTGGAATGGAGATACTATTAAGACTTATCTAAAACCCAGATGAGACCTATTTTTTTAGATTGAACAGGGAGTTCTTTGTAATGATTTTCTAGCCCAAACTTCAGATGTAATCTACCTCCACACTGTGGATTATAAATAGATGGTAGTTATTACACCTAACCTGATTTATAGTGTGATTATAGCTCTGTGTGGAGGTATCTTGTTTCCCAAGGTGTATATAAAAATATAAACAGCAGGCCATATATACACACACAAGTTTTTTTGGTATCTTTACCTTCCATCCATCCATCCATTTTCCATTACGACTTGCCCAGTACAGGCTCAGTAATCCTACAGCCCATCCCTGGAAACACAGGGCACAAGGCAGGGGACACTGCACAGAAAGCCAATCCATCACAAGACAGACATATGCCATTAGCAGTTTAGAGACACAATTTCACCTGGCTGCATGCTTTGAACTGCGAGAAAAACATGGAAACTCCACATACAGAGCAGATGATGGGATTTAAACTAGCCTGCCCTGTAGGTTTGAGGTTACAGTGCCACCTACTCAGCTACCCCTAGTGATTTCACAAAATATATTTTGAAAACTGAGAACTCTGTGTTTTGAGAGGGAGTCCAGTCCAAATATGAAAATAGCAGAATCATATACTAAGTGATATGGAATGGTTATATCATTAATAACATCACAACCCCTTAAATGTCTCACTTCCCTTTGTTTGTCTCTTTACTTTGTCAGCCAACAGATGGTTAATGTGATTGCAATAGATTACACACTCAACAACAGCACATCAATTTTCAGGCCATTTTATACAACTGTATACACTCAGGCAATGTAATATGTACAGTATTTATTTATGTTTGGTTTGACAGCGAGTTGATTATAGCTTTAGCACATTCCACGTCTGCGATACTCTGTCTCAAGTGGTTATTACTGCTGTAGATATTTTAAAACTGGCGTTTGTTTGCCTTTTGCCTTGTGTGAAAGCTAATGCCATTCATTTTCAAAATATAAGGCAGAGGAATGTACAGTGGGACATCGGCTAAGTACCAGGGAAGAATGCATAGCGATCCATAAACAGACATGCATCCAACGATCGATCTGCCCATCCATCCGTCCATCCAGTCATCTTCTGTACTGATCAGGGTCGCAGGAGGACCTGGTATCTATCAAGGCAGCAGGGAGCACAAGGATGGGCTACACTGTGGACAGGATGAGGGAATAACTAGGAATATAACATAATATCCTCAAAGAGGTACTGGACCAAGGCAGAAGGAGAGCGATAGGTTACACCTGAGCAAGTGCAGGGGGATGTGCTGCTGTTGTTATCAGTCAGGATGCGATGCCAGTCTCCTGGGCCTTTGTTACCAGGCTGGAGCTGGAGCTGAGGTGAAACTAGTTCAAACTTGACAAAATATGGAGCGAAATACACAGCACTATGACTGAAGATAAAGACAGATGTGTTCCCTCCTCTTGGCTCAAGTTCAAAAGTACAAGCATTAAAGTGGTAAAAATAGGTTAGATGTTTACTAATTCAGTAAATATTACCCAGAAGAGTGCAAAACAAGCAAAGTCAGGCAGAAAGATCCATTTAGTAAAAAGGTATTGGCGTTAATCACGTTTTGGCAATGGGTAAACTGCATTGTTCTGGTTATACTAGTCCTATAGAGGTGTTTAAAGTGGTATAAAGGGGTTAGATGTTTACTAATCCTGTAAATATATCTAACAAGAGTCCTATAAAGTTAAACAGAAGCAGAAAATGTCTGTCAGTAAAAAGGTATTGGCGTTAATCACTTTTTGGCAATGCGTAAACTGCACTGTTGTGGTTATACTGGGCCTATTTAGGTGTTTAAGGTGGTATAAAGGGGTTAGATCTTTACTAATCCTGTGAATATAACCCAGAAGAGTGCAAAAGAAGCAAAGTCAGGCAGAGAGAGGTTTTCAGGAAAAATGTATTGGCGTTAATCACTTTTTGCAATGGGTAAACTGCACTGTTCTGCTTATACTAGGCCTATAGAGGTGTTTAAAGTGGTAAAAATAGGTTAGATGTTTACTAATTCTATAACTATACCATAGAAGAGTGCAAAACAAGCAAAGTCAGGCAGAAAGATCCATTCAGTAAAAAGATATTGGCGTTAATCACTTTTTGGCAATGGGTAAACTGCACTGTTCTGGTTATACTGGGCATATAGAGGTGTTTAAAGAGCAAGAAAGGAGAGAGGCAAAGAGAATTATGACACTGAGTAATATTCCGGTTTGATGCACAGACTCTGTATTTGCTGTTCACAGTTTGAATTTGTTTAAGGGATATTTGGTAATTATATTGGCATTCTTTAAATCAGAAATGCATGTTATTATAAGTTTTAATACCAATCCAGGCGAAGAAGATCAGACGGCAAAACTGAAGTGTTTGCTAATAATAATAATAATGATGATAATAATAATAATAATGACAAGAAGAAGAAAGACATTCATCTACTCAAATAAATTGAACTCCCATTTTTAAAAATAGCCTTGTGGTCAGGAGACAGACAGTCCTGCTTGGTTCAGTCGATAACACACATTATTCACACCTGATTTCCTATTTGAAGCCGTGGGTGAGCGATTCTGCAAAAAAGCCCCCTGAAAATAGGCCATTATCTTTTGTCAAAAAGCTGCAGGACGACCACCTTGGCTTCCTCAGCATTTTTAAGTTTTGTTCTCGACCCATGGGGAGACCTATTTAAATAAGAAAAGCAGATTTCTTACAAGCATCCCAGTGTGACATAAGTCTGTTCTCCTGGCTCAGAGAAAGAATCCGCGGCTTGAATAAGAGAAAAAAATAGCCTCACTTCAAACACTGGTAGTTCATAGAAGCTTTATCTGAAGATGCCCTGGTTTTGGTCGGGTGTGAGATGGTGGTGGCAATGGGCAGGAGAGATACAACACAATCCACAGTGAGAGTCAAGAAATGTGCTGGCATTTTAGTTGACAACTAAATAATAACTCTGAAGGAAGGAAATGTAACCCCACTGCTTCTTCTACTTTTCCTTTTCTTTTTGCTTGAGTAACATTTAATCAATCTGTGAAACCCCATCCAGCTGGGAGTCATATGCAATAGTTCAGATTACATTTTATTTATGGAGCTTTCGTGCAAAGCAACATAATTTGTTTACTTATTTTTTGAGAAAGCAGGGTCATACAGTTGCTGAGCATTTCAGGGTTGAGGGCCTTGCTCTAAGGGGTCAAACCCTGAAAACACTCTGCCACCCCTGGGATCTGAACTAATCACCATCCAATCACTGGCACAGTGTCCCAACCCAATGAGTCACGCTCTGCCAAGGCAGTCCAAAGTGTACAGCAGCTTGAGTCCTCACAAAGCAAAAGTTCAGAACATGCTGTCGTGCTTTGAGAAAGAATGATCCATTACTTCTGAGCAAAGTTCTAGCAGAAATCACTTTTAAGTTATTTGGTCTTTGATAGACAAAGCTTAGCCCAGTGCAGTACTCTGAAATCAATGAAGGATCAGATAAGGTCACCAGATCCAGTGCCCGAACACTCACAATATGTACTGATTTCTGTGCACCAGTATCCTTCATGAAAAAGTCTCAGATGATCAACAAAATCTTCCTCAGCAAAGAAATTTGTACTTATACCTAGAAAATATGAAGCAATCTTGCAGACAGACAGTTCGAAGTTTTCCATTGCACAGCAGCATTATTCTACTTCTATGTTTTTTGAGCACAACAATTAAGACGACCACTATGAGTGCTGAATAGAAAGGGGAAGATGTACAAATTCTTATTAGCTGGAATGCAGAGGAATCGTTAACTCTGCCCTTTAGCGTTCTCTTACGTAATGTTGGAAAAGAATGAGGCGTGTGCAGTATTGAGGTTCTACAGTACGTCTTTTATGGGTTATAGAGGGTGGTATAGGAACAAGACTAACACAACAGTAAGGAAATATGCCAGTCTGGGGGCAGGAACTGCCTCACAGGATCCTTTGGGTTAAGAATGTGCACCCACCAGGGAATGAGGGACAGGTTGGATTAATCAGAAAACAACATTTGGTCACCTGACTCTCCTCTCCACGTAAACAATTAAATTTGCACTGAGGTGGTTCTCATTTGACTGACAGATATGACTTTACCAAAAACAGACAGAAGTAACTGAACATAATGCAAGCAAATTGAATAATCTAATTCATTCGTAGACTAACGTGCAATAATTTAAGGTGCACAAATGAGCTAAATCAAGTTAAAGGAACATATGTCTCCTGCTTACTTTTTCTAAAATGATGTTTATGTGGTTTATTTATCTAGATCATTTTCAACCCATAAGGCACTAACCAGGGTGCTGGATAGGAGGATAATATATAAAATTAAATTATTATATTACTATATTGTTCAAATTTCCTTTTATTTTCTCCGATATGCTTTGTAGCAGGAAACAAATCAGCAGTCATTATTTGTGTTCCCTAAACAAATCAGTACAGCATATTAGCAGTTATAAAGTAATTAACATTCATTATCTGTGTTATCTTTAAAGTATACCAGAAATCATTTATGGCCTACGAGGTGTTTTTTGTTCCCAAAAATAGAACTTAATTCAAACTTACAGAACTGCTCTAATAACACTTTGCTCCCTCAGCTGTTGCAGGAATGAGTCTCAGTGGTCACACTGATGAACCAGACAAAGCCCCCCATCGTTATTTTAACATTAGCTAGTAAATTGCTTATTGTTTTACACTGATTCTGCCATCCGCTGCCCATCACAAAGCACACAAGCATGACTTCCTGAGAAAGACAAGGGTGGACTGAGTCTTGGTATTCAAGCAGCAGAATTAGCACATCACCCTTCTCAACAACTAGTTTTCTTTGCAGTAAAAAATTAAATAAAAATTACATGATATTTAGCATAAACATTTTGATCTTAAACATTTAGAAGTTTCTCAATGTAGTATATTGAGGCTGAAAATCGATTCTTCCTCATAAGTGATTTATGACAGTGTACCAGTGTTTATTGTCTTTTTCCATGATTTTCCAGTTGCGAGAAGCTTCATCTGGAATTGAATCTCTTATGTAGAAATCCTACTGCCCACCCAGTTCACAAACACTAAACAATGGGTCATTATAGAGAGGAAAAAAAACCTTTAAAGGACAAACTGTGCGCTGTGTATAAATAATATTTTCAGCGGAGCTACCCAGTAATTTTCAATGTGTATAAAACTGAATGTTTTTGAACATATTGAGAATTTAACCCCCCCCCCCCCCCAAGAAAAAAAGGAGAGGGGACAAAATTCAAATATAAAGGTAATCAGATCCTAAGGTTTGCGGTGGATGTGCACACTAGAAAACTCATCCTAGGAGTGAAGGTTAGAATCTTTAATAATATCAGGGCTAGGCCACGAAGACAGCTCAACCACTTACAAGATAAAGTCCGCTGTCCAATCAGACCAATGAACGCTCCGCTGTCCAATCAGACCAATGAACGCTCCGCTGTCCAATCAGACCAATGAACGCTCCGCTGTCCAATCAGACATCACCACAGCAGGGCCTTGTCTGAACAGCCTATTGATTAATCCTATGTTCGCCAGCATCTCCAATCTAATCTCTACACTTGACTCTGGTGTATTTCCACACTTGGTAATACTCTGCCCTTTCCTGAAGTTGCCCTCACCAGGTGTCTTAACAAATTAACAATAGCCATAAACACAGGTCGTAACCGAAATAGAAAGTTTTTGGCCATCAGCCAATTTCATATCCTGTTCACCCTGGTGGTGCAAATTTCAGTATCAGCCCCAGAGTTCTGGCAAAGTGCTGCTCACAGACCTGTGCTCAGACAATTAACTCTCAGTGGCTACTATCCATGCAAACTTGAATGGCATCTAGCTAGACAATGAAATCATCAAATAATACTTAAAGGCAAAGGGTGTGTGTGTGTGTGTGTGTGTGTGTGTGTACACATACATACATGAGTACAACATCCATTCCATTAAACAACTGCAACTCTCACCAAGCAAAGCATCTGGTAAATGAGATGAGAGGAGACTATAATGCAAGGTATATCATGTTCAGGTTTATATTTACATGATTTCTCTTTCTTTTGGAATAAGTCTAAAAAGATGTTTGCTAATTTATGAGATGATCTTAACTATTGCTGTTTGACTCTTTGTTAAACTCATGCAACATCTTGTTCATGACACTCAAACTGGTGTTCCTCCTTAAAGGAGATGGCTATTGTAATTACCTTCCCAGTGAAGACAGTCAAACTTCCAACTCATTATCTGATTCTAATCAGTTTACTAATTATTGTTTGTGAATGATGTTACACAACAGCTCGTATATGTCCAAATGAGAAAGTCAAAAGAGGACCGTTAGCCTCTCATCACAGCCACAACATTCCTGATGGCTCTTCATGTATGCAGCCAGAGGGTTTAAAAGAGCTTTAGTAAGAAATTAACAGCATTTCGTGCTCATCACTGGCAGTATTAGACTGGCATCCCAGCCAGAGTGTATACAGCCTCCTGGAGTATCTCCAAGCTCACCATTAACCTGTAGTGGGTAAGTGGTCATTGAAGATTGATGGATGGGCATCACTGACCTTGATTGGCTTCAAAGAACAATTTTCAATATTTTTATCATCATTTATTATTAACACATCTATGTTGTTTGCACACACACAGGCTACTACCATTAATTGACCCACATGGTTCTATAACCAGGAAAAAGGTGACTGCCATCCCTACCACTTAAATGGACCAGCATCACACTGGAATATCATGTAGTCTAATTTCAAAGATTATCTGTAGTTTCAGTTCTGCGAAAGGGAGACAGACCAGGTACTTTACAAAGAGCATATGATAATACTGGCCTTTACAGATCAGATTTCCAGATTAATTGAAATGCAACTTGATACATTATAAAAGGGAGAATAAGAAAGACAAGATATCTGAGTGCAAACTCTAATCTTCTCAGTTAACCATCTGTAGGAACTGAAAAGTCTTCATGATAATCATCACGTTCCTCTCCATACTGAGCAGCTTTTTACCATGTAAGTTAACATTTAAATTGAAAAGCATTTTTTTAATATGCAAAAAAAAATATATATAATAATAATAAAAATAAATTGAAAAGTATACCTTTTTCACAATTCAAGATTTTCTTTGCCACATGCGTGAATGTAGACGTACACTCGCAGCGAAATGGAATCGCAGCTAATCTAGACTGTGCAATAAACATAATGGATTGACAACCAAATAAATTAACATAAATTAACAAAAGAAATATAAAAAGTATATTACATTTATTTATTAAGTGGATACTTTTGTGCAATGTGATGTACAGGAGAGGAAAGCTCAGAGTTAGAAAGCAGTGTTAGTGCCTTGGAGTAGCTGGGGTTTAGGGTCTTATTCTAGGGACCAACTGTGATAATATTACTCTGCCAACCATGGGATTCAAACCAATGACCTTCTGTTCATGGACGCAGATCCACAAATCATTGAGTTTACTGTACAGTGTTTAGTTATTTTTTAGGTTACCAGTTTTAGTGCTTGGGGTGATGAAATCTGTTTCTTTCATTGGCGCAGATATTCCAGTTAAGATACCCGAGAGACAGACCTGAGTGTATGCCCAAGGATGTAAACCAGTGTTTCCCAATCCAGTCCTCAGGAACCCACAGCCGGTCCATGTTTTTGCTCCCTCTGAGCTGCCTGCCAGACAGTCCACATTTTTGCTCGAGATTATATGTTGTATACCATTACAGTCAACCATCCATGAAAACAAATGAAAAGAATATTCAGACATGAATATTCAGAATAATAGTCATGGGGTTGGTGGCGGGATTGGCACTGCAGCCACCATAAAACAGTTCAGTATAAACAGGCACGACACCCTTCTGCTCTCTGTGGAAGTCACTCTGCTGTAGCTGCCCACAGGAAGGCTGCACTCATCATGATGGGGATCGGGGAAAGCCTTCGGGAGCCTCATCCCTGGAAGAGTTGAATCCATCAGAGAGCAAATAGAGTGAGGCCTGTTGGAGATCAGGGCTGCTGTGGTGCTGAGGCGTCATCTGCTGCATGGCGGCACTTCGGTCCCAGTTTGAGGCAACCCATCCGGGTAGGCACGTGGAATGTCTGGTCTCCCCGGCAAGATGACCATCTTTCTCTGCTGTTGGGGGAGCTTCGTAAACTCTGCATTTCGGTGGCAGCACTCTCTGAGGTACGCGGACCGGGGAGTGGTCAGATCTCTGTAGGTGGGTATACCTTACCTTATACCTTTGCAACTTCGCTCGGTGGTTGAAGGGTGCCCATGAGGTGACACTCCTCTGGTCATGGGTGACTTTAGTGAGACCACTGGCACTGACAGGGCTGGCTATGAGGAGTGTGTCGGTCCCCATGGGTCTGGAGACCAGGGTGAGAGTGGCTCCATGTTCCTTGAGTTTGGGAAATGTCAGGGGCTGCGGGTCACTGGATCCTGGTTCCAACGCCCTGAGCCGCATCATTGGTACTCCAATACTAGTGATGCGGTGAAGGAGATCAATCACATCCTTGTGGGCAGATGCTAGAGGCTCCTGCAGAACTGCAGGGTCTACAGAAGTGCTCAGTTTGTGAATGCTGACCACAGACTTGTTGTTGCTACCCTGAAGATTCAGCTTAGATCCAGTAGGCTACTTACAGTACTAGGAGAATGAGGCTGGACTTAGCCAGACTCCAAGATCAAGCTATTTCTGCTGAATTTGCATGTAGTTTGTGTGAGGAACTTGCTGACTTGGGTGCAACTGCAAACTCTAATGTGATGTGGGAGACCTTCCGTGACTAGACCCTGAAGGTTGCCGAGGGTTCTGTTGGTGCTGCTGGTGTTCCCAGAAGTAGGAGTTTCATTTCACAGGACAGGCTGGATTTTATCAAGAGGAGTTGCAGCGAACACACACTGAGGAGGACAGCTGTGAGGGCTCTGAGGGCAGATAAGGAGGCATTTGTTAGAGGAATCTGTGGTCTAGTGACCCACGTCCTGCTTACAGAGGAACTGAAGCATTATGCACATCTGAATCTGTTCCTCAGAGACTCGCAGTCAGGGCGGGTGATGGAACAGTCCTTACAGATGACACTGCAGTTGTGACCCACTGGACCAGCTACTTTGAGCAGTTGTCTAAAGCTGACCCTCCAGCTAGGACGTTGGACATGTCTGAGTCCACGGTTCTTGAGGCTGATCCTCCAATCAGCTGTGAAGCACCGAATCTCACTGAGATTGTATGAGTAGTGAATCAGCTGGGGGCAGGGAAGGCCGCAGGGATCTGTGATATCCAGGGTGAACTTCTCCAGGCTGGTGGTAAGGCTGTCCTCATGGCATTGCAGGCAATCTTTGCTTCCATTTCAGAGTCAGGCATCATCCCAACTGACTGGAAAATGGGACTTGTAGTCCCTATGCGGAAATGGAAGGGTGATCGCCTGGATTGCGGCAACTATAGGGGGATAACACTGCTTTCAGCGCCGGGTAAGGTCCTTGCTAGGGTCATCCTTAACAGAATCTGTGATCACTTGCTCACCTGTCAACAACCGGAGCAGTCTGGTTTTACGCCTAAGAGGTTTACCATCAACCACATCTTGGCTCTGAGATTTGAAAAGCGCAAATATTGGCAGACTCAGTTGATCAAGTTATCCTGTGGGACATCCTGTGACTTTGCGGGATTCCTCAATGTCATGGCCAGCCTGTACTCTGGCACCTTGAGTACTGTGTAGAGTGGAGGGAGAACCTCTGCGTTCTTTCCAGTTGATTCTGGTGTTCGCCAGGGGTATGTTGCTCCCACTCTGTTCAAAACTTGTATGGACTGGGTGTTGTGTAGGGTCCTATGAAGTCAGCAGATGGATTGGAAGAGCATGGGGGGTCATGAGGTCACTGGAAAGGGGTGTGTGGTGCTTCCGTTATCTT
This sequence comes from Mormyrops boulengeri, assembly GCA_026781065.1. Taxonomy (NCBI): domain Eukaryota; kingdom Metazoa; phylum Chordata; class Actinopteri; order Osteoglossiformes; family Mormyridae; genus Mormyrops; species Mormyrops boulengeri. The sequence continues at coordinate 18,807,936 of JAODLD010000016.1, forward strand.
TGCAAGAGGATGAAGCTCCAAGCCTTTACATTCCTGGTGCTCCCTGCCCTGCTGTATGGATGTGAGACATGGACGCTATCCAGAGAGCTGAGATGAAGACTGGATTCCTTCAGTACTGTGTGTCTCAGGAGAATCCTTTGGTACCGCTGGTTTGACTTTGTGTCAAACGAGTGGTTGCTAGAGGAGTCCTGAATGAGGCACATTACCTGCATTGTGAGGGAGCATCAGTTATGGCATTACGGCCATGTGGCGTGTTTCCCTGAGGGTGATCCAGCTAGCAGGATCCTCACTGCTGAGGACCCAAATAGCTGGACCAGGCCAAGGGGACGCCCACGCAACACCTGGCTGCAGCAGATGGATGGCCATTTCTGGAGTGTGGGACTGAACCGTGTGTCTGCCTGGGGGGTTGCCAGCCGGAATCCCGAGGAGTTTCGCCGTGCGGTGGGTCTGGCAACGCACTGCATCAGCGCATGCTCCCCAACCTGACCTGTAGCATAGCAATAACCTCACATTGGTTGTTATGTGAAAGGTGCACCATAGAACATGTAAACTGCTTATCAAAATAGACATTATTTGGACAATTACTCTCCTTTAATATTGAACATGCTTTCCAAAGTAGCAGACCTTAAAAGTAACCTCTTTCGCTACCAGAATTCATATATACGTCAAATATTTAGAACTAACCTGCTTAACTGCCCTGTCTGCTTAACATCTAATAGACCCTTTTCCTACAAGTACTGATTAGCACCACCTGTATCAAATTGAAGTATAATGAGCAAATTATTTCTCGACAGTTCATCTGAGACAAATGACTTCCATTTAAAATGGGAAAAAAACATCTTAATCAGTTCCCAGCAATCCATTACAAACCAACAAACAAACACACAGTGTGTGAAAAATTGCAATAACTGTCATTATGAAAATCCCAAATTAATGTAAACCTTGTTCTCAACACAGCACAAAAACACAAGCAGTAAGTCTGTGGCAGTTTGAAAAAGTCAGTCAGTCATAACCTTGGCTGGACATACTAACAAACGTCATGCTATCATTAATGTATACAAAAGAGGATCGGTCAATAAACACTGCAAATGTCCTTGGGTTACAATGCAAAACATGACTAGCAGGAAATAGGATTTAGATAAGGCACACTTATCAGTATATCTTCCATAGCCACTTACTCAGCACAGGGTCACAGTGACCCTGGAACGTACCTCAAGAGCTACACGGCGGAGGAAATGAGGATGCTAGTCCATTGCACGCTTGCACGCTTACATACTTACGGAAACACAGGGATACCAGTTCTCCTAACTGCATCTTTTTTGACCATGGAAGGAAACTCGCATGAACACGGGAATAATCTGCAAACTCCGCACGCATACAAAACAAAAGGCAACAATCAAATTGCAAACCACAGAAGTGTGAGGCCATAATGCTACCGGCTGAGCTACTGTGCCAACCTCTCTCTCTCCCGAGCCATTTTCATTTAAAACAATATGTCCCTTTTATGCAGAGGAACAGCTCATCTGTCAACAATGATTTCAAGCCAATCAGAAAGCTGACAGTGGCCAGCGCGTGCCGCCTCACTCCAGTGATTCCAGTCTGAACTGCCTCTCACTGGTTTTCAGTCTGCAAATCACACAGTCTGAGGACAAGGTTAAAAGCCAGATGGAGCCAGATTTAAAAGTTCCTGGATAGGACTTAAGCCTGATGTTGAGGCGGACCCCACTGTTTTGGGCTTTTTGACCACCAATGATATATAAGGGCTTTATTACCTTTGAAACAGGTAAAAAAAAAAAAAACCTGCATATTATGAAAAACTGCCTTAATTCTTCTTTATATGATCTGTTAATGATATTCATACCATTTATTTCATTTTATAAAATTTCCTCAGAGGAAGGCAAGGTTTTGAAGTATCACAGTAATTGTAAACAAATAAAAGAAAACTGCATGGTTAATTATATCTCACATTCCCCCTGAAATGTTTTTATTCTTGGTCCCAAAGTGGCTTCAAGAAAACAATGTATTCCTTAATTCCCTCCTCTGTGACTAAGCATACATAAGAACGCCTCTGAAAATCCTAACTGATCTAATACAGGGTAATTGGGGATGGTAAGGCCCTGGTATCTCAGGCAGCACAGGGGACGGGGCAGGGGAGCCCAGGACAGGATGCCAGTCCATTGCAGGTCTCACACTGTGGGCAACTTACAGATACCTGTCTGCCCAACTGCATGACTGCGGGAAGACCCGGGCAGAACATGCAAACTCTACGAACACAGACCGGAGGCAGGACTGGAACCCCCAGCCCTGGAGGTGCTGCAGCATACTGTACATGCAGAAACCAGCAAACGGAACAGAACAGCATAGACCTCAGGACTCCCCCTGAGACCTCAGCCATCCTTAGGGAAAGATTCTATTCGGAAAAATTGGAAGAGACGTGTATATAAAAATGAATAATGAAATTTCCTGGTAAAACAGCAGCACCGTGTATTGATTATGAAGCAAAAAAAGGGATGTAATGCACTGTAGAGGTACTGGGAATCCATGAATGAATGTGAAGCCACATGTGGAGCATTGTGCTGGAGGCACCTGGTAATCTATTCAGCTTTTGCAGCTTGTGGTCACAGCAGCCTCTTTTGATTTCATTTGTAGCTATTATCAGCATTGCTATAGAGCATCACAGGAGCTCTGGTCCCCACTGCTGTCACTCCCAAGGATTACAGATACACACGGCTGAGAAGCACATTACAACCTACAGTATGAAGCAGCAGAGTAACAGGCATGGAACGATGTCAGGCCACCTGACAATGGCTACATTGGTTTCAATACAAAGAATGTGTGTGGATTTGGAATTAGATTACATTACATTAGCTTACATTACATTCATCCCAGAGGGGAATGTGTGTGCATACAGCGGCAAGTACGTGGAGCGCAGACGTTACATTTATTGCGAAACAGGCAAGATGCAAAAACGGTACACATAGAGGAAACAAGTAAGCATAGTTCAAACAATTTAAAATGTAGCAAACATATACAATCTTGAAAAAACAGAATATTCTGGAGTATTAAATAAATTAATTAATTAATGAAAAAAATAATACTAAATGAGCAGATGGTAATGTGTAATTAAAAACAGACAGCACTTTTTCTCTTGCAAAGTAAATTCCATCCTGGCATATTACAACTCGGGATGGGGGGTGACATGTTGGGAAGAGGAGATATAGTGCCTGAAGGCAGCAGGCAGGAAGGATCCCCAGTAGCGCTTCTTAGCACAGCATAGTGGAAGGAGCCAGTGACTAAATGTGCTCCAGGATAGCACCCCCTGGAGGGGATGGGCAGAATTGTTCAAAATGTTGTCCAACTCTAACAACACCATCATCTCCATGCCTGCCTCCAGCGAGTCCAGGAAGCTGTCCCTGAAATGGGTAGTGAGGGACCGGTGGAGCTTTTCCAAGGGCAGGACTGTGAAGAGGGCGTGAGCTGGGTGGCTGATGCCCCTGAAGATGGACTAGATGGGTTGCAGGTGGGGAATATCTGCTGATAAAATTTTCAAAGCTGTTTGGAGAGTCTTGTGTGGCATTTTGAAATCCTGAGCCATTACATTACCCACCCACTGCAGGATGCATCCACTCAGAATGCTCTAGATGGTGCAGCAGTTGAAGCCCAAGAACTTGAAGCTACTGGCTATCTGAATGGGTGATCCATCAATGAATGTGGAGCAGTGCTTTTCCAAGCTGCTGCATTACACTACAATATACACTGTAATGTTTCATGCATCTTTAAGTCTTTCTATGATGCATCACAGGATGCATCATAGAAGATTGTGATGGGACGGGGGCAAACAGTAAACTGCTGGCTGTACTGGACAATGATTCCAAAATATCACTGCAAAGCGTCTTGGCTAAACAGAGGATTACTTTTAGCAAAAGACTGGGACAATTACGCTGCTCCAGGTACAACTAAATGAAGTCATTCCTACTAGGCGTGAGCCGAATCTCCGGTTGCAACGGGTATCTGATACGAATGTTACCCGATTATTACAGCCAAATATCCATGTCTCTTTTCAGTGTTTCTTTCTGTTTGATCACTGGATTTCAGGAAACCCACGACGCTCACTGACCTGCTACACATACTGTCCCTCCCACATAACCATCAACTACACAATACTCTCCTCGTCTGATACCAGTCACTCATGTGCATGCGAAGCAGAAGGTCTTCCAGACATCTTTGCCATTTGACCTCATTTACTTTATGTATATGCATGTTTTACTTAGATGCACACAGGCTTGGGCAGTATCTAAAGTAAAGTAAATAAAGTTTTCTACCTAAATTCGAAACTTGCAGCTCAGCTGTGCCCACATTCCACGTGAAGCCGCCCCCAATCCAGACACAGATCAGATACAGATGACTGAACACATATGGAGACAGAAGAATCCTGAACTCATTCTAACCTGGTTCCTACCTTCAGCCATCAGACTCTGCAAGTCACCTTATGGCGGGGGGACGACCAGCTGCCGGAATAGGCCTGAACAGACTAGGCACTTTTCTCATTCACAGAACAATCATTATTTCACTATACAACCCTCTGTGCAATACTGTTTATTTCTGTATTTTTACAGACATTCTTTGCACTGTTACAGTTTATTGTCATATATTATTTACTCTGTTTATTAATGTCTAAATGAATGTTGTGCTACTATAAACCTGCAATTTCATGTACGATTAATGAAATCTATCTATCTATCTATCTATCTATCTATCTATCTATCTATCTATTCTCATCCTGTAACAAGATGCACTAACCAGTGGAAAAAAACACCCCCCCCCCAAGCAAACACTATGTATGTTGCCTCCCAATGTTTTTGCCTTATTAGCTGGCCCTTGTCATCGTGTTTAATTACAAGCTGCTAGATCTTGTTCTGAACTGTAATTCAAATTTGTGTTGAGAACTGAACACCAAACACCAAAGTGCCCCATCTTAAATAAACAGGGAATTAGATTGGAACCACTATGTAATTGACAAACTTCATTCATTCATGGACAGTAAACACAATTCGAAATATCGTCAACAAAGGATTTGTTTCTCTTGTGTCACAAAGAGTATCTCTTGCATATAAAGGGGATAATTATCATTGCCTCTCATTCATGTCACTGAATCTGTAGCCTCTCCTATTTTTTCTAACTGGAAGATAGAGCTCGCTGTCAAACCCTCTCAAGAGTTACAGCTCCTGAGTAAACGATGGAGCCAGATTCCACCATTTACAGTTATTAGACCACTGTGATCAGGCTGTCTACTCTTATTTATACTAATGAAGGGCAGCAGTTTGTTTCCATCCCTTCAAATGGCTGAATACATGGATGTCTAGGACAAGTACTACCACCACTGAATGGCCTTGTGACAAACTTTCCTGGCCAATCACTAAGATGGATACAAAATTGTATTAAGAGTAAGTCCATTGTCATTTAAAGGGAGAAAGCATGCATATATTTTGATATGTGATGCATCACAGTGCTTATCTATAATCGGGTGCCTTTTGTGGAAAGGATTACGAAACCACTGCACACACAGGTACATTACCAGGTCAAAAGAATGAAAGGACACCGTACCGGATTAACAACCAGATATGATACCACTGATGGTGAATATAATAGATACTTCCCATTTTATCAACTTTACACCATGACAGATACTGTAACAGAAAACAATTAAGTGTTAGGTTCCTTTTACGTCAGACCTCTTCCAAATTTAACACTCATAAGTGCTCCTTGTGAATCCAAGTGAATCCTATCTTTTGAGAAAGTATACTGATATATAATATAAAAAACGTGTCTCCTGAAAAAAGACCAGTAATGAAGGTCACTCAGCTTTTAAACTATAGAGAACCAGCAGTTTTTAGTTATATTTTCCATTTCCATTTCGTCTTACTATGAGATCAGATCCACAGCACTTTAACTCTTCTGTATTGATGCCGCAATAATAAAAATGTCTAAACATAGTTGACTTCACAGGTGACTTCAAAGGAACGTTGTATTTCCATTTAAATGCTAAATATATAGATATACAGCTTTCATAATATAATGCTTCGACATCATCAAGAGAAGCAGATTGGATCTGTATGGTTGGATGGATCACAACAGTTTCTGAAAATGCAAAAAAAATGACACTGTTGATATTAAATTGAAGGGTATTCGATGTCATTCCGTCACAGAACACACATACTGTATGGCCAATTAAAATAATAATTAAAATTTTAAAGTAAGGCCCTTTCTAAATATTTGTTGTCTTATAGGCCCATATGCAGGGTTAGTTTAACAGGTTTTGTAATTCATTTTTGCCCAGAACCCATCTCTTCATATCAAAAGCATTGTCCTTCTCTTGATTGCTTCCTTTCAATTCCTTAAATGAACCTAAAACCTTATTATTCTGTAACAGACCCTTTTTCCAGGTCGATATTTTCTGGCTTTCAAAAAACGTATGTGCAAAATTATTAAAGAGCTCTAGGAGCTTTAAAGATAAAGTGTCAGTTAAGCAAGTAAATCAGAGTGTCATCTGCTCATTAACGAAGGCCGAGCTCTATGCTCTGCATCTGAGTGGATCTGCTCCCGACTCAATGGTGATGCCTCTCTGGCCGCACAAGCGACGCAGACCTATCTGAAAGGTGATGATATGGCACTAGTCCATGAGGAGATTAAAAGGAAGTGAAGACTTATATGCCCAAGTATGAGATCAGGAACATGTTAGTTTTGGAATATCCCACCTCACTCTGCTCTTTAAGACAGACACACAAAGAGGCGCCCATAGAGCGTATTTCAGGAGGTTAAGGACCTTGCTAGGGCTCTAGACTGATGTAGGTACTCTGCTGAGCATGGGTTTTGAAACAACAGCCTTCCGATGCCAGCCAGAGAAGCCTAACCCACTAAGGCACACACCACTCACCAGGAAAGTACCTCTCACTTTGGATTCCTTGGTGTCTTGAATTACACTATATTGGCAAAAGTATTGGGACACCTACCTTTACACACATATGAACTTTAATGAATCCCATTCTTAATACATAGGCTTTAATATGGAGCTGGTCCACCCTTTGCAGCTATAACAGCCTCAACTCTTCTGGGAAGGCTGTCCACAAGGTTTAGGAGTGTTTATGGGAAGTTTTGACCATTCTTCCAGGAGAGCATTTGTGAGGTCAGGGACTGATGTTGGACGAGAAGGCCTGGCTCACAGTCTCTGCTCTAATTCATCCCAAAGGTGTTCTGTTGGGTGGAGGTCAGGGGTCTGTGCAGGCCAGTCAAGTTCCTCCACACCAGACTCGCTCATCCATGTCCTTATGGACCTTGCTTTGTGCACTGGTGAGCAGTCATGTTGGAACAGGAAGGGGCCATCCCCAAACTGTTTCCCACAAAGTTGAGAGCATGAAATTGTCCAAAATGGCTTTGAATACTGCAGCATTAAGAATTTCTTTCACTGGAACTAAGGGTCCAAGCACAGCCCCAGAAAAGCAACCCCACACCATCATCCCCCCTCCACCAAACTTTACACTTGGCACAATGCAGTCAGGCTAATACCGTTCTCCTGGCAACCTCCAAACACAGACTCATCCATCGGATTGGCAAACAGAGAAGCATGATTCGTCACTCCAGAGAACATGTTTCCACTGCTCTTGAGTCCAGTGGCGGCGTGCTTTACGCCACTGCATCCAACGCTTTGCATTGCACTTGGTGATGTAAGGCTTGGATGCAGCTGCTCGGCCATAAAAATACATTCCCTGAAGTTCTCCACGCACTGTTCTTGAGCTAATATGTAGACCACGTGAAGTTCGGAGGTCTGTAGCTATTGACTCTGCAGACAGTTGGTGACTTCTGTACACTGTGTGCCTCAGCATGCGTTGTCTGTGATTTTACGTTGCCTACCACTTTGTGGCTGAGTTGCTGTTGTTGCCAATTGCTTCCACTTGACCATGGAATATTTAGTAGCGAGGAAATTTCATGAATGGACTTATTGCACAGGTGGTATCCTATCACGGTACAACGCTTGAATTTGCTGAACTCCTGAGAACGATCCATTCTTTCGCAAATGATTGCAGAAGCAGTCTGCATGCCTACTGTAGGTGCTTGATTTTATACACCTGTGGCTATGGAAGTGATTGGAACACATGAATTCAATCATTTGGAGGGGTGTGCCAATACTTTTGATAATAAATTGTATCTTGCCCTTTGGAATTATGATGGCACGGCTCCCAAAATTTCTGGGCTTTCTATAACCAGGCATTGGCAGAAGGTCACAGGTTACAAACTTCTCTCTAGGTATTATTCAGTGGTAAACTCAGGGGCATAGGAACCTATATTCAATTTGGTTTCATTCATCCCCAATAAACAGACCTTTGTATTTAAAATATGAGTTGTATTGCCCAATATCAAGCTCTCAATCCACAGATATTAAAGTATTACAAGAAAAGCAAAGGTTTGGTTATTATAGTGCCATCATACACTGTCAGACACAAGGTACCAATTTGTACCTTTGAGGGTACAACTACTATGACTGGTTCTGTACCTTCAAGGCTCTGCCAACCGTACCCAGCTGCAGGGAAATGTACCTTCTAATTTAAGGTACGGAAATGGACTCTCAGGATCATTTTTGTACCACTGCAAGTGCATTATTGTTAATTGTACCTTGGGGAGCAAAACTGTACCTGGGCTGTACCCTTTTTTCTGGCAGAATAATGTTGAGTTAGTTAATCCAATTTAGGAATGTGCCTGTAAGGAAAAGCCATTTTATTCTTACAATCCATCTGAGGTCTTATGGAGACCTTTCCCAGAAATGAATTCTTGTGGCTTTTTTGTTTTCAAATAACAAATAATTCAATACTGGGGAAAGAGATTGAATATATGTGTTTCTAATGACAGAATAGGCTTTTGTTTTAAAGTAAAATAATTTAAACATGGAGAATAATACCAGACAAGTTTAGTAAGACAAAAAAATGATGAAAGCAATCATTAGAACAACGTAACAATGTAAAACTTACGTGCGTAGTAAAACACTTGATGTTATGAAGCCGTTAGCTTGATGTTTCAGAAAAGTATAAGCAATGTTCAGAATTACAATGCAGAAAAAAATTGCAATGATATGCCATTTATTCTAGAAGAAGTAGATTAAGTACCATTTGTAGATTAGTAGAGTATTAAATTTCCATTTAAAGGATATATTTCACAAAGTAAAGCAGTTTAGGTTTATCTAATGCAAATTATGTCACTTAGATGATATTGGAATATACCAACAAGCCTCTAATAACAAAGGTAGTATTTTTTAAAAAGCATTAATTCATTATCCATTAAATATATTTTGTTCTCTGTGTGAAAGTGACCCTTGAACTTTTACATTCTAGCTGAAGATATTTGTGAAATGAAGTGAAGTTAGCAGGAGCTTTACAGCCTCCAGCCTGGATATGAGACTTTGGAGATATATCTTTGCTGCAGAGAAGAAATTTATCCCACTTAACTATTCACCGCTAGTGGGTCAATTTTCGAAGTATAATGCTGAGATTGCCTTTGCGATAATCCATCACATTTAATCAAGGATTAAATTTGAAGAGATAAATTAAACAGCAAGATGTTAACTAACTTAGTTTACTATGTCCTATGAGCAATAATCTCGCCACTTGCATCAATGTCTTGTCTGTTGGTTACTCCAGCCATGTACAGAGATGCAAGCAGCCAATTCTCCTCCTTCATTATGTCCTGCTGTGCCGCATAAGTAAAAAGTGAAATGGCAGCGATAGCTCGTCCATACTCTCCTTGCGTGTACTTTTCAATGCATCTGAAGTATCTGTCATTATTTTTTTTTCCAGCAGGTAGCGGCACACATGTATAGTCTTACAAGACTTACAAAGCCCTTGCACTGAAATGGCACCATTTATAACACCAGCGAAACATTTGCATTAATACACAGTCATATAAGACTTATGATACGGGAAACACTGTTCCATTCATCCTTTCTTCCAAAGAGCATATAAAATTCCTTGTGTCCATTGGAAACAAAGAAAATGTTAATCTTATCTAATTTCCCTCCAAATGGTTTATAAAAACAACATGCACTACTGTTAATGGATTAAGGGTGCGAGGACACCATGGGAAAATATGACAGAGAGGATAGGCCGATAAAACAGGCAGGTTTATGTGGACATCTCTGCCCAGCAAGGACCCAGCAATCAGAAATATGCAGAAGGGAATATACAAGTCTGCAGTGACCGATTTGCTGGTGTTTCTATGGACATTTTTAATCTCCCGGGGGTTAGTTATGCATTTCCCAGCTCCACTGTGTGCTCAGTACCTTACTGACATAGTAGCATAGTCTAACGCAAAGCTTAGCTCCTTTAAAGGCGCTGTGAGGATTAGGTGAGTGAGGGACATGTACAAATGGCTGTGCGCAAGCTGTCCCCCAGCTTCTGACAGACTCGGTGTTTATATACCAGAGTTCCTCTTATTCTGTAATCCTCTTAGTCCCTGTGTGTGGTAGCATTAGCTGTTTACAATGATCTTATATTGTCTCTAAATGGATAAATGCCCTTTAAATGTGGATGAGAAGACACGGTAAACAAATGCCATAAGGTTTGAGCACATTAATGCTTTCATAATGTATTATGGCCTCACACCTCCAGGGTTAGGGAATCTCACCCCCAGTCTGTATGGAATTGGCATGTTCACCATGTGTTACACAGGTGTCCTTTGGGTACTCCAGTGTCCCTACATACAGTCACGCTAATCTGCATCTCTAAATCGTCTGTAGCGTGTGATCGTGTGCATGTATGTGCCCTGCAATGTACAGTACCTCCAGCCTCCCCCCCCCATGACCCTGACCCCGGCAAATGGCTCGGAGATGGAGGGATGCTAGAATATAGCCCAAGATGCAATAACCAGTCACCTCCAGGTTTCCATTTGACCAGACAACCAAACAAAATCTCGTGGGGGAAATACGGAAGAGAGGAAAACGAGCTGACCTCTAGGACCTAGCAAGGTAAATATCACTCGGCCAGATGACTAAAATAAACACAACAGAAATCTCGAAAGAGTACCAGAGATAAAAAAGCAGCATCTCACAGTTATTGCACTACTGTGACTATGTAGTTCAGCCTCAGACTATTCCAAGCGCCAGGTGTTGATTGACTGCTTGGTGCTGGGTGGCTTTGGGGAGCCGTCCACTGCCTCTGGGGCTGCATGGCTTGCATGTGGTCATATTACAAGCAATTCACAGATGCCAGAATAAGCTAGCTAACATTAACTAGCTTTTGGAATGAGTCACTTACATACTCTCCATATTGTACAGTTTTTCAGTTTTCAAACAGTTACAGTTTTATTGCTTGCCATTGTTTTGATGTAGAATATTAGGAAAATATATTTTGCTCTTTGGATGGCATAGTGGTTAGCACTGTCGCCTAACCCCACTGGGACCAGGATTCAAGTCTCCCCAATTGCTCCGTGTCTGTGGAGTCTGCATAGTCTCTCCAGGTTGTCATGGGGCAGTTTCAACCGGGTACTGTTGTTTCCCCCCGCAGTCCAAAAACATGCTGAGGTTAATTGGAGCCACCAAGTTGTGAGCAATGTGTGAGGTGCCCTGTGATGGGTTGGGATCCTGGGTCGTACCCTGTCTTGCACCATAGGGTCTAGACCTCCCCCACAACCCTGAGTAGGACAAGCTGTTATAGAAAATGGCAGGATAGTACTGTGCAAGAATCTTAGCCAGGAAAATGGATCTTCATGTTAATTGAAAACTATAATTTTATGTCTGTCAAAGTGTGTTAGCCTAGCCGTTCCAAACCCTAAAGTCAGCCCAGTGTTTGCAGTAACCGTCCAATACACCCAAGTATTTGTTGAATCGACCACTAGCTCACCATGTTTGGCTAATCAATAACTCATCAGATTATTTATCCAAGTGAAATTTAAGAAATGCATGGAATGGCCGGCGTGTTCCCGAGAAGAAGTTTGGGAACTGGAGCAGTGTTCTTTTTGTCATACACCAAGACATGAGTCATTTTTGGAAAACACAAGCAAATGTATTGAATATATTCCAGTGCTAAATTCAGTTTTTTTGCTAAGCAAATAAATACCATTAAACATTCTCTTTGAATGTCTATGAGACTTTTGTCCCATAATGTATGTTTTGTTATTAATATGACCTGACATTGCCGTGATTTCCCCTCTTTGCCAGTTTCTCTGTCATGCTCTGTTCACCCATCTGAAACCGGTCTTTTGAAATCTAAAGTCCCCACAGCTGTAATTAACCCAGATGCCCCCAATTTGCAGGACTTTAACTCCGCCCTTTGACAAAATCCAGTCATCATACCCATTGCTTCAAAAAAAGGCCGATTCTTATCACATTATGAAAATTTCTGTTTCTGCCTGTGGAATTGACAATGTTTCATTTGGGCAGAATTGTTTTAGATATGGAATATAGTTTTTTTCATTGTTGGGCATTGGCAAATGTCTCTGATCCTTTGTAACTGCACAGAACAAAGGTTCATTTTGCATTCTGAATGGGTCTGAATTGCAGAACAAGGGTGCAGGCTTGGTTTCAACATTGGTAGGGACGAAATTGGCCCCCCATAAACACACATGGTACACCCAAATCTATACTCTTATTGCAGACCAAACGCTAGGATTCTTCAAAGAAAATTCATACTTTAAAGTTCCATGAAGTATTTTTAATACCACGCATTACACTATGACCCTGACAAATGGATGGAAAATGGATGCATGCAGTGTTAATTTTCTCAATGAAAACTTTGACGACAAGTATACGTCGACAATCTTTTATTTCATGACCTTAAAACGACAACATAAATGGAAAAATGTTTGACGATGAAAATTACTGCGAAATCTCCGTTCATTATGCTCTGACGAGTAAAGACGAGATGGAATTGCTGGCTCTGATTGGGCAGACAACCTGGATCACAGTAGCCATATCAAAGCATTGGTTATTATCCTATTTAACCAATCATTTACATGTGCATAAAGCATGTACCAATTATCACTGCCTCCACACATCCTTCTCATTGGATGATTTGTTTTTTCCACTTGGTGGACGTCTGTGCAAATGCCAGCTTCCAGTGTATAACTAAAGTTCATTCAAAATGATTTTTGCCCCAATTTTCCACTCACCAACACTTTCTGGGAATTGCTGACCAAATCCCCAGATCAGAGCCAAATCAGTGTGCGATTGGTGGTGGCAAATTGGCGTTCGATCGCTATGTGTGAATTCATCGAAGACGCGACCTGACAGAGTCGCCAGTGCGTTGCAGACGCCCATCAGATATCTAGCAGGCTAAATATCTGGGCCTATCAGCGACACCAAATTCTGTAGGTGTGAAAAGTGCTGTGACTGACAATGAATGCAACAACAAACCGCAGCCAATGAGAGTGCAAGAGATGAGGGATGAGGTGAAACCCGAGGGAGGTGTTTTAGGAACTGCTCTTAGTGTTTAGGGGTATACACACACGCACACACACACACACACACACAAACACGCACGCACACACAAACAGTCATGTAATCATATATTTTTGGGGACCGCTCATTCATTTCTATTGGAAAATGCTAATGCTAACTATGACAACCTTAACCCCACCCAGCTCTAACCATAACCATAAGTTACCAAGCAAAATACAAGAGTTTTTACATTTTTAATTTTTTCATTGCAGTCATGGATTTTTATAAAATAGAGTTTTCCCATATGGGGACCAGGAAACTGTTCCCTATATGGTAAAAAAACAGGTATTCATCACGTTGTGGGGACATTAGGTAAGGTAAGGTATACCTGGACCACACAAACACACACACACACACACACACATAAATGTGCAAGGGTCATCCTGGAGAGAAGTGTCTTCCTGAAACTAAACCGAGACAAGTAACTGATAAGTAAACAGGAGGAAAGACGCATACGATTAATGCTTAGCCCTAAATGCCACACACAAATGGGTGTTTGATAGGTGTTTTGCTGCCCTAATATTAAAAACTATTACAGTACTGTATAAAATGGGCATGCAGTTAAATTTGATGGGTGTTTTAATGCCCTAATAACAAAAATGAAACAGGGAAAAGTATAAGTATGTGTTGTTGATATATGCAGAAAATAAATATGACATGTGAAGGAAATTTGATTGTATTGCACTTTTTCTAACAAACTTTGGGCATTCATTTTTATATATGAAAGAAGTACGGTAAGTCAGTAACACATTCACAGCCTAGATGACTAAGCATCATAAGGTATGGCTTATGTACTGTATAAGGCGTGCTTACGTATAAGGTATGCTTACATATAAGGTATGCTTACGTATAAGGTATGCTTATGTATAAGGTATGCTTACTTCTTAAGGGAAATTATACAGCCAGGAGAAATATCCTTCAGTAAAATCAATTTCAGTATCATTAACCTGTCTGAGAAAATTATCACTAAAAACTAAAATTAAACTTAAATTAAACCTGATTTCCAATGACTAAATGTTGACTAAAACAAAACAAAAAGAAGAGACTAACATGCGACCTTAATCCAACTACTACAATTTTCAGTAAATGACTAAGACTAAAACTAAATAAAAAATTCTTCCCAAAATTAACTCTGCATGTATGAAATGATACATAAAATGGAGATATCCCACATATATCGAAGTATAATGTACTGTTTCTATTATTGTTAGTACAATTGATATTCACCATATTGACCCAGCTACTGTGAATAGTTCAAGCTTTCACTGTGGGTTAGCCTGGTTACAGTCAGTTATCCCGACAGGCAAAACGAAGTGGAACAACACCATCGTCAAAGCAATTTCGGTTTATTAACTCTTTCCAAGCCAGTTAGCTGTAATGCAGATTCATTTAGCTTTTTCCACTCCAGGCTGCTAAATCACTAACGTGAGTAAGTACAGTGAGAGTACTGTGGGTTTAAAGCGATAAAGAGCAGTGGATACAGTGCAGAGATTAAAATGAGAAGATCCCCATCAGTTTCACCAATATGCATCTTGCCCGTGTTCAAGCCGTAGCGATATGAATTAAAATTAGATTGCAGTTCAGCCAAATGCCAAATGTGGTTCTGTTTGTACACATAATCTAGTTTGGTGCTCGGCATCCTTTTAAAGGATTTGATCATTCTAAATGGACAAGGCTATTTTGCCAAATACTGAGCATTTGTTGCGCCTGCAGAAATTTGATTTTAATGTTTTCATCTATGGTTATGCATAGTCCTAAAGTCAATTATCTTTAATTTAGGTGCTAAATTGCCATTTGCTTGACGTCTCTCTTAATTTCGGGTGATGGGCAAATGTAAAACAGATTCATTTATTTAAATCAATAACCATGCAAATATATATAATCTTTTTCATTATGGTTGGACTGAAACAGCATCTCTTTATAAATTGTTTCATAAAGCAATTAGGTTTAGCCACTTGCAGAGATTTTACTATGCTGGTACCATTATTTTGGACCGAGGGTGTGATACTTTACGAGTCTGAACTGTCCATTTTGGTTATCAGCTTTCCTAATAGGATCAGCCATATTGGGCATTCGGCTTGGATCACTGTTTGTCAACAAAACAGCAAAAAAAATAAAATAAAAATTGGATATTCCAGACCAAGATGCTGCATGAATTACATGGTATAAAAGGGCATCTCTCTGTTCAACTCTTTAAGTTAAATTTTAATTTAAACTCTATTGTAACAACGATTATAGAATGATATGCTACTGCCAAGTTGTTAGTAATGAACAATACTAATATTTTGTGTTACTGTACATTGCAACTAGAATTCATCAAAACGAACAAAAGACTAGATCTCTTTGTTTTTAAAAAACTAATCAGCATTCATAAGTTTGAAATATAAAAGGACAATTTAAAAAATACTGATGGATTAGCGTTTTAAAAGCTACGAAGCATTTATACACAAAATTCACAATTTGTTTAATGTATGTGAGGTTAAAAGTGATTTATTATAGTAAACCCATATTGACAGTAATGTATCACCACTGGACTCTTGAACAAGGTCCTTAACCCCAAAAAAACTGCTCCAGGGTCAGCAGATAAATGGGCAGACCCTGTACAGAGCCCCCCAGCTCTGTTTCCTCACATGTATGTCGGTGTGTGAGTCTCATAGAAGAGCTGCATGTGAAGATTGAAATTTTGCTGCTACCCGTAAAATGACAAAAACAGACATCATATTCTGTTCTGTATTCTATTCTACTCTGTGCCGCATTTTGCATGCCAAAATTCTGTTATTAATAGTAGAGGGTAAGGAAAGGAAAATAAACCAATAACATGCTGGAATTAGTGGCAGAAGACCCCTGAATTACTGAATAGTACAACATAAGGAATCCATGCTGGTTGGTTGGATGAAACTTCACAATGGAGTATTCTAATTAACTCCATCTGCAATTTCAGGTTCCCCTCAGAAATAAACTGCCCACTCAGGAGATAAACAGCATGGGATGATGTTTTGTCTGTTTGCATGTTTATCACAAGAGGAAGCCAGAGGATCCACACACAAACACGAGAAGAACATGGAAGCTCCACACACACAAAACTACACGCCTGAAGCAGAACCTCCAGATCCACCCAAAAATGGCAAACTTTAAATTAAATAATAAAACTAATATTACTTCAGTTTGAAAAAGCAGGAGGAACTGGAATTATTCCCTGACCTCATTTTGAAAAACTAAATCAAGCAACTGGAAAATAAAGGGAAATGGAAGAAACCTGATGGGATATTTTCTTTGACAGCTGGATGATCATCTCTTCTGTGCTCAGCAGCTGCAAAACAACAACTGTGTCAATATGAATAAGGCACAGCAAGACTGGCACACACCGGGCATCATTTCCCTTGGCGCCTGTCGGTGGGCGAGTGCGCCAGCATGGCACTGCTGTGGAGAGCTCCGTCCAGAAAGGGACAATTATCGCACCTCAACTGAAGGCCTGAATCAAAGCTTCAAGACCTTCTCGCTCTGAAGGGTCTGGCAGAATATTGGATTATTATACTACTCAATTTAACTTGAACAGTTCATGTAATAGTTGTACCACGGCTGCCCATTTTTCTGTACTGTTTATGAAAATGCTAAGATGTAGTGATATACTGAGACATGGTCCATTAATGTCTTTATGTATGGTAGATTGGCAGATTGCTGGAAGACAAGTATCCCATTAGGCACGCTGATGAAAATTAGACTTTGTGCTCCAGAAATTCATCATAACCTTGACAGAATAAGGAGCTAGGAATGAAACCCCCTCAGACAAGCGGTGCTCAACACATATACAATCTACAGGGCTTTCAGACAGGCACTGCCTCCCTGAATTTTTCTATACTGTATGTGTGAACTCAAATGGCCAAATCAGTTGTGCCAGACATTAAACGGACTTTACCCTGCCAGCTCCCTAATACAAAGTCTGGGCAATTTCCAATTGACCCCCCATGTATGAATGGAGCAGGGAGCATTCTGGAGAATTCACCTCAGGGAAGCGAGAGTGTTAATGATGCGACTGGTGTGAACACTGAAGAACACATTCATCTGAGGGCTAAGAAGAAGGATCATTTACAGGAAGAAGACCCCAGTGGACGTGACTAACTGGAGAGACGACAAGATTCAGGAACTTCTGTCAGTAGTCCTGCAAAGAAAACACTGGGATTTCCGCAGTATGGTTCTTGTGTCATGTCCTGCCTCCTGCCTGCTCTGCCCTACTGCCGCCCCTTGTCTAAACCAACCGGGACATTTCTGGTAGGTGTGAACACGTCTGACACGGACAATTTCCGGCTGTGAGCCACATGTGTGAAAAGGCAACTCCGGAAAAGTTCCGGACCTGATTCTCCAGACAATGTTCAGAGATCATGTGCGGAAACAGCTTATGGGAGCATATGGACTTTATGAAAAGGTGCATATAGCCTATACACACTCATACAGTACAGACAAGACACACACAAAGACGTGAATGACTACCGGTACACAGTGCTAGATTAATGATTACTGAGAATAAATCATTTTATGAGTTTTTAAAAGAATATTACTTGTATTGATTTTGACTTGCTGTTTGATCCAGAATTGCAGAAGGCGTAATGACAGAAACAATTAAGACTCTTTCAGAAGTACCAGCTCAGAGCGCAGAGATGCTAAGAAAATGGGAGTATTACAATTAAGATAAATTTTAACTTAGGAGGAGTGACATTTAACTACTAGTAATATAAGGAAATGTATGATTTATTAGCCTTGTTAAGAGGTCAGAATATGGATGGATGGATGGATGGATGGATGGAAAATGTAACCTTGCCTGGTCCTTTTCGAAGCAGGGCTACATGGACACCCCCACATGACGAGGAACAGCAGGTGTTCAGTGTTCGCTTGGGAAAGCAGGGTCCCGCACATCATTGTTCAGAATAGAGAGTGGAGGCCTGCAGCAGCAGGAGCAGGATGTGCTGTGTAAGCACCTTTCATGAATCACAACACCTGTGCTATTCTTAGAAAACAATTTGCACCTGGGGACAAGTTCACAAAGCTGTATAATAAAACGATGCAATAAAATGTGTCTTTTCTCCGAGGCTTTGTAAGAAGTCATCGCTCCAAAGCAAAACTGGAAGGCGGGGAACTTTCTATTCAGGCCGGCAGCCCACACACACTCACAGAGACACACATTTACTATCAATATTCAATATACACACACGTGTGAAGCGTCCCTGCGCAGAGGTTTGGGAACTAAAGTGGTCTTCTAGCTACCCAGAAAGTAACTTTCGGAGATAGAAGAGTCTTGTTAATTTTTTATTCTGTACTACTGCTCATTTCAACACATTGTAATGTTAAATTGTATTATACATTTATATGTATCTAATATACATTTACTACCCAACACGAATAGCTTAAAACATTTTCTTTGACTGCCGAAGACCTGGCCTGCTGAGGAAGTTGCCCCAGGCCCAGGGGGGCCAGCTGAGGGCCAGGCTGGTAAGGGTGGCACATAATGCGGACCTGATCATTTTGCATGGTGGTCCTGCTTAACACTTTTGTACAGAGCTGTGAGTCTCTCTCTCTCTCTCTCTCTCTATATATATATATATATATATATATATATATGTGTGTGTGTGCGTGTGCGTGTGCGTGTGTGTGGTTCTGGCTGATTAAAATCATCTCTAGCTTATCCTCAGGTAAATTCCATCTCATACTCAGGTAAATTCCTGCTCAGTTTTTCACGAATCATCAGGTTTTTCCTCCCAGCTTAACCTCTGCTTATTTATAGTACAACCTGAGCTCATCTTCAGCTTAGTCTTAGAGCTTTCAGATCCTTGTGTCACTGAAGAGTGAATAAGGATACATTCCCTCACCTGTAAACATGCCACAGAACTTCTGTCACCAAATACCCATTTCTGTGCAAAGCTTGATGATATGCATGCTTGTTTTACCTGCCTTTTCACTTTGTCAGTGCCAAAAAGCCATAGTAATTGTAATCACTTTTCTATCACTATTTCTAAATACATTTTCCTTTTCACACAGGGAACCAATGATTTGTAATAAAATGTATAAATTGATTACAGCAGCCTTTCTGGTACATTAGACATAAATAGGTGACACCAAGTCTTGGCAATGGACAAAAGTGTCAAAGGACAATATACACAGCACCCAGGTTGGAACGAATGTAAACATGTAAACAAATTCCAAAATGGCAGGTGAGAAACACATCATTATGTATCTCTCAAGTACATTGGGAGAATAGCAGTTTATGCCAGTAAGTTAACTTGCCTGTACATGATGCAACGGTCTGACACAGGTAAGATTTGATTTGTCTGAATATTTATGCAGGATGCACTGAGATTGTGATGTGAGGTTTAGATAAAATAACCTGACATGTGGAAAGTGTTTGAAAATGTGGCTCTTTGTAGGCCCTAGTCAATGTGGACTCGTCTGACAATCTATTGTTATGTCAACCTGTTGTCATCCGACAGACATTAGATGTCGTAAGAAGAAATTTATATTTTCTGATCTGATGTCATAATTTAAATAACGAGCAAGAACAAAGATGGTTATCACTGTGATCTCACCCCTCCAGTGTTGTGAATTCAGGGTAGAGGTATTCCGTCCACAGCCAAAAAGCATGTTTTGTCCCTTGTACCCAGGGCTTCCAGAGACAGGGCCTAGGATCTCTGTGACCCTGCCTAAGTGCTTACAGGATATGGGTCATCCGCAGTATCAGGAGTACAGCTACATTTAGGAAGCTCCGTTGCTAGATCAGTTACTACACTAACACTGAAACGGTGTCCATGCTGGAACATTAAGGGGTCTTCTTGTCAGGGTCATCAGAACTGTGTACCAAGATGGATGGATGGCCGGAAATACAGTTCACAGTGGTGGTGGGGGGGGATAAAACTCCTTGGCAGTATCAGCAGTGCAGTTTTATCGGCCCCCTTTCAACTACTAATAACAGAGGAACCCATCCATCCATTTTCCAAACCACTTATCCCATTGGGTCGAAGGGAGTCCGGAGCCTATCCTGGAAGCCATGGGCACGAGGCGAGGAACAACCCAGGATGGGGGATCAGCCCATCGCAGGGCACACTCACACACCATTCACAGCTATGGGCAATTAGCCTCGGCATGTCCTTGGACTGTGGGGGGAAACTGGAGTACCCAGAGGAAACCCCACAACAACATGGGGAGAACATGCAAACTCCACACACAGGGAACCCAGGCAGTGACTCGAACCCTGGTCCCAGAAGTTTGAGGTAACAGTGCTAACCACTGCACCACCACGGAGCCCAAACAGAGAAAACAGAGAAACCATGAAGTAAATATGGGAAGTAATTGAGTCGATTTATTGAACTATCTAATAGCTCAGATCCACAAGAATCTAGCTGGTAGAACAAATATTCAGGATCTCTCAGGTATTGTAGACCAATACCAATACAGACAGTCCCAACTTAAAGGCAAGCAGCTGTGAGTTTCATAAAGCTTCACAGAACAACATAACGATACAGCACATGTAATGAATTTGACTGTTAATGAGGAAGCTCCCTGTACAGTAGGTGCACAGGTCAAAGCGAGGCACATCCTGCACTGGGAATCTGGGACTAGCCGCCACCATGCCACATTAACTGTCTGTGGGAAGTGCCAAAAATGCAAACTGACTTAGCATTTGTCTACTGGACTTCACCCCCTCTGTAGGACTTGCCCCTTCATCGCCAACAAAATAATGGCCGCTTGCCCTTTTAGAGACGAGATGGGGGTATTTGGCATTAGTCATCTTAACTAATATATGCAAAGCATTGGATATAAAAATAATGTCAATAAATTAAATGAAAACGATAAAGTTTAGATGAAAAGAAGCCTTATAGGAAAGAAAACCGTGCACGTGAGAAAAAAGGGCACAGCCCGGGTACAGTTCTAAAGTCCATTTCTAAACCTTATAAGGTACATTTACCTACCGCTAGGGTACAGTTGGCAGACCCTTGGGGGTACATCCCCGGTTACAAGTCATTGTACCCTGAAAGGTATAAATTAGTATTTTTCTTCTGACAGTGTATGAGCAGGACAGGGCCTTTATAAACCTTACTCAACACGTGATGTCCTTCAAGGCTGGCCGAGTTATTAGGCAGCCGTGTCAAATTAAGGGGCCGCCGGTCATGCGGGTTCTCCTGATGGAGCAGCTGGCGCACCAAAGCTCCATTTATGGAGGGTCCATCATGCATGGCGATGGTAGATTGCGCTCTCTTCCACACGCTAATAAAACTCCACGGGCTTGCAGTTAACAGGCGTCAGCGAGATGACGGAGCAGCAATAACGAGAGATGATTCTGAGAGTTTATGAGGCTACACTAATATTCAGGCAGGTAGGATAAGTTAGCGATCGGCTTCATTGTACCATGCGTGCAGAGTGTACAGAAAACATCCTACAAACTGCAACACGTATTGCTCGCTAATTAGTGTTTCAATATGTTCTTCGTATAAAGCTGTCTTTTGCTTTTGCTTAAATACATTAAATAAAGTTAAAGGTAAAAAGAGGTTTTTATCAATAATGCACAGATCCTGAGTGATTAGAGATGGTAAACAGACTGCAATTATACAACACATTTTTTCTACTCCTATGAGTAATCAAAGTGCTTCACAGTTATGCCACACATTGGTGGCGAAGAAGGCCATGCAAGGTGCCAACCTGCACACCAGGAACAATTTGGAGTTCGGTGTCTTGCTCAAGGACACTTCAATGGGGTCAGGAGGAACTAGGGCTCAAACCTGCAACCCTCCGGTTGCCAAACAACAGCACTACCACCTGTGCCAATAATTTTATGCAACATCATGATGTCATTTTTCACTTTTATTGGGTTTTTAGCATTTCAGCTATAAAACTAAGTCTATTGCCTACAATGGAATAAATTTTAACAAAACAGTCATTCTTGACATAAACATATACAGTAGTATAATTTTTATGGTAGCACATCACTGAGTTCTACCTTAAGCAGCATAAGCAGAAGTTGGACGATGGATGGATCACTGAAATTTGCTACGTTGTTAGGAGACCTCCATGTTCACAGCAACAAAATATCAGTAAATTTGTCCTGTACCCATAGCTGGGCGTATAATCATGGTCCTTCATGAGTGAGGCATTTCCTCAGCCTCCTCTGAGAAACAGAGCTACACATCAGTGTCCACACCATTTCCCTGAGTCCTGCGCCTTGTGGTTTTTTGAAGCAGTTATCAAAGCAGGGATTCCTAACAGACACAATCAGATTACAGGCCTTGGCACCAGGTCTCACCTGTGACATGAATTTGCTTAACTCATGAACCATGAATATTTAGCATTCTCTTCAGGAGGTTGCTCCTACACAAGGCCACCATCGTATTAATAGAACACCCCAATCATAGCTGAGTAATGAACCTCTAGTCAAATGAATTTCCTGCCATTACAGACGATTTACCCTAAAGCAAGGTTTCCTAATTTTGGTCCTGGATGGCCAGAATCTAACACAGTTTGCAGATTTTCCTACTCAAAAAAACCTATTCAACCTGGTAATTAGTTGAATACTTTGTGTCTGAGCAGGAAAATCTGCAAATTGTACGAATTTCAGGCCCTCTAAGACTGTAACCGAGGGCCCTATGGAGTTAAATCTGGGTTAATAGTTTTGAACTAAAGTTTCTATGCTGCTATGAACTTTAAAAAAACACAAAAATGCATTCAAACTAAAAATAACTGTTTGAAAGTTTTTAGTTTTCAGTTAAAACCTGTTGTAAACCTATTGTAAGTCAAGAATACATTTTAATTCAGTACACCTAAACAGCATAGCCTAGCCTACAGTCTACCTTAAACACTTTAAATGCTTTGAACACTTACATTAGCCTACAGTTGGGCAGAAATTTTTGCATACAGCCAATTTTATAATAAAGTGTTAAATATCTCATGTAATTTATTGAATAATCACACCCATCATAAAGTCGAAACATCATAAAACGGACCATTGCAGCCCAGGCAGTGTCAGTATTTGGTGTCTAGCTCAAGCTGCTACTGAAGGCGTACTTTGTTATGCTGTCTCATTATTCCACACCTCTCACGGTTGATATCACGCCCCTATGCCAAAAGTAAGATTTGAAACTGTATAAAACAAGATCTGAATCTGAAAACAATAAAGCAACTGAAAAAAATGAGACCTCAAACATCAAAAATAAGCGTTTGATAATGAAAAATAAAAATAAAACCAGCACAGAGGTACTGCTGGTCAGCACAGCATGTTGGAATGACGCCAGCTTTGTAAATAGTTCCAGTAATCGCTCGTGTTGTTATAAATGTGCTGTGTGTTATGTCATGTATAGTGCTTAATGTTCCTCGCTGTACGTAGTGTGTGTGTACAGTATGTGTGTGTGCGCCCACCGTGTGTATTAGGAGTAAGTGGGGCGACAAGCACGGTGGGCAGTGGGAGTGTGTGGGGCTGCAGTGGTACGGGTGAATAAACGCCATCTGGTGATTAAACCCCAAAGTATCTCTGCTGTCTAATTATTCCGAGCATGGCTCAGCGACCCACTATTACAAAACATTTATTTCAAAAAAATCCAGACCTGAATGAAAAGTATTTTTTTAAATGAAAAAATACGGAAGCCCTAAAGGGCAAATATGAAAACACACCAGCAAATACAAAAACATGCTAGCAAATACAAAAACACACCAGGAAATACTAAAACATGCTAGCAAATACAAAAACACGGCAGCAAATATGAAAACACACCAGCAAATACAAAAACATGCTAGCAAATACAAAAACACGGCAGCAAATATAAAAACACGGCAGCAAATACAAAAACACGCAAAATATGAAAACTGAGAAATGGGAAAACACACCAGGACAAAACGAAAAGACAGGGCAATGACATGTTTCCAGCTTCCCGGCTAACATTAGCTGACTAGACTAAGGTTGACATATCAGGCCAGCAACCTTGTTTTATCCTAAATCAGCAGTCAAGGTAACAAGTTATTGAGCCTCTGAAGTCCGCTATCCCGTCCTCGGTATACAACAGAAATTTTGCCAAGCCGTTTAACAAACTCCTCAAGTTTTTGTCATAGAAACATTTAAAAAACACCGCCAGAAGCCTTAAATGGTGTACTTAAAATATATATAGGTAGAAACTAAATATATGTTGAGATATTTTTACTTTTTGTGAGGAGACAGTAAAAAGAACAAGAGTGACTACTCATGTGTCTGAGTCTCGAAGCAGCGCTGATCCACCACCCATTTGGTTCCTGATAATGTTATACTATCCATCCATCACTGTAACCGCTTAATCCCAACTGGGGACGTGGGGGGGACCGGAGCCTAACCTGGGCAGTCGCCAACAATGTTATACCATTACGTGTTAAAAAATTATTGTTAGCTTATTCACATTTGTACCATTTTCACAACTTTTAAACATTTTTTTCAATGGACCTTGCAAATAACAATTGAAACTATATGTATGGTGCAACCGATTATTGTTCAGTAGTGCATAGGGCTCAAACTTAGTGGTACTTTACATCCACCATAGGCTACGATCTGAGCTGGTGAATCCCCTGCAGTAAATCTCAGTAAATCTCCGTATCCATGCAGAAGGAGCGATCAGGACTGTCAGGAGGAAATATTCAGTTTTGAATGGTACTTTACCTTTGGAAATGTTGAATATAAAAGAGGGAGACAAAGAGACTCAAATAAACAAAACAGTGAGAATTTTCCATATCTGTCTGTTGTTCTGATAAAGTACTGACAGACCGAATAATGACCGCTTCATTTGTGGTGCCAGTTTTTGACATTTGTCAAAAATTTGTTACTGTAGGTGCAAAAAAAGTGCAAAGACCACTGATAAAAGTGCTAAGACCATTGATAAAAGTGCAAACAAATATGCAAACAGAAAACCCAAATGTCTGAACTTCTCAATATTTCCTGGCAAGGAAACAGGTTCTCCCACAAGTAAGGGATGTTCCCTGGGAGTGGTTAATCTAGTGAGTAATTATAAGAACACAACAGCAAATTAATTGACCTTGAAACAAATGAATCGATCGGTTTTTTACCTCTAAAACACATTCATTTATGTGCGATCAAACCAAATTTGTTGTAACAACCACGAAAACAGGCAGAGCACCGTAACCTTAACATTACAGCCCAGA
Organism: Mormyrops boulengeri; assembly: GCA_026781065.1. NCBI lineage: Eukaryota > Metazoa > Chordata > Actinopteri > Osteoglossiformes > Mormyridae > Mormyrops > Mormyrops boulengeri. Next base: position 18,833,566 of record JAODLD010000016.1, read on the forward strand.
ACGAAGTAATGGCTTAATCTTGCAATTACATGACGACATTACGGTAATGATGATATGTAATAATAAACGATGAGTAAGAAAGTGATTTATATTTGTACTTATTTGTGAATACACCAAAACATCTCATCTGCTTCAGAGTCACCCCCACCGTTTGAAAAACCATATCATTCACGATATCCTCAAAACTTACAGCAGGAAACTCACATCCATGAAAGTCTTCTGCTTTCAGTGTGTATGGTCACATTTAATAAAACCTGTTTTCTCTTTGTATCTTTTGCTTGAATCTGGCACCTGAAGATGTACCTTTGGATTAACTATAGTTATGACTGTCGGGAAATGACAGGCTCACTGTCCAATCACTAGCACAAGCATGTGATGATCAGTACTGTAGGTACATACCCTGTACTGTAGGTACATACCCTGTAGGTACATACCCTGTACTGTAGGTACATACCCTGTACTGTAGGTACATACCCTGTAGGTACATACCCTGTACTGTAGGTACATACCCTTTCAAATTTCAGTGCCACTAATATTGCAGTGTTTCCATATTTGCTGGTTTATTTGCCCTTCAGGGCTTCCGTTAAAAAAAAAAAATGCCTATTTTGCGTTTGAATAGATAGTTGTGTTTTTTAAAGTTCGACATCAAAACTTTTACTTTCAGCTTCAATTCATTTTTTCAAATTAACAAAACTAGTGGCCTTGATTTAGCTCCATAGGAACCCTGCCCTAAAGCATTTGCATAGATATGGGATTTAGAATTATTATTATTATTATTAAATATTATTATTATACTAAGCAGTGAAAATATTCCCCGAAAACAGCAAAACATATCCATTCTAATACTGCGCCAAAACTTTGTATCAGATGGGCAGTGGTATCACAAGAGGATTTGCTGCTTGATGTGTGTGGAACACATGACCACAATCATTGTAAGCAGAATGAACTGGCACATGGCGCTATGCGGTTTTAGACCGCTGGCTTATGTAATCATGGATAACAGGACATCATACCTAAGATGAGGTGATGCTGCTTGTTTGGCTGATGTGTTCGATCAGAACAGTTTCACAACCTAATATCACAAGCCTACCTAGCAACAAGGACAAGGACAGCGAAGTGTGTTAGGGCCTGTTTCTCCAAGCATTTGTCCCTGTCTGCAATGACGCATGTTATTTGTCTTGTATCTTCTATGGGGCTGCGTTCATTGGTCAGTTTACTTTAGTGCAGTAGTACTTTCACCCTGTGGCATCAGGCTTACAGTTAGTGATTAGTCTTGTATTAGGTAGTATGCTATTGTTGGAAGAAAGTACGGATATCTTGTTGGAGAATTCTGTACTAATGTAAACGTTTGTTTAGTTACAACACACTACACAGTGTGAATCTCAGAAGAAAACAGTAATGGAAACTGTGGGCGTCTGGTCACTCCTTAATCCACTTTTCTGTTTACAAAATAAATATGTTTTTTTCATGTTCTTTATCACACCGGTACTTGTATTATCTGTGCTAGATCTTGAGCAGGATAACCAATTTGAAAATGGATGGATGGTCAGTCTATGTCAGGGTTACCCAACTCTGGTCCTGAATGGCCAGAATCCAACTCTGTTTACAGATTTCCCTGCTCAAATACACTTACTAAACCTGGTAATTAGCTGTGTAAGATGTATTTGAGCAAACTGTGCTGGATTCTGGCCCTCCAAGCCCTGAACTGGGGAACCCTGGTCTAAGTGCTTATCCAGGCAGCACAGGGTAACATAAGATGGGTCCAGCCTCATTTTTTCTCAAGCAGAACGAGCAGTTAACCAAGATGAGAAAGGGACACTGTGTCATAACACTGGATCATAAATTCCCAAACTAAAGCAATAATACAATTCTACAGATAAGCATGAGCCATCTACAAACTCTTAGGATGGACTGAGAAACTGAAGAGAGCAAAAATTAACTACAATATACTCAATGACTCCTACCCAACCCAGAACTAACCAGAGTCTCAGTGCTGAAATCCACTCAGAGTTGCTGCTCAGAGACAGGGCTCTACAACGAAAATTCATTTTAATTTAGCCTTTCAGTTCTGTTGCCATAGTGGCTAATCTGCCTAAGGAGTCCTGCGTTTTGCTGCCTTTGTTCAACCACAGTCAGCATCCGTCTCCTCGTTTGATGGATTCTGAGAAGACCTGCTCGGCTTCTACCGCTGTGACATCTCACAGCCCTCGCCTGCTCGCCTTGGGAATCCGACAACTAATAACACAGAACGTTTGGATTTGTTCCAAAGGACACAAACAAAATGACACCAGGTGTTTCAACAGTCTCTCTCTTTCTCAGCAGTACTTCTGAAGCTTAAATGAAAAACTGGAAAACACCAAAGGTGGGTGCCTTTGGTCTCTCATTCGCTTAACCATGTGACCTCAACCCACACACCTGCATTGTTCAGATAGTAGAACTTAATATTATAGACTGATCAAGGCCATAAACAATTTGGCAGAGCTGTAGTTGCTTGGCAGATGACAAACTGCCGTCCCACAAAAATGCTTCCTAAAAGAGAACATACTGCTGAGGCAGTACTGAGTCCAGCTTGGAATTACTTTTCAACTTTCTTCCACTGAACTCCATCTCAACAGATGATCACCCAGTCAGACGTGCCTACTGTAGCTATTTTGGTATTATTTACAACATGTATGGTGGGAATTTGCAGTCCAAAAAGAAACATCTTTCTTAAAACCCTGTCATTTGCTTTTGGTACCACCAGTACTTATTCTTGTTTTTTTTTTTTTAAAAAAAGTTTTACATTTGCAAAAGTACTTGGTAAAAAATCACTCTCCCAACAGCTGGCCAGCAGATCCATCATGGAAAATCATCACCTTATTTTGAAAGGATTATTGCCCAATCTGAATTGACATAGCTGACTTTCTCTAATTCTACAGCCTTTTTTTATTGCAAATATTTCACATTAAAATTTGGCAAAAGACTGTCTGAAGTCTTCCTATCACATGTGTGAAAGTAGGACATACATTAATTTTTTTCTACGCTTGATTTTTAGCATACAAAAAATTGGCCAAGTCATGGCTGAATAACTGAATGAGATTGTGTATTTTGTAAAGATCTATAAGAAATATGATATGACTGCTCAACAAATGGGTAAAATGTTCAGCTTCATGCTGAATAATTTCATGCTGAGCTGGTTTCTTCAGCATAGCAGTATGGGAGATGTTCATGCATAATGCCCCCCCGGGGAGAGATCTGTCAGCAGCTGCCAGAACAAGCCGATCTTAGCGCTGCATCATTGTTTATGTCTTTGATGGTTCAGGGTCAATCTGAGGCTAGTTCACTGTACAACACCTAGATATCGCACAAAAGATTTCAAAGCCATATCCAGTATCCACATCTGGGCATGTTTTTCTTGTAGTCACAAGTTTTATCTACATCAATAATCCCCACTCAGATATCAAATTGATTTTTCCGTAAAATGCAATATTTAGCCTCATATTACACAATGCCAGTGGGGTATGCAGTACCTGTAGGATCAGGAGAATTGGTCTGGTATGGTCTGTGTGATAGATTTTGTACATAATTAGGTAATTAACCATCTTTTTGGGTGTTGGCTGCTATCTACTCCTCTACATTATTGCGCAGTAATTGATCAATTAAAAAAAAAAAGAGAATATCTAGGCATGAATTACCTGTCTGCCAGCTGTCCGAAGCAAATGATTCTTAACAACATAAAAAAGGTCTAAGTTCTAACAATCTATTACTCTATAATGGTAATATACAATTTAATAGTAATATATAGTTTTTATAATGAATGTATAGCAAAACACTGAGTCATGTGGAAAGTGTTAAGATATATTTAAACATTACCTCAGCAATTCAGTTCTTTGTCTTTAGATCAGCTAATGCTCCTTACCGTACATTAAAAGAATACTTAAAAGAGGCTGCCTTATCCACTTTAACTGAATTTAAGGAGAACACTGGAGAAAGTTCTATGGAAAAAATGTGAATCATCCAGCTGCACATTGTGAAACCTGCGATGCAGTCATGCTATAATTAGCAAAGAACGCAAAGAAATAAATGTGAGAGAAACTTTACATGTATGCTTAAGAAGGCATACCCTTAAGAAAAAAAATAGGAAAGCATTTATTTGGATAGTTATGCTCAGCAAACATCACATATGATGACCAACCAACACAAGATAACAAAATGATGACGTGTGGAACATATGCTGGGAAGTTATGGATGTCTTATTAAATGAGCGCTTTGCCTGTTGTTTTATCTATACATCAAGGAATTTGCTAATTGACCTCTGCTTTGTTGTAGTTAATCAGTTTCTACACTCTACATAAATTTACAACAGAGAAGATCTATTGTGTTTACTTGCAATTAGTAGAATCATGGTTCAACTAGAGTAACTGAGGGCAGCTAGAGGAACGATACAAAGAAGCCCTAAACTTTTGACCGGTGGGTTTAGGTCACGAATAACAACCTCTAAGGAATGTGGTGAAAACATTCCCACGGACTCACAACTGTACTAAATGTGATCCGGTGACCATTAGCAGCAGAGAGTAATTCTCACTGACAGCACCTGCATCCGAACCGAGCAGAGTTACCGACCCAGCTGGGGCTGCTGGGAAATACGGAGGTCTACTGGGGGTTGCTGGATGGGTGACTTGTCGACCTGGATGCAATCATATTTTTCCGACTAGATGCATCGCCGTTCATCAAAACGTGGAAACCGAGGAGACCTCACAAAGGTTCATCTTCACTTGATGGCCCAGACTGAGTCCAGGGGACCACATAGGGAGTAGAAGCATGAACACAAAGTGTCTGCTTACATCCTCCTGCTTCTCGGTCACTTTATTGTGTGCAACGTGTGGAAAATGATCCACTCATATGCATGAATTGGGAGAGCATTGGCTGTCAATCCATTAATACTCTCCCTGCTGTCTTAAACACCTCTGAGGGGATGTGTTGAAAACAAAGTCAATATTTATGAATATTTCAGCTGAGGGCTAACTTACTGCCCTGGCAGTATCGTGTCAGCAACACTTGAGCGTATCCACGGGAAGAGTGTTTGCCTGCCTGTGCTGAAAATTTTAGCCTTTTCATGTTCTCACTTCCATCGATATGTGCCAGTCTATCTTCAGCAATGCCGGCCTAGGCAGACATCCATCTGCACAGCGGCTGCTAGCACTGTTATCTGAAGGGCAAACAATGATTAGAGATGTGTGCTAATTTGAGCTTAAAGGATCGAAGGCGCTCAATATCCGGCAGTCAGCGGGGAAAACAGATTAAGCTACTTGATATGGCAGCCGTGAGAAGTTCACAGTCTAAAGAACTGATGTGATAAGCTGTCCAGAGGGTAAGACATTTACCAGAGATCATCCGTTGCGCAGGTTAGCCTTTAGCCTCTTCTGATGGTGGTAATTATATGATTCACCTCAGAACCAGGGCCCTGACTTTCCTTTATATGAATCGGATGAGAAAACGGGGGGTCAGGGTTCCGCCCGTGTCATTAAGATGAATGGCACAACCAGCCTGTCACTTACGTATATGCCGTAAGTTAACCAACACCGTACGTTCCAACACCCAGGGCCGCACATCCGATTCTCCTCCAGGGCCATGCAGGCAAACATCTGTCTTTCCTTGATTTAAACACTTCCAGTTTGTATTACAAAGAAACCTGATTATGCTGGTAATTAAAGAATATTATGTAAATACTTTACCCTTAAGATCAACAATAAGATTAGATGAAAATCAATAAATGTTTTTGAATAAGGGAGGCTCAGTGGTGCACTGTTGCCTCCTGCTTCTGGGGCTGTACAGTAGGTGATTCCCAGCCCTGACTTGTTCTCCTCACGTTTGAGTGGGATTCCTCTAGGTACCATAGTTTTCTACTGTAGCACAAACACATGTTGTTCAGTTAATCGCCATCTCTGAATTACCCATAATCCAGACGAGCATGCGTGTGCTCTGCGATGGACTGGCATCCTGTCCTGTACTTTATGAGATAGTCTTCAGTCTCCCACCAATACTATATTTTTTTGAATAAATTTCTGTATGTAATCAAATCCACACAACAGGTACTGGGACCTTTATGCTAAAAAGCATGGGAGAAACTCTATGTTTGTAGGTTAAACTTCACACATAATTTCATATGAAACTACACCACCACCTCCAAACAATGGAGGAAGAATAAATAGTTTTGTTAGTTATTTTTTTGTTATTGGGGGTATCAATCATGATAAAAATGGGACACGGCTTTTCATTTATATTTTACTTATATGACCCGCTTATATGACATGTTCACGATTCTTTTTAAATCTGGCCAGCAGATCGATCTTTCATTTTCCATAGAAAAAAAAAACAATATAATGGACACTGGCAAGTTTCACCACACCTTAAAGAAGAAAAAGTTAAGACAACCTAAAATTTCAAGGCAACTTACTGCACTAGATTTTTGAGGACTCAAACTTTTAAGTTTTGAAGAAAACCACCTATTGTTGTACCAACTAATTATTTTTTATTTGGGTAATATACTGTATCTTTCATACCTATAAAATCAGATTTTTAGTTTTATTTACTAAGAATTACAAACAACAAAAGTTGTGACAACTTATTCTCTTTTCTTCAGATGATTTTTCTGTCATATGCGTAAAAACTTTAAAATTTGAGTCAAACATAAGAATTCATAACCGCAAAATTTATACAAACAAATTATTATAAATGAAGACAACAAAACAGTTCAATTAGCATGTTTATTTTAAACATGATAGTAATAAATAATAGCAGAAACATTTTGAGGATCCCTGTGGGGAATGACAGCAAACTTGACTGTGAAGGGCAGCTACCGGTTGAGGTGCCTATAGGGAGATGCGGGTCACAGGCCTTCCCCAAACTGTTCCCACAAAGGTGGAAGCATAGAATTGTCCAAAATGTCTTGATATGCTGAAGAATTAAGAGTTCCCTTCACTGTAGAACTATGGCGCCTAACCCAGTACCTGAAAAACAACCTCATGCCATTTTCCCTCCTCCACCAACCACATTTGGCACAATGCTGTCAAGCAGGTAACGTTTTGGCATCTGCCAAACCCAGACTTGCCCATCAGACTGCCAGACAGAGAAGCGTGATTTGTCATTCCACAGAACACCACTCCATCCGACACTTGGCGTGGCGCTTGGTGAAGAGAGGCTTGCATGCAGCTGCTCGGCCATGGAAAGCCATTCCATGAAGCTCCCGGTGCACAATTTCTGTGTTGGGGTTAATGCCAGAGGAAGTTTGGAACTCTGCAGTTGTTTAGTCAACAGAGTGTTGGCAACTTTTACTCACTATGTGCCTCAGCGCTCTGTCACCCCGCTCGGTTACTTTGTTACCTGGTCTGTCACTTTTCACAGACTGATTTATTGGTTAGGCAGTGTCCTATGATAGTAGCACGCTTGAATTCACTGAGCTCTTCGGAACAACCCATTCTTTCAGAAATGCTTGTAAACCTGGCAGCATGACAAGGTGCTTGATTTTATATACCTCTTGGATCTGAATGAAATACCTGAATTCAATGATTAAGAGGTGTGTCCCAATACTTTTGTCCATATAGTGTATGTCCATGCGTGTGTTTCATAGGAGAGCAATACGTGAAGACTGAAATTTTTCTGCTACGTGTACAATGACAAAACAGCCGTGATATTCTGAGGAGTGTCCCAATAACTTGGTCCATATAGTGTATCTCAGTATGTACAGCTGCATACAATTCCTGTTTAATTGTGATTTAACAAACAGTAAAACCTCTCTGTAGTTCTGTCACTAAGGCAGATTTTTCCATCTCCGGCAGTGGAGCATAGCCAAACAGCAAACTTCAGTCCTGACGGAATGGGATTCCCGATGCTCTGAGCGCTGTTATCCTGTGGAAGCTCATCCTCAAATATTTCCCATGACAGGAAATCTGTTTTCTTCATATCTGCTTTCCTGCGTATTAGAGACTATGGACTCCTTTTACAATTGCAAAACACAGAAATGCAACAAAAACAATTGTGTCCTTTATGATTTAGGAAGAATGGAATGAAACAAAAAGCTCATGACTAATTTTACAGACCATTTTAAATCGGCTCAGTAATTTCATAAGTATAGTCAGATGCAGAAAGGGGAATGGCATATTGTTTGTAATTATTTAAGCCTGAGAAATGGAAACGAAGTGACATTTGGAAATGAGAGTGATGGTGTTTAGTGTGATACAGCTGAGTCTTCACTTGCATACTGTACGTGTTCAGGTGCTTTTGGCTTACAGGTGATGTGATAAAAGCGGGAGTTTTGGTACCTGCTCCCTTGCTCCATCAACTGCTAACCTCTAAAGGATGTGAATCATCTGCAAATCATTGGCAATTCACTCCGCATCTGTGAACAATATCTCTGAGCCAGAGTGCGACTTCAGAACAGAGCAGGGGGGCGAATAGCATGCATAATGAAATGTCGCAGTTCAGCTCAGGTCACAAGCCTCGGCTTGCATTTATACAAATTATCTGATTAGTCTGATTAACATGGTTCTAAGTTCACTAGAAAGGCTTTCGTGCACTTCCAAAAAATTTGTGAAAAGGCACAGTCACCCTTCGAGAAGCACTAGGGAAGAAAAGCACAGATGAATGAGCCGAATTTATAATCTCTGTCAGCATATTTCACTTAAACATAAAGCATATTGCATATTTTCCCCCTGCTATTCTTCATATCACATGACCTCACAGTAAGGTATTTTTGATATTACTTTGTTTTTACTATATATTTTGTTTCACTAATTTTATTACATAATGTTTTGATATTGTAATGCCAGGAAGCCAGTTTCCTTATTAGCAAATGGCTAATTTGCCTGTCCCAGAATGCCCCTCTCTCCTTCTTTAATTAGCTTTGTATCTGTTGCCTGTAAATACTTGTAGCTTGTCCCAAAATGTGTTGTGTACTTTCCCTTTGATTTACCAGTCCTGACCTGTTTCATGTGTGACTCTGTTCTCTTTGTAAATACATATCATTTGTTCTAATGACTGTTAAATGTATGACCTCACCGTTTCTTGCCGTGAACTGTGGGTAGAGAGATTCACTTTTGTTTGTTGGTTGTATAGTGTCCTTTTAAGGGCGGATAATAAAAAAGTGTTTTCATGTTTGAAAACTGCCTAAGGCTCCCTTTACCATACCTGGGTTTAGTGGATACCACAGTGTTAATGGATATAATGTTACCAAATACAACGCATAAGCAGATGACCACACATTATTGTATACGACTCCTTTTAGCCATTTAGAGCTACGCGAACTTTGTGAAGTCTGTCGTGTTTATATAATGTGATGTGTCTATGGGTCAATCACAGAAGCTACACTCTCAGTGTCAGAGGACTTGTTCACAAAGATCACACCTGATTAAGGGCCTTTGTGATATTCAACAGTGAGACTGTGCCTCGCTGTTTGGTTCCCATGGGACAAACTTTGCCTGTCCAGGGAGAAATTCTGAGACACCTTGTTAGGTGCTTTTGGAACAGCCACAAAGAGGAGTTTGTTAGAGACTAAAAGGACGCATTCAGGGAGCGCAGACCAGGCCATTGTGAGCTCAGCTGGTTCCAAAGCCAATCTCCCATCTCTCCAGAGTCTCCGCTGTCGCTCTGCAGTTCCAGTCAGCACGTTGAGTCTGTCTCCACATAAAAGCCCTCCTCTTAATTTATTGATAATGAGGGATGTTGGGGGAGTTTAGATGCAGTATGTTTGCATTCCTTAGTGTTAATTTTACATTAGGCAATTGCCCAAACGAATGCATTATTATAGCCTCTGGAATTCTGTTTTTTGACATAATCCCTTTGATCAGCAATAAAGAGAAGGATATTTATTTGAGGTGACGGAGGAGTGACTCAGTAGTAGGGCTCATAATGATATGTTGGCGCAAAGTAATTGGTAGGTTACGTTAGCTACTAAAATCAATGAGATTATAATGAAGTTTTTGTAAAGCTTTTCTTGTATGAAGTTAAGACACTTTCACATTCAGCACATTCATAACTCTCTTTAACTGTTCTTAATTATAAATGCGATGCTTTATCTCCAGACTCTGTGAAGAGTTGCAAAGTCTGAAGGAAAGAAAAAAAAATGGAGGGAGTTATTTTGTGAAATGCTCAGCATGGAAAACCAACGCTAATCAATATAAATCATGAAAAAAACGAAAGAAGGATGAGCACACAAGGCCATATTTCACATCAGAACATATTTTCGAGCAGATGGGAATAAATGCAAGAAACCCAGGGGCCTGTTCATCTGAGCAAACACCCACTCCGAAATAACAGCATCCGACAGGAAGGGAAGCCGTCCCCAACGCAGAGCCACTAACAGGACCAGCCAGCGACAGCCTCCCTCTGATGTTTTAACAGAACTGAAATTAGATTCCCAAACAGCCCACTGAACTGAAACTTTACGCATCTGAGCAATGAAGACAGCACAGCCGGCACTGTACTTTTGCTGATCATACTAAAGGATTTATTGTAGGAATCCCTGACTGCATCTTTTGTGTTCTGTCCTTCCCTTTGACTGCTTCAGACCTAGTAATGTCAGAAATGGTTCACCTCCAGAGTTGCAAATAAATTAATACTCGGTATACTTCAATTGTATTGCGAGAGGCAGGATATGGATTCAGTCGGAGAAACCAACTCTTTTTCCTGCTTGGTCTTTATTGGCGTGATTTTTCTTCCACCAGTGAATCTATGCTACTGTAGGATCCCTCCATATTATGAATTGCGAGACCCCAAATCCTGTGAAAGTAACGTAACTGGCTCTCAGTGTTGATTAATGACTAGCTACATCAGTGCTAGTGGTAGAAGACACATTCCAGATCTGCTTTCCATAAAACATGGTCATTATTTTTCTGCATAAAAGGGAGTGACAGGGAGTTTAGACATATCACTCAGCTCATGTCAGTTTTAATGCATTGTGACACTCTTCAATAAAGTTTCATAAAGACAGTGTTATAAATGTTATGTCATGAATGGCCTTTGGCTAAAGTTTTGGTTTTAAGTCCAACACAGGACGCGGTATCTTGGCTTTACTCTGGACCTGAAACGTGTTGAGTCCAGTCCACAAAAGTACATTTGCCGAGACACGGATTATATGAGTTTTAATTATTTAGATTGCACTATTAACAACTGGAGGATACCTGAAATGACTGGGGTATAGCACACAGAAATAATCAAAGGCACTGCGGAGATTCCATAACTCTCTTCGTCCCATACAATACATGCATACCTGGTTGACCAGATAGCTGCATCAGCTTCTAAATATGCATGGGTGTCTCTTGGCTTTGTCACTACTAAATTATGTGATGTGATCTGATTCTGCCTGTTCTACTAGATGGTAGGTGTACTTCACTGTATGATTCACATATTTCGTTTTAATAGCAGATTAATCTAATTACAGATATTCTCCACATAACATTTTCAAGTGACCTGGTCATGGTCCAGATTGCTGCCATATTAACTGTCACACACATGACTGCAACAACATGGAAGGCTCGGAGTGCGAGCTCAGCTGCAGTAATGCACATCTGTATAATTACCAAAATAAATATCTCAGTAAAATATTCACCACACTGTGTACAGTGCATTTTTCACACTGCAGCTGATTGCTGTGGCTGTAGGATGGATAGGCTTAGTAAGCTGGATACTACTGTATGTCAGACAAACACATGAGATCAGAGCAGAACATGAATGGCCAGGGTTAATCACGGGCAGCTGGGTAAAGCATCCGAACCCATTTGGGCTCTTTCCCTCAGGTCATCTAGGCCAGTCAGCATCTCTAAAGTCCTTGCATGATTAAATCAAGTATTTTTGGAAACACGCAAGTGAGGCGATGCAGTTGGTGCACAGCATTAAAGAATGTTCTAACTGCAGACAATGTGACTAATATCAAAGAAATGGTAGCCATTAATCTCATTGCCCTAATGAAGAAATGCAGAACAACACAGTGGTTTGATTTGTCAGCAGTTGATTCCAGTCAGTTAAAGGTCACAGCAGAAAGCATGGAATGGCCTGTACTCTGTACTCTGATCTATTCTGACTGAGCACATATCTCAGCTACCGTCGGCTTTCAATCAGGCAAGGGAATGTAATCAAGTGCAGAAATTGGCAAAGCTGAAATAATACAAGGAGTGAAGCTCCGCGTCAATGGGAGGGGCCGTGCCCACAAGCTAATGAATGGGGGTGGACCCACTTTTATTCAGCCAATGGGCACTCATATTTAATATGAGTGAAAAATAACTAGTATGAAAAAATAGTTTACTTTACACTTATAAAGCAATCTTTGCCCCAAAGCACATCATTGGATAACAGCATGCTATGCAAGACTAAACTGCAGAATATAATGTTAAAGTTTGTATGAAATACACTCAAAACCAAAGATAAGATTCCTCTGCTTCCCAACCCTAACCCCCACACTTTCCCAGAATTTAAATATATACATTTTCTTTTCAATTCTGTGATGGTTGTTTTGGCAAGATGACAATTTCGTCTTTGCTTATCCAATTATGAGGTGCAAAAATTAAAGAGGACATGCTAGAATTTCGATTCACCTACCTGTTACTCAAAGAACAATCTGTGAGGCAAACCTTTAATAAGAATGCTTTAATATATCCCTTTATACACAAATTCCATTATCTTAGCAACAATGTGTTTCCATCCTCAGATGCATCCTCAATATTGCAGTAGGGCAAATAGCAAATGTTTATATCTGGTTCCATCATCGCTTCCACCACTGTCTCCTTCTCTGTATCAAATCATTTTCTTGTATTAGGACAGTGCGTGACACGGTTTTGGATTACTTTTATGCCAAAAGTTGCCTTTAAAATGCAACATTAAAATGCATCAAGGATGATCGGCCCTAGAAATCCCTGGGAACCCATTTCTACTTTTCTAGAGAAAGTAAAGCGATGGGACGAATATACGGAATGTTCAATTTCTTTTCTGCCTTTCATAAATCATATCCATATTTTACAGACACGGTTTATTTATCTTTATTTGTATTACGGTATATTTGCATGATTAATCTAATTGAATAGAGTATCACTGCCAAATAAAAGAAAATTTAAAAGTGATTTAACTGAAGTCATCTGTGCAAAAATGGCAGCCGTTAGTGATATTTGATATTTCATTCAATTATGGACATACACACCGAACAGAGGCCATCAATGATTTAATCTCAGTGATCTTTTTTACTTTTTCCTGGCTCTAATTTTTAGAGCCTAATCTAAAATGAACAGTTCACTGTATCTGGCTTTGTGAGACAGTTATTGTATTAACATGAACAGAAGAAAATGAGAATGAGTCTTCATCTTTGAATCCCAATTTGATATTGGTTGTTATTAAATATGAGTTGATAGAGGTAATTATATATATATATATATATACACACACACACACACACACACACATATTTTTATACTCACTTGCACATAATTTACAGTAGTAATAGTTTTCTTTCAAATAGTACAGACAGAACCATTTGTAATTAGACAGAATATACAGTAACCCAATACATTTTAAATAAATATCCATAATAATGGTTTTGTTCAGTAAGGAAAAAAAATGGTTCATGGCAGTTTTACTTACACAAATATTTTCTGATGGTAGAAGGAAAAATGACTGGTTCAGAGAGAGGGTCCATGCAATTAGAGGAGGCTGGACCAACCAATCAGATGTCTTGGTCCAGCCTCCTCTAGTTGCTTGGACCCACCCCCTGTACAATATAATTGGTTATCTCTCTGAACCAATCATTTTTCATTCTGCCCTCAGAACATTTTTTTACAAGTAAAACACCTACAAGCGAAAAAATTGCTCTGAACAAACGTAATATGCAAATTCTCAATTCTACTGTTATCTAATATGCAATAGATAACCACTACAGCATCCAGTACACCGTTAAAACACCAACCAAATTAGGGGACTATCCTTGGAATTGATAAGCACGAGGGCGCCAAACTTTTGGAAGTTACCAACATGAAGGATATGAAGGGTAGTAAAGCCTGCAATTGTACGGTAACAGATTATTTGGTTCGTTTTGTATTGAGTTTATTTCCAGTAGCCGAAACACAAATCCAGTTCTGCAATTCATAAGTCAGGCATGGGTCGACCGGGCCCAAGTAGAGTACCAAGGGAGAATCCAGAATTGTAAGTCGAATACACAAAAAACAAGTCACACACAAGATGACTGGTAAACTTTGGGTAAACTAGAATGCATCTCAAACAACTTCGAGACTTTGCAACTACAACCAAATGCACAGGGGTTTAAACGGACATACAGTTCACAGGATATCTGAAGCTTGCTAGGGTCTGAGAGGTGACTTAAACCTTAAAGATATTACAGATTCATTAAGGATGTGGAGGAGAACAGATTAGAAGTCACCTGCGTCCCGGAGGGAGGGAGGGAGGGGAGTCGTATGACTAACACTGGTAGAAAGGTATCAAAATGAAGTGAAACATGCAGAATAAAAAGATACTCCTAAAATACCCAAACACTAGCATAGAAATAATGTGAGATCTGCTTTATTTGCTTCCAAAAACTGATAACCATAAGCTGAGGTTTTCAGCTAAGAGCTCAGTCATTCACTTCAGACATGCAACTCTGTTATTTGCTAAAAGAAAAAAAATATGCCTGCAATCCCTGCTTTTAGACATATATCTACAAACAACACTCAGAAACAGAGCAGATATGAGCTGGAGAGAACAACACGGTGTCAGATTCGGCGCAGTAAGACTCACTAGCAGTGGCTCCTCTGGGAGGTATGGCTGGAAGGGAGCCACCTCTGAACTATCAATAATACATACAAAGTAAAAGATTTCTTAACAGGACATTCTTGTATTTGAAAAGGTTTCATAAATGTAAATTCCGAGAACTGCGAGTTGGGGAAGAAACCGTGTCAAAGAGAATGGTGGAGAACATCCAGATAAGTAGGTTTATTGGTCTGAAGTGAAGAGAAGATGAGCCAATTAAGCGGGAGTGTTAGTAAATAGAGTAAGAGGACATGGTTTGTTATTCTAATAAATTATACTTTACACAAACTCTAAAAGTCTCATATATTGTTATTTGTAGACACACACAACGTAAATTAGAGCATTTTCTAAAATACATTGCAGACAAGTAGTTGTTTTTTTAAGAACAATTACCTAATTCCCTACTCATTTTTGTGATAAAAGTAATTATTATTTTTACACCTGCTTTCATTCTGTGCTCCGTGTTTTACATTCATTTCCTTTCTTCAACCCAGAATTCAGGATCCAGAGACACCACAAGGTTAGACTCATGCTCAGAATGGTCGTTCCTAAAATGTAAAATCAAAGGCACGCGGCCACCTTCAAGATAGGGACCAAATCAATAGTGATTTGCCTGTACCACTTCCTTGTTGAATTCCTTAAAGTACATAAATCAGTCTTATGACACGAATAAATCACAGGACCTGAAACTCTTGAACTTTCTCGTTTTGCTTTTCTCAGCAGGGCTCAAACTTGTGAAAAACTCACTTGTTAAAATCCTATCATGGGGAAGACATAGAAGGAAGAAGGGAAGGTGAAGATTCAGTATGATGGAAGAACATCCAGAAAGCTGAGGTAATTAAACACCATCACGCATTTCTACAAGCTAAGAGATAAAGCAAGTCAGCATAACTATGCAGCATCAGCCATTAGCATCCGCCTAAGGATAATGAGCAAAGAAATTAACTCAGAAAGTGGTGGGATAAAGGCAACATTTAGTACTAGCTATGCCTAACTGGAACTAGCTTAAATAAAATAAAGATAAATAAAACAAAACCCCTTAATCACTTTATTAATGAGAAATTCTTCACAACTACAGTATTACAACCTTATAGCAATTTACAGCTTTAATACATTTAAAGCAAAGATTTAGAGCTGTCATGATTGCTTGATTAAACTTAATTGCTCAGTTTTTTTATAATCAAATTAATTAAAATTTGTCTATTCAATTACCCAGCAACAGCAGAAGGAAGACGGTGCATAGTGGATGAGGGCCGAAAGCCTCAGTTGTGTGGAAATATTTCACATTAAACATGATGCAGTCATCTGTCAGTAATGCAAAGCAGAACTTAAAAATCAAAGCAGCACAACTGTGACGCAACTACATCTTTAAAGAAGATATTCAGGTTTGACGGACTCATTCAATAATGCCATTTAGCTTCATCGACTAGCCCAGCCTTTGTCATTGCTTAGTCTTAAATTATTCAACTTAATTTACTTCCTACTATTCCAGTATCTCAAAATCATCGCTGCTACAATCAAGCCCTGTCGCTTAGCCATATCCTCTTACATAATACAGTACATAATAACCATATAATATTATTTTTCTCTGAATGTATTATGTGTTTTGAGCAGGGCTGAACTATATCGGAAAAAGTTGACACTTTGAACACTGAAGTTTTTCCAATAGGTGGGACACAGTGACTAGCGCTGTCACCGCACAC
This sequence comes from Mormyrops boulengeri, assembly GCA_026781065.1. Classification (NCBI taxonomy): domain Eukaryota; kingdom Metazoa; phylum Chordata; class Actinopteri; order Osteoglossiformes; family Mormyridae; genus Mormyrops; species Mormyrops boulengeri. The sequence goes on from JAODLD010000016.1 coordinate 18,850,032, forward strand.
TGCCGCTTTGTTTGTGTGTGTGTGTGTGATGAACCCAAGGGGTTCTGGCATGGGGGTGGGGCATGGTGCAGACCAGGAAGAAGGTGGATGATCCACCAGCAGCTCACAGGACAACAGGGGTTTATTAACAAAACTGAAAACACTGGGAATACTATAAAACAAATGGAGGGGTCAAAGCTAAAGAGGGGAAAACCAGAGTAGTACCTGAATGGAGGTCAATTAGTCAGGCATCGGCGACAATGATTTTTAAATAATCACCCTGTGGTGCAAAACTATGATATTATGTGTGTCAAAGTGTGCCTGCTTAGTCATTACAAGATGCTCCTAAAACCACCCAGAGGTCCCAGCAATTATCCAGTACGCCCATGTACAGTGTATATTTTGACTCAACCATCTCAAATGGCTAATCAATATTTCATTTACTTTTTCAATTACTTAAATTAATTGATTAAGTGAGCTGGTGGTGCATTTTAGTGAATACATGTGTATGTCCCTGAATGGCTGGGGTGCCCCTGAGGAGAGGTTTGGGAACTGAAGTGGTATTCATCTAGCAATCCAACTAGATATCAGTAACTTTTTGGAGAACAGAAGAAACTCCTAGCAGTTTTTCTTGTGTTACTCTTAATTTGCATGTTCTAAGATTAAATAGTGTTTTTTTGTTCAGAGTATACACTTATTACCCAAATTAGTAGTTTTAAACATTACTTTGACTGCTTAAGACTTTTGCACAGTATATCAGGCAGACACAAAGCAAATCCCAAACTCAAGTTTGGCAAGTCTGGCCATGTATCCATTTTGCCGCGGCCACTGTACCAGCAGAATCTAAACGCCAATCGTTATGAAAAGAATGCAGTTATGGTCAGTAGAGGCAGGGTAACAACTGAAGGACTGTTTGCAGCCAGAAGTAACCAAGTTTTTCCCAACCAAAAACCCCAATTAATAGAGAGATCCGTGTCAGACTCAGAGAACAGATAATAGCCTTGGGTGACAAGACTTGGTAAAAGATATCATGATAGGCACTGAAGACAGCTAGCAGGAGAGCTAAAACATTAAGGCCCACCTATCTGTCACAGCAAGTTTCCAAGGCCCCCTGGGCCACGATAGATGATATTTAATAACCAAGTGTTTTATTAATATGTGATAAAAAAAAGTTTAATTTCTTTGGCACAAAAACAACATTTACATTTCAGAAAAAGATACCAACATAATGGGTACTGCAGATATATAAAAGTTTTATTTTATACATAACTCAAAAGCTAACAAGAACAGTCTCGAAACTGCTAAATTACTAAATGAGCCTTCAGCAGCCTTCAGTGTTTATCTCCTTTTCTGTGTTGGGAACAAACATATACCAAAAATGTAACATTGATATACTGATTTAGTGAGTTTCAAAGTGCAATTCTGTAACTATAATCTAAATTCTTAAAATAATAGTACTTTCTTACTTTCTCGCGGCAGATATCGACGGTGGCTGGCAACAGATTCTTCAGCGATGGTGAAAGCTTTCTTCTACTGGGCAACATGCCTAGCTACCAAGTAGCTGGACTTCAGGACATTCTTACACTGTGTCGACAGGGAGACAATTGTCTTCTTCTGCAGTTTTTTGGTTTTGTTTCGATATGCCGCTTGAGTTTTGATGGTTTTAGAGCCTCGTTTGAAAGTCTTAATCCACACTTCACACACTGTGCCTTGGGCTAGGTGTCATCACCTCCTCTGGCAAATCCATATTTCATGTATTCTGGGTTGTATTTGTGGAAAATTTGGGCTTTTTGTTTACCACAGCATAAACGTTTTTGTGTGCTTCAGAAACTTCTCCATCATAACATTTACACGTCGGCTGCGTTGGCGCAAATTGATGACGTTAGCTCCAGCTAAAGAAAAAAAAAATACTGATTACATTGTAAAAAACGCATCTTATTCACTTTTGTAGGGACTCTACTTAAACATCTTTACATTATTTCTTAAAATATTTTTATACTGTATTTATAGCCCCAATTATGCGTGGTGCTGGCGGCCCTATATGGACCAATGGCCAGTCTCGATTTTAAATTCACGGCCCAATCTGTAGCCTTCACGGCCTTTCAGTGGACTGCAGCCCAGTGGTTGAGAAACGTGAAGCTAAAGGAACCAACAGAGCCAAACTGGACCAACGATACACCAGCAAGAGGTTTATTCGTCGTGTACACATACAACATGTAGTGATATGTAAACCTGGTCACTCCACTGGTCACAGCATGATAAGAGAATAGCAAAATATTAAAAAATAACAATATAAAATAAAAATGATATGTGGTACATGTGGCAAGGCTTATAGGCTATAACTAATCATGAAGGCCCCAAAACAAACAACTAATGCCTCACTCTCTGATTACATTCTACACTCCTTTCGAGCATCAAACCATGGAAATGGCTGCTAAGATCCCAGGTCAACCAGAAGATCCCACATTCCAGGTAACTGAGCAGGATGTGTGTAGGACTCTGCGATGCTGATCTTCATAAAGTTGTGGGACTGGATGGTCTACAACCAAGGGTGCTGAAAATCTGCTCCTCTGAGCTGTCGGAGGTATTCATAGCAACCTTCACCTCCTCATTCACAACCATCCCAATGGTTTTCAAAATGACCACCATTGTCCCAGTGCCCAAAAAGAGTCACGTGGATGGATGACTACCACCTCAGTGGCAATGAAATGCCTAGACAAACCTGTATTGTCACATATCAGCAGCATAACTCCTGACTCCCTAGACTCTCTGCAGTTTGCTCACCGACCAAATAGATCCGTGGACGATGCCGTCTTCCTGGCCCTTCACACCTCTCCATCACCCAGACAGTCCATGCACATGCGGTCAGATGCTGCTTATTGATTATGACTCAGCCTTTGAAACCATCCTCCTTTCTAAGTTGGCTTCTAAACTCGCCCGCTTGCCCGCCCCCATCTGCGATTTGATATTGGATTGTTGACAAGAAGAACACAGCGGCTGCGTATTGGCAACAAAACATCATCGCCACTAAATACTGGGTCTCCACAAGGCTGCGATCTGCCATCATTCGCCTAAGGCCACACAGCCAGACCCGATAGCCACCAATAGTTAAATTTGCTGATGACACCACAGTCAATGGTCTCATCGACAGCAACAAAATCAGCTAGCCAGTCTACTCAGCTGGTATTGCACTCAGCCACATTTCCTATTTCAGCCATTTCTTTTATTTATTTCATATTTATTTAATATATTTATACTTTATTCAGCCATTTCTTTTGTTTCAGCAATTTATTCTATTTATTTCTTATTTATTCCATATATACAGTACTTACATCTGCAGTTCCAAGTTACTCACATGTACTTTACTGTTTTATAAGTGCCTTTGTTTTGTTTTAGGATGTCTAATTCTGTTACATGTTACTTACGGGATGGCACAAGTTAGATTGCCTATGTAGTGACGTAGAAAAGGTAAATAAAGAATACTGAGTCATCATGAAAGACTCCTTTTTCAGTCTAGGTAGCCTCACCCACATCAGACCCTGTCTATATGAGACACTGCCTCTCCCAACCTGCTGCTGAATCCTTCATGCACAGCTTCATCTCCAGCCACCTGTCCTGCTGTAAGTCCCTCCTGATGAGCATCAGCTCCTGATCCCTTCACAGGCTTCAGCTGGTCCACATGCCTGCCGCCCACCTCCCCCCCCCATACCGATTTCTCATGTTCTCCGCAGAGTGCACTTACTCCCCATGAAACATCACATCCACTTCAACATTCTTAACCTTTTCTATCAAGCTCTTAACGGCGGTGCGCCCCCCTATCTCTCTGATCTTCTCATGCCCTATCAGCCCCCTTTTATACTTAGATGTTCCTCTTCTGGGCTTCTCGCTGCTCCTCTGTCCAAACTTTACAGCTCTGGTGTCTGAGGTTTCTCCAGGGTAACCCCCTGCCTTCCCTTCCCTCAGATGTCCGTAACTCCCTTGTACTCCAAGTCTTCAAATCCTGCCTAAAAAGCTTCTTGTTTTGCTGCTTCCCTTCACTTCACTTTTCTCACTTTGATCCCTCCTCGCCCTGCTTGGTCGCTTTCCTACATTTTCTTCGGCGTTGATATAGTTGCCATGTACTACTTGTAATCCTCATTACTGCATTACTGTGTACTTCCTGTTTTCTATGTTGATTACTTCCTTTGCTGTACTCTGTGTTTTTGCCCATTGGTCAGCATATTTGGGTTCATGAAGTGCTTTATGAATATATTGTGTTATATTGTCCACCGCATTTTAATGCCCCATGGGCGATCAGAGAGGCTCAAGTACATTTGCTGTTTAAACGACATGGGCGCTGGTTGGGAGGCTCATTCTAGGAAAGACCCTTGTGCTGTGCCTGGTGATGCTTTGCGCCGGGTGCATAATAGGGCCTAAAGTGTCTTTCCACAGTCAACATGCAGAGGCCTGGAAATTATTTTGAATTTATTTTATTTCCAGTCAAAGGTACAAACTATGGCAATATCATCATGATCACTATTAAAAAATCTAGAACAGCATGTTCAAAATAATCTCCTACATATCAATTTAAGTGAAAAAGTTATTTTCTATGTAATTAAATATAGGTAATAATGAAGGTTGAATTCACTTTAAACAAGAAGATTATTACATTGTAAACTAAATATTGTAAATAGTTTTAATGGAAGCTACTGTTTTCTATTTTACAGTAAAATACAGACTATGACCTCTTGGAACTCGCCATGATTAGTGAAACTGAATAATTTTTTTGCTGCACAAAATATAGGGAACCATAAGAGTGAACATTATGAAACATTACATTTTGCAAGCGATGCAGATAACATTGACCCATAATGGCAATTTTCCATTCAGAATGATGTCAATGACAGCTACATGGCTCAGTGTCCTGAGTGTGCAGTCACTAAACACCTCTGTTGTGTACTCCTCTGTTTGTGGGTAGTGGTGGCTTAATGGTTAGGGACATGCCCCTGTAATTGTAAAAATTGCAGGTTCAAATCTCCAAGCTGCCCCTTGCTATGTTACATATGGGTTAAATGCAAAGAGCATATTTCATTGCTCTGTGGTGTATCGTCAATGACGATTAAACACTAAATAAATAATTTACTGACTCAACCATTCCCATTTTCTGTCTTGTCTAGATCTCTACAGCTTTTTCCAGGTCCTGAATTCACATATGATCATCGTGTTCACCCTGTTCCCATTTCTGTCCTTATGTAGCTTATTCTTTGTCTCATAAGTGCAACGATTGTCCCTTTGGATGTTGGATGTTTGATGTTGTTACTGTTTAATTCATGGTCTTCGTATTGGTCTATCTCTCTGTCTGTCTGTCTATCTACACCCAATTCTGAGGCCTATACCTTAAAACCTGCTACCTTTCCACACAGCCTTCACCAGTCAACAAATATAATAATAATAATAATAATAATAATAATAATATTGAAAACACTGGGAACATTATAAATAAAAGGACCATGAAGAGTCAAAACTAAAAAGGGATACAAAGTAAACTAACAGAACCAAAAAGACCTACAAGAGGGAAACTGGGAACATAGGTCTAGAACAAGCAGGGAAACGAACATAGCATAACAGAATAACCACCATCACAGAATGATGAAAGCACAGTCAATGACTCCACTAGGGAAAAGAGCAGGATCAGGTATACTTAAGGACATTTGAAGGCTAGCTAGATAACTAGCTGTCTTGTGATTTGGACACAGGGCATGACCTGTATTTTATTTTAGTTCAAGATCTACTCGTCTACGTCGTATTAATTTTTCAATATGAACTTGTTTAATACCCGGTAGTAAATTGAGAACTAGATAATTTTCTGAATAAACCTTTTAAAAAGAGCCTTCTAGAGTTGTTTAAAAAGACCCTGAGATTTTAGAAATTATTGAAGTGGCATTTCCCATAGACTTAAGCAGCATGATAGTAAATATCACCGCTAGCATTAAATTTCGAGTTGTCCATTTTCATGCATTCACAATTTAAATTTATAGGCCTGAAACCGGTCACCTTGCCCTGGCAGCATTTGATAAATAAGAAATGCATGAGGAATGACCCCTTCTGTTCACCTTAGGTCATAAACATGGTACATTTGATGACAACAGAAATCATCAAAAGACATTTGAGGAGTGCTGGGGCGGGGACACCGCGGTGGTATAAATTGTTGTTTACACTACGGTGGCAGTGAGGCAACTGACAGTTTTCCTGGCCTGTGTAATTAAAATGAAATGTTATGGTGCACTCTCTAATATACCTTCTCAGATGAGAGGAAATCATTACTTTGGGGGTAATTAGCAGCAAAGGAAAGTTGCACGTTCGCTGGATAGGCCATGTCCCCCGGCAAGTAATTAAGGAGAACAATATTTTAAATACATTTACAGACTATTAAAAGTCCCTTTGGAAATAAATTCACATGTGTGACCAACAGCTGGGTATATCTGTAGGAAACTGCTGTAAATGACTGTCCGTATATATTATTAGGTGGCGGCATGACAATTACATGGACTGTCTCCAACTTAGTGTGGTCAACAGCTCCTCTTAACAGGTATAGCGAGAGAACTTGAATGTATTACACAGTCATATGGCCAGGGGAAATAATTGTTTTTCTGGTTATGAATAATTAAACATTGTAAACATTAACTTTTTTTTCCCCTGTGATGCAATTTTTATTGCGAGTCTTCATCGAAAAGCTTTGATAGCTCAGTGCTGGAGCTTCCTGGCTGACAGTCAGAATTATGTAGCTGCATGTTCTTTTAAAGGCAAATTTGTTCTTAATTTCTGAGCTCCTGTTGTGTCCCTGTACAAAGACACCTGACTTACATAATGTGAGTCTGATGCAATCTGGGACCTCTACAGTCTGAACGTTTTTTCCAGCAGCTATGAAAAAGGCCATTGTCCAGATTCCACTCAAAACAGAAGAAAAATCTTATAATTGGCAATTACAGATACAAACCTTTGACTGACAAGGCCATCTAAATAAAACAACAGTTTGCCCCGTGTCTGTGTAAACACAAACATTCCACTTAGTCCAATTAATGTGTTCCAAGCCAAGAAACAGCCTCATCAAATGACTGTTTTTTTTCACTGAGCATTCTACTGGAGGCCCAGGAGGGCTATGCAGAGGGTGTGTCCCATACTGTAGCTAGAGAGAGATCAGTTACCTTAAAATTCCAGGTATACATTTTTATGGCAGAATCCAGCCATGCAGAGGCTGATTAAAATACAGTCAAGTCGGTCAAATTGCAAAAACGCTTGCCAATTTCAGTCGCCTGACCACTGAGCCCTTACAATAAATAACAATCTCTTCTTTAGAAATTGCTGTGAAAAGTAGGCTTTCTGTTCATTAACAATGACAAAGGTCGCTGAGTGATTGTCTGTATCTGAAAGCATGAGTGAAGGTTTAAGTAATCGCTAAGGAATGTTCGATGCTGTTATCACTAAATAAATGCTGCTATTAAATGCTCAGCATTTCAGATGTTGGTGAAGGCCTCAAATAAAAATGATGTATACTCCACGACAGTTAAACGGTGCACACTGTGTTTTATGTAACTAGGCTTTGCAGCTCCGAAACAGAGTGCTTTGAAGTTAAGAACACATAGGGAATGCAAGGAGAAAGTGTGGACATGAAACTGCCATAAAAACAGAAATATACACAAAGCAGTGTATAAAACAGCAGAAGCCAGTGTTGGAATCTAAGCATTCATAATACCTATTTATCCATTGACCATTTTCCACACCACTTACACAGTGTGGGTTCAGAATTTAGAGTCACTTTTGTTTTACCATTTTGTGTGAAGTAAAAAAAAACATGTCCTTTATAAGTCCTTTCTTCTCTAAGAGTCACATGATCAGGCTCATACAGTTCCTGTATGGAAATTGCATCCAGTGCTGATTTTGGATCTGTGCAGACTAATAAAATCAAAATTATATGACGCCATTGAAATACTCTTTGAATATTCACACATTATCATTAAATTAGGGATCAAAAAAGCAGTGTGTTTTTTATGACAAGGTTACTGTCTTGTAAAAAGGTCTTTTGGTTAGTGCAGAACCCTTGAGACTGATATGAAATTTTAGTTAATTGGGGGAAAAAACATTTCGTCACACACCGACTTCCTCCATGTTGGACATTTAATTGGATGCACACAAAAGACAATATGTAGATGTTCAATATTCCCTGTATTCCATTTTGTCCTCGCCCGGCAAAAATGAGTGTGACAGGTGTGCCAAATAAACAAAATATTCTTGCTAATGAGCTGGCGAAACTGAAAAAAGTTATGGGACCTTTGCCACAGGACTGCGAGGTGCTGGGTGGAGGGAATGTAGGCAGATGTTGCTGTTTCACGAACCAGCATAACAACTGGTATCTCTGTAGCTTTTATATGTAGACATTTTGGTTGTGGGTAGATAACTAGACTCATTCTGTCTGGTACCACCATGACAAAGTACTCCCTTAACTGGCAGCATCTACTCTCTGCATTCACCGGTGATGGAAGGTTTCCAGGTAAGAGAGAGTGACATTTGAACTGCATTATTGCAAACTGACAGCTTATTGACCGCTCGAACATAGACAAATATTTAATGGCACACACGTGCCAAAGTTTTCCCTTGAGGCTCATGTTTTCATACAATCCAGAACGTCTCACAGCCATTACACGACTCACTAATTTGAAAATGACAATTTATGTCCCTGATTGTCATGCTAGACTTATTTCATTGTACTGCTTTAAAATAAATCATTTTGCAGACCTGACGGCAGGTTCCATGCTAGGGAAACCTGAGGCTGCCTGTGTGAGAAGAAACTGCTCCCACAGCTGAGCGAATCCCCTTTTCAAAAAACACTGGACTGCAGTGTGTACTGTGATAAGAAGCTTGACTTAATTCTCACTCCTCATATGAAACACCATGTTACAGTGTCCTGTTTCTGTTCTTTCTGATAGGGGACTATGACCTCAGGATTAAATGCAAAATCAAGGCCTCAGGCATGCGATATTATCCATTGATTACGCTCGTTCTTCTTTATCCCTGCTCAACACTGTACAAATCAAATAAGGGAAGCAAAAAGAAATCTGAGAGGATTAAAACATCACAATAGAGTTTCAAGTGCAAAACTTCTATGTTAGATCATTGACCTCGACTAACAAACACACATAGACACAACTACAATGTGTTGATGGGTTTATTGACGCTATGATTTGCATCAATACATTGGTTCAGATTGACTGCACGCACACTAAGATGAATTCTAATTCAAATCAGTGAAAGGCAACACGATACAATATACAACAATTGGATAGCGAAGTATCTTGACTGCAGTAGGGGAGATTCAAGCAAAAATGAAAAGAAGATACATTTCTGGGCAAAAAAAAGGGCATAGGTGTGAGGAACCGGACTACAGTAACTATTGTAGATTATTTGGGATATTGTTGGGTTTCCTGAGACAAACAGAAAGCATAACACAGCATTTTATACATATAAGGAATAAGAGATGGGTTCTAACTATTTGCTGGTACTCACAATTGGATAAGGAAGGAACTTAGTTTAACGTTCTGCTACAATCAGCAGCACGATGAGCAGAATATGTGCTGCTTCTATTATTCTGTTCTACTATTCTTTATTGTCAGTCAGTATTTGTCACTTTCTGCCATGTCTATTTCATTCAGGCAGCCAGCTGTGGATCATGTTTCCACTCCATTAGCATCTGGTACATAGGGCTAACTTAGGTAACATGATACACAAAGAACCTTTCCATCAATTGTTGAGCCTGTATTGGTTTGGGGGTTGAACCCCTTTTTGGTTTTAGAAGTAAGGTCCAATCATTGGGAGCAGTAATAGCCCTGGAAGATCAATAATATCTCAGCTTTGCTTCTTACGCCTATTTTAGAATTGCGTCAAGAATCATGCCCGCTCAATATATATATACATTTTTATTGTTAGACAAAAAGGATCATCCCATTCAAAGTTCTCATAAATATTTTATCAGTGCAGGGCATGGCAAGCCTGGAGGCTATCGTAGTTGGTAATAAATAAATAAATACATAAACAAACAAATGAATAACAGACAATGCTTTTATTCAAAGATTAACCGTATGTTCATTTGGCGAGGTGGATATTTCTGGGACAATCAGCTTTGATCAATCAAAAATTTTCAGCAAATTCATATTCTCAAGCAACAGATTAAAGATGGATCCTGAACATTTACATTACCTCCCAGCTCAGTGTCACTTCATTGTCAGCTATTGGGCATCATATCACATTTTGTTGTCTTCTTTTGAACCTCATCATTATCTCACAACTGCAGGCTCTCATGTTGCCTAAGTCCACAGGTGATATTTAATCTGCTCATCAGTTCCTACTTTTCTCAAAGACTTACCTTACCAGCAACGTCTATATGACAGCCTTTCTCAAATGAGGTCAAACACATTGTATTTACCCAAGGGTAGGCTTGTCAATGAGTTTTCTGAATGCACGCTGCTTAAAGGCTATGGATTGCACTTGAATTACAGCAGGGTAATTTTTTCCCATTTTATAGCATTTCAGAATATTATTCTATTCATAGAAAAATTCGAAACCATTTTTTAAATAATTTGCCTCTAGGGTATACTATATTACTATGGTTTTTACAGAAAGTTTGGGACAATTATATATATCTGTATACCATACAGAAAGGGCAAAATTAGTTGCAAATTGTACACAAGATGAGGTTTTTGAATGAAGTCAGAAATATATTTGAGCTATTGTGTTGTTTTAAATGTAAATTTTTCCAAACCACCATCCCAGAATGTTTGGCTTCCTTCAAACAGTGATACTTTTTGCAATGACCTTAATGGGACTAAGGACTTGGGGCTGAGCAGCACCCCTGTGCCTGGGATTTGGCCTTTCTGACTGGCAGCCCCCAGGTTGCGGGCAGCCACAATTTGTGAATCCTCATTCTCAGCACAGCAACTCCTCAGGGGTGCGTTCTGACCCCCCCCCGTGCAGGCACATTTAAATCCAACTCGTGGTGGTTCAAATCTTCAACACTGATGGAAATGAGGTAGAGAACTTGGCACGTAAAACAATTTCCTTTTAAGGCTAGGCAAATTAGTTTATTGTGGATTTCTGGAGGAAACAGGTAAGGCAGAACAACCTCCTCATAATCAACAAGGCACCTGCGGAGAAGGTGTCCAACTTCAGATGCCTGGCTGTCCATGTAATGAAGGACCTGACATGGGCAGTGCACATGTTTAAAAGGGCACATCAATGCCACCCTACCTCGGGACACTAAGGAAGTTCAAACTGGCTTCCCAGATTATCCAAACATTCTACACTTGCAATATCAAGAACATCCTGTCTGGGAACATTATCACCTGGTTTGGGTGCAGCACCAAGTAAGACAACACAGCTGAACACACAGCTGAACACACAGCTGAACACAACATCTAGTATGTATTCGCTAACCCTACAGGAGAAGGTGTTCATTTCTGTTTTTTATATTGTTTTTCTTTTTATTTCGCATTTCCCTTTTGTGCATAATCGATAAAGCAGGTGGAAAAGCATTTCACTTGTCAATATCATGCCTGCCTTGTTGCACTCTGTCTGTTTCTTGTCCCTTGGTTCCCTGTTTGCCCACTAGGTGTTGCTGACCATCCCATCCTGATCCCTGTGTTCCCCTATGTTAATCTCCAGTTACATTCCCCATAGTCCGCTCTGTTCTGTGGCCCACCACTGAGTGGGCTGAGCATGCGACGGATAACCTTTTAGCCCAAACCACTTCAAGAACTTTGGACATTTTGGTTATTTGGTTATTTGCGCCCCAGGACTGTTCCTTGTGTTTATGTACTTTGGTTTGATCCTTGCCTTCAGGGTTAACCTCGTCTTAGCCCAGTTTGTATCTATGTCCTTTGTTCTTTGTATATTTGGGCGTCCTAGTCCCTGGTTCTTGTGTGATTATTAATGACCCACACCTACACCCCATTTAGGTCTTGTTACTTGACAGTGTTAAAATAGCATTTAAAACTATAAGCCATCCTCAATGGTAGCTTCACTTGTACTGTATAGAAAATATAATATAGAGATGATAATTTAGACATATTGTCAGGGTCAGCAACCTGTTTGTCCCAGTCTTTCGTCTTCTTCCCGTTTGGCCAGCAGGTGTCCCTGGCCATCCTGTCCTCCCGGTTGTTAGTCTTTATTGTTTCCCCTGCTTTCCTGATGGCCACATACCTCAATGACCTGAGCATGTAGCTACCTGTCAATTCCTCAGTCTTGTGTTCAAATCCCATCTTCTCTGTTTTTGTATCCCTGTAGAATTTGTTCCCTTGTGTTTCATTTGTGTCCGTTTTCTAGTTCCCGTGTTTTGTAACTTGCATTTGGCATTTGAATTTCATGACTTACAGAGAGGAAATTAGCTGCGATCTCATTAACTTGAAATAATACCAAAATCTAGATCTGTAAAAATCAGCTTCAGAATTACAACCCCCTTAAAGATAGATCTCTTGAAAATTCGACGGCCATTATCAAAATCTCCCTTTGGAAATGGCGAGATCTTTAAGACATGATGAGACTTTTCCAATGTGCTTCATTGAGAATAAAAAGCTGCTGACTTTGGCTAGTTTAAAAGACCTTGTGCTGGATCATCATCATATTGATTACATGCAAACTTGACTTGAATGTTGAGATTTACAGAAATCATTGAATTTCATCAAATAGCCATTCCCATTCAAATCTGAACCTTCTTTTGCCTGGCGGAAATGTACTTTAATATTTCATGTGCAAAGCTCATGAAATGCCACACCAGATATTAAGCACATTTATAAGCAGTATACATAAACAAATGGGCTAGGGTTAACAGATATGATTACTGACCCTGTGAAACACCGTCATATCACATGCTTTTTTATCCAGTAATCACTGTTCAGGAAAAACATCTCCATTTACTCAAAGCTTGATATCTGCCCCTTGTGTGAAATTTCAGGTTAATTACACTGTTCCAAAATCATAGCCATTTTTACAGTGACTGATCATCATCAGTATGTTACCCTCAGAAGATGAGGCTTCACTAATTGACGAGTTTGCTGATGATATTTTAACAATGATTAACACCAATGAACAATGAACAATTTAACAATGAAGTCACACCAATCCAGAGTAATCAGTTTTGGAATCAAAATACTTTCATATGTGTGTCAAATTTAAGAAAACTAAAAAACTTTGTTAGCCATCCATGCTGTATGCTTCCCTCTGCAGCAAATATATGGGTATATGTTACAACAAAGAAAACACTATCCATCCATCCATCCGTCCATCCATCCACCCATCCATCCATCAAATCACACATCCTGGTCAGGGCCACAAGAAAAACACCATTCATGAAAAAATAATATACCCTAGCATGCATTTCTTAATGAAAAGGACACGCTCAATTCTTATACTTATTTTTGATTTACTCTGTGTCGTCTTAAAATACATATTAAGCTCTTGTCAGTGTTGTGAAATACATAGAATCAAGTGAATAAATATTTTAAAAGTCAGTTTAATTTTGATATATATATATATTTCACATGTGAACCCCTTTATCATCTTTCTGTAGCTTTCAGTGCAGACACATGAATTTAATGTCTAAATTAGTATTTTCAAGTTAACCAAATAGATTAAATTATTTATTGGAGCAACAGTTTTGTCTGTTCACTCTCAAGAGAAATTCTGGTTGAAATTGAATTCCTTAATATTTTATTAAAAATTTCATACACGCTCAAGCATAGCTTCTAAATTTTTCTTCCAGGAAATGTTGTGTATATATTGCATATATACTACTGTAGTTACATACTATTGTTCAGGTAATTAGTAATTATTTGTTCTTATTGCCCCAGCCTCTCCTGAGTACCTTTTCAAGGAAAATAAATAAATAAAAACAGTCTTGGGGAGTTAGTGTGTTTAAAATGTAATTGTTCAGACACAGTGTGCACAGCTTCTTTACTGTTAAATGTGACATGGTATCTTACTTAGCATACAGTTTAATGTTTGCTGGCTACTGTTTTTTTTCCCATCAGTTTTCCTTGATGGCATTTATGGGGCCGCCAGCTTCCTGTTAGTGCCTTCTCGGACAGGCAAAGTTAAAGTAAACAGCATTCTGAGCTGTTTTCCTTCTGAAAATATATATTTTTTCCTCTCCACTTGTGCAGGAAAATATTTCCCCCACTGGTTCTACAAACAAAAAAGCATCCAGGAGAGGATCACAAAATAAGGACAGATTTAATTTCATGTGAAATACAAAAGAAACAAGGACATTATTTATGTAGCTGGAAGTAGTCTTTCCCTAGCTGCCATCTTTAAAAACCTGCTTCTGTCTTCCTCATTCATTGGATTTCATAAATTAGAGTAACAATTAATCACTGTTTGGCGAGGTGGCACTGACATTTTCTGTGTATTCTGGAGTTACACTGGGACTTCAAACTCATCCATTGCCAAAATGTACACTGAGGCCAAGTCTGACGCTCTTACCTAAAGCTTCTCTTTTAATAAAATGTTCACCATTTTGATAAATTGTGATCTAATTTAAATGGAACCCAACCCCTATCCCTCAATGGTAAATTCCTGTATGAAATTAAGTAGAACAAAATATCGAACTGGACCAATAATGGATGTCTTACATTCTTTCTTATCCCTGCAAAAAATAGGAAATGTTTTATTTGAAATAAAGAGAACCAAAAATCTAACCAAACTTGTTTTATGGTTCAGTTAAATACATTTAATATTATTTCATTTGACTCCATGCATTCGTTATTCCACAAGGGTATCCCTTGTGTCCTGTCCTTCCTCACATAAGCAACGTAAGCAGTTATAGAAAATGGTGGATGGATGTACATATTCAGCACTAAAAGTGTGTTTTTTCCTTTTTTCCCGCAGGTTCTGTTACTGTTTCATCCCTCATAGCATTTTCTCCTGTGTGATCTTAGGGGAGACTAAATGAATGTTGAAGGTTTTACGTTTTTGACATTCTCACTTTTACATTTTCAATTACTGCTGAATGTTTGAACAAATGTGACTGTGGATTTATCACCCCCCTCTGCCATGCTGTAGACAGCGAGGTATCCATGTTGTAATTCTGGAAATGCCCTGAGCTGGCGCATAAATCCCATCATGACACATTTAAAGTATTTATACAAAGATAAACTTTCATAAATGGCTGCTACAATATAACAGGAAAATATTATGTCTGGAATTTTATTTGAAATAACATGTTTTATATCAATTCTGACTTTAAATGGAAGCCAAATTCAGCTTGATGTTGATGTTTCATTTGAGCCTTGACCCCAAACCCAGATAGAGCATGAGAAATACTGATCTTTTGTTCACAGTCTGAAAGGGCCACTGCTCAATCACATCAGCTGTCCTGGTGTCAACTCTAATTTATTGCATGTATGTCCTCAGCAGACCTGTAGACTATTACTACAGATATGATTTGCTTCCTAAATGTCTAGAAGAGAGGCAATTCCGGGCAAGAGAAATTCTAAATGCGTTCTGACACAATGCTATGAGTCACCAAGGTAATACGGTGCCTCAGCCCCCATCTGTCTGTGTTCTTTGGCTGGATTTAGGAAGCAACATTTCAGTTTCATTCTACAAGCGCATACAGGAGGTGTCAGCTTGGAGCCAACCAAGGGGTGAGGCACTTGTATTTAGATTACAATGTCAGAGTACCATAAAGCTATTACAGTATTAGCTCTTAGTATCACCAGAAAGTCGCCCATCCATCTATCCATCTTCTGCTTATCCTGAAAAGAGGCCAGGGGTTTCTCCTTCAATAATGCAGACATAAACACAATTGTTATACACTAGTTTTATTTTACTTTGGAAATTGTTTTAATTGTTCTTAATATCTGAAGTCAAGAAAGAATGGATGATAGTCATCTTAGTGAGACTGAGCCAGTTTTTGTTACCTTCACATCAAAACAGCATTTACACAATGTGAGAAGAACTAATCGAATCATTTTGCTATTATCTCTTTATATTTCCTTTGTGGTAGTATATCACTCTTTTCCTTTCTGTTACATATTTTCTAAGCATCAAAGGAGAGAAATACATAAATTGAGCCACTGAGATGCATGTGAGCAAATTGACTCTCTTTCAGGGGCTGAATCGCCCGAACCCGGCCTCTGTGACCTTTCCCCATTTGACCAGTAGGCATTGCTGGTCATTCCACCTTTTGCCCCCCTCTGCCTTAGATCTTAGTCTTCCCTAGTGTGTTTTCTGTGTATCACAGACCGCCGTGTACCACATACCGCCGTGTATCTCTGTAGGCTGAGTGCGTGGCTCAGTGTGTAAAGCTGTGGGTTGTGGGTTTAAGGCTGGCAAATCCCAGCCTCATCTGTTCTGGGTTTGTTGTTCGACTTTTGTCCTTAGCGTTTGTAGTTTTGGTTTTTGCTTTTCCTAGCAGTTATTTTCTGTTGTAGTTCTCCCATCTGTGGTCCACCCTCCTTCTTTATGGTCTGGTTTTGTTTTGCACTTGTTATATTCTGTATTAGCTTCTAACACATTCCTAGTGTTAAATTAGTATTTTCTAGTTGTCTGTTAACTTTCCTAGTTCTGTCATTATCTCTGTCCATTAGTTCCACCTTTTGCCCGTGTTCTCAAAGAACATAAGAAATTTACAAACGAGGGAAGGTGATTCAGCCCATTAAGCTTGTTTGGGGAGAATTTAACTAATAGCTCAGAGTTATGAAAATCTTATCTAGCCCTGATTTAAAGGAACCCAAGGTTTTAGCTTGCACACTAGTAGGAAAACTATTCCATACTCTAACTACACACTGTGTAAAGAAGTGCTTTCTCACATTCATTTTAAAATGTTCTCTAGCTAATTTCCATCTATGGCCACAAGTTCTTGTACTTGAACTAATATTGAAGTAACTATTTGGTTGAACAACATCTAGACCTGTTAGAATCTCATATACGTGGATCATGTCCCCCCTTAGTCTCCTTTGCTCGAGGCTGAATAGATTCAGCTCAGCTAACCTCTTCTCATAAGACATTCCTCTAGGACCAGGAATCATTCTTGTAGCCCTACGTTGAATCCTATGCACACAATATTCTAGGTCTTACCAAGGAATTGTATAATCTTAGCATCACCTATCTTGATTTAAACTCCACACACCTAGAGATGTAACCCAACATCCTATTGGCCTTTTTTATTGCTTCCCCACACTGGCGAGAGTGGGACATGGAAGCATCCACATACACACCGAGGTCTTTCTCATTATCAGCAACCTTTATTTCAGTGTGACCCATAAAATATCTGTACTTTATATTTCTGCTCCCTGCATGGATTACCTTACATTTATTTAAGTTAAATTTCATCTGCCAGGTATCAGCCCAGTCACTAATTAAATCAGGATCCCGTTGTAGCCTCTGTGCTGCTAGTTCAGTATCTGCTACACCACCCACCTTGGTGTCGTCTGCAAATTTAACCAGTTTACTATATATATTGCTGTCAATATTGTTAATGTGAATTAGAAATAACAGTGGACCTAAAATTGAACCCTGTGGTACCCCACCATGAACGCAGGCCCACTGTGACATTGTGCTTCTAATAACTACCCGCTGTTTCCTGTCTGGTAACCAGTTTTCAATCCAAGCTGCTACAGTTCCTAAAACCCCTGCAGCTTTGAGCTTAAGCAAGAGTCGTCTGTGGGAAACAACATCAAAGGCCTTCGGGAAATCTAAGTAGACCACATCATAGTATTTTTTGTGATCAATTTCTCTTATAGCTTCCTCAAAGAACTCAAAGCAGATTAGTTAAACAGGATCTGCCTCTCCTAAATCCATGTTGGCTATCCCTCAAAGTGTTATTTGAATCCAGGTAATCTACTACTTTCGCTTGGATTATATGTTCCATTACTTTTCCAGTTATGCAAGTTAAACTAACTGGCCTATCGTCTCTGTGATTCTGTGGTCTCTGTGATTGGTTGTCTGGTTCATGCTTCTCTCCTGCATCCATATTAGCTCAGTTTGGTTTGTGGATTTAAGTTCTTCTCTTAGTTCATTTCACCGGGTGCTCATTGTATGTGGTTGTGTAGCAGAACTCTGTGAGTCTGTTTCTATGCTTTTTGTTAATAAACCCCTTGTATTGTCTTGCAGCCTCCAGTGGGTCGTCACCCCCTTTTTTCTGTCTGCACCATGCCATCGTGCCGTAATATCTCTCATTTAAACAAATGGCAAAAATAACAACTCTGACCACACAGCAGTATTTATTTCTTCAAATTCAACTTTATAGTTTTTCTAATATATTTTCACTTGAATAATAATAACGGCAATTGATCCCTGTGGCGCAATTCTCTTTATGCCTTCCACATCTTGCTCTCTGTAGGTGAGAGTAAGCTGGCTATGAACGGCAGCCACCCACAGCAGCACCCAGGGACCTGGGGGTTAAGGGCCTCGCTCAAGGACCCGCAAAAAAGAAAAAATAAGGACCTCAGGATGACTATATAACCATAAACAACACAGCAAAATGGATATCATTACACATAATGCAATATGGGGGCAACTGGCAGCTATGAAAATATCCCACACATTTGTTGTGAACATTCTTAGAAAATCTGTGGTTTGCTGAAAAAATTGTTTCCATGCTCAGCAATTACTATCCCGGAAAACAAGAGATATCAAAGCTAAGCTTGTAGCTCAGTGCTAGATAAGTCAGTTAAATCATATTAATGTATAATTAATGGGACCCCATGTATGAGGTCAGAGTCTTTATTACCACCACTGAGTCTCATCAGTACTCGATGTCCAGATACAGAGATCAGGCTTGTGGCATGTGAAAAATGCAGAAGAGTGATTTGATGAGGAATGTAAAAAAAAATAGGATCACATTCAACGAAAGCCAAAATTAGGATACAGTCCCGAAAAATTAGACAGACAGACTGATCCCAACCTATTGACAACTAACTCTGCATAGCAGTGCCTCATTGGCTGTTTCCTAGCAGACCTTCTCCCTGAGAGTTCACTGAATCCACCCACATGCATATGCTCATGATTAAACTCATTACCCATTTCAGCATAATTACTGAGTTTCACTGTAAAAGGTTGGTACAGGCATAATCCTGGTAATTATTGGCCATGACAACACAACATCACTAAAACAGCCCTGTAAGTTTTTTTTTTTTATTTGTAATGTTATTTTCTATACTTGGTATACACATTTATTAGCTATAATTATGCTTCTTTCTGTTTACAAGGACATGGAAAACATTTTCAGTTTGTATTTTTTCTGTGAAAGGTGACATTTTCAATATACTGCGTAATGATTTTGAAAGTTAAAGAATAAATCATTTAAACATGGGTCTACAGGGCATAGAAAAACAGGAATGTTTGACTGATTTGATCATGTAAAAGCATCTTGCCCATCAGATACATGCTGTTTTTGTATAAGATCTGTGAGATACAGTCATTATGGTTTGCGGGTAACTTGCATATATAACGTACACCTGTGATCCCCCGCTATATCGCGGTTCAGCTATCACGGCCCCGCTATATCGTGGATTTTTCCCCAACGTGTCACAGTTCTCTGCGTACCGCATACCTTTCTTGCGGTCCGATTGATTTCGTTTTGATTTAAGCCCTATGATGGCTCCCAAGCGTCCTGCATCTTCTAAGCCTTCTGGTAGTAGTGAGCCTAAACGCCAGAGGAAGACCTTGACCATTCAGGAGAAGGTAAAACTTCTGGATATGCTTTGGGAAGGAAAGCATTACGCGGACGTCGTTCGCCATTATGGCTTGAATGAATCAACAGTACGATACATCAAGAAGGATGAAAAGAATATAAGAGCCACCGCATCACTTTCCTTTAGTCAAACAGGAAAGAGGGTGACATCTCCTCGGAATAAAGCCATCGTTAAAATGGAATCACATACATATACATTACATATTATTATTATGTTACTCATATTCTTAGCCCGACATACATATATCATATATGTTGTTTTAATAAGTTTACATGTGTTTAAAGTGTGTGAGAGGGGTATTTTAAAGCTTAAACTATAAAAAATGTAATATCAAAAAAATTATATGGTCTTTCTATATCATGGATTTTCACCTGTGGCTGATGGGTCTGGAACGCATCTTCCGCGATCACTCACATATATTACATATATTACATATATAACTTTGTGAAAAGAAAAGATCAAGAATCAAGAATTTCATGCCAGATTTTTACCCACACTGACAGTATACAACAAACTTAAGGGCTAATAATATATTAAACATATGTAATTAACACTGGATATGATAAATTTAAGATTAATTATCATTGTAATACCTCTCTAATAAGTTTTGAGCTACAGAGTATTGAGTAGAGTATAATTTCTTTTCTGTAGTGAATTGAGCATTTTTGCGTGTTCTTTTGTGATGTCGTGTCACAGACATTAGCCCTGGACCATGTAAAGTAAACACATAAACTGGCTAATGCACCTGAATGCATGTCCACGTACTGTAAGTAGAAACCTCAACAGTATCCCTTGAAAGGAGAAAAAAGCAATCACTGAAAGAGCAAAGAGGGCAGGAAAGAGAGGTGTAGCTGTGAAAACATGTGTAAGGCAGCTAGCTCTGACTCAAGCTTCAAAAGCAAATTTCCCTAACTGTACAGAAACTGTAAAGGAATGAATCAAAATCTTTGCTAACAGAAACAACGAGAAAATGTTAAAGAAAAAAAACCTGGGAAAAATGTTCCCCATCTGATATCTTTAAGAATTTGCAGAAACAGAAGGGCCTTGTGAAGGTGAAATAGGAATGAGCTGAACACTGGATGACATGAGGGTTGGTTCTTCTGAGACAGTCGCTCGTTACCTGGGTAGCTGTCTGAGCTGTTCATTTTTTAAACAAACAACAAACGAACAAATTTATTTTTGTATAGCGCGTTATCAAAACATGACATTGTCTCAAAGCGCTTCACAGCATCCCCGCCCAAAGCCCCCAGTGAGTAAGCCAGAGGCGACAGTGGCAAGGAAAAACTCCCTAGAAGGAAGAAACCTTGGGAGGGACCAGACTCAAAGGGGGAGCCCATTCTCCAGGGGCCAGCAGGGAAAGTCAATTCGGAGAGATGGCTAAGTGCCAAGTCACACAGTCTAAGTCATAAAATATGAATCACAACCGGGGAGCAGGGAGGTGATGACAAGCCGATGCCAGTGCTCCTTCAGATCACCGGGCAACCAGTAGTATGGCAGCTGGGCATACATGGAGGACGACGCAGGCAGAAGGGCGAGCTGGACAGAAGGAAGTCATGGGTAGTGGCGACTTCACATGTATCAGGGAGTGCAGGATATCTTGATAAGTTAGGGTCTCCAGGCAGCACACCCCAGGAGAAGTAGGGGAAATAAAATGTGCAATTAGTCAAAGTAAGGGAGACTATAGGCAGTGCTAACAGTTAGGTGAGCGCAATATGAAGTGCAATGTGTAAGCTCTTGCAGATATGGCTACGGCAGCATAAACAGTCTGCCTCAACACTGGAACAGAACACATCTATTCTTTTACAGTGTGATGAAGAGTAGGCCTATATTACTAATTCTGGGGATTCACATGGTTTGGGGGGGGTGCAAACTTTTTCCAGTTTGATTCAGTGAAGTTGTCTCTCTTAAAGCAATTCAAACATGCTAAGTTCAAAGTCGCAAAGAAGATGTAAGGATCTGTTCTGACTTTGTGAGAAGATACATCTTGAGTTACATTCTTTGGCATCACATCTTAAAAAAAAGGACCCTGGTGTTTTTGTTCCAAGGAGTGCTACAGGACAGTCACTAAAAACACAGCATTTTTAAATTAAAATGATAAAGTTAAATGGTTTATGGTTACAAAAATCCTAAGTAAAGACACAAGACAGAATGTATTTTATATGGAATGTCTGTCTGATTAAGTCATGTTAAATCAGCCTCGCCACCACTTACATCATTTATTTAGTTCATTTTTTAATTGGTTGGTTACCAGCTGGGGATGGCATGGTGGTGCAGTGATTGGCTCTGTTACCTCACACCTCTGGGACTGGGGTTCAAGTCTCCTTCCTGACTCCATATGTTTAGAGTTTGCATTTTTTCTTTGAATACTACAGTACCACCCCACCACACACACAGTCCAAAAACATGCAAAGGTTAATAGGAGTTACCAAATAGCCCATGTGTGAGTGAATGGTGTGTGAATGTGCCCCGCAATGGGTCGCCGCCTCATCCTAGGTTGATCCCTGCCTTGCACCCATAGGCTCCAAACCCCCTGAGACCCTGAACAGGACAAGTGGTTATGGAAAATGGATAGATGGTGGCAAGATGTGTGAAACAGGGGTATTTTTTACACAGTTCTTGAGAATTATTCTCATTTCATCTTATCTCACCTTCACTAACTAACTGTGTCTGCAAAATGACTCACAGGTTGACTCAAAATTTTTTACAGCTTAACGTTGATAAAACAGAAATTCCACTGGTGGGTACTAAATCACTTCTATCCACTCTGTATAAGATAAAAATTAATGTTAATGGAGTCTTAGAACTGTCAAGTACAGTTCGTAACTTGGGCATAATTTTCGATCAGTTACTCACCTTTCAGTCACATATTAGCTCTCTGGTACAGACTGCATTTTTCCAACTCCGCAACATCTCTCGCCTCCGTCCATTCCTCAAGGTGGCGGACACTAAAACACTAATCCATGCTTTCATCACTACCCGTCTTGACTACTGTAATGCATTGCTTTCTGGCCTCCCATCAAAACCTCTGACCAAACTACAATATGTTCAGAACTCTGCTGCCCGTTTGCTAACACATACGAGAAAATCCGCCCACATCACCCCAATTCTTCAAGATTTACATTAGTTACATGTCACTTACAGAATCAAATATAAAATTTTACTAATCACCTATAAAGTTCTCCATGGACTTGCCCCTCACTATCTGTCTGACCTCCTTCTTCCATACACCCCTGCTCGCACACTAAGATCATTGGGCTCCAACCTTCTTACCGTACCTAAATTCAGATTATCCTCTGTGGGTGGCAGGGCATTCTGTGTGACTGCACCTGCACTGTGTAACGCACTTCCTCACAGTCTGCGAGAGATACAGTCTCTTAACATTTTCAGGCTTCAGTTGAAGACTCATTTATTCCACGAATGCTATAATGTAACTGCTACTACGTAACACTCCTGTTGTTGTTCAGTTGTTATTGTTCCTGCTGCATGTCCATTGTTTTCTGTATCATTGGTTGCATTGTAAAGCGTCCTTGAGTGTGAGAAAGGCGCTATATAAATAAAACTTATTATTATTTTTATTATTATTTTATTATTGTTATTCTGTTGAGCCAGAGCATGTTAGATTCTGGTTATGAACAATTCATCTTTAACTATTTTTTTTTTAAATGTTGAAAACTAGTGTCAAATGGCTTGATAAGGAAAATGCAAGTAATCCATTCAACCTCTCTCAACACCACATATGGCAATCAAGGACATCATTTAAAAGCTGAGACCAAAGGAAGGCTTCCATAAAAGAGATAGCGAACAGGCAATTAACATATTTCATCAATGTGGCACGCCATGCATGACTGGTGGGCAAAGATAGGACACAGGGAATGGAGTGAAGGGAAACAGACCTCATATAACCATGTTTATTACACCAGCAACCTCAAAGGCAAAAATAAGAATAACAAAGCTTTTAGCCATAAACCAGATGGATATAATTTGTTCTATGAGCAACATGATTTTATTTTTCTGATTGCTTATGTGCTTGGTCTTGTGCAGCTCCTTTCATTTGCTGGAACTCAGTTTTGCTGTCAAAATATACCATAGAACACATTTTTTGGGGGGTTGGCATGCTGAGATTTGGTGGACAATGGCCTGACCTTGTCTATAACCCCTGGCCTATGCATATGTGCCCCTCATATTCGCAAGTCATGTTTTTAAATGCATTTGGAGGTCTTTCTCCAGGCACTGCATTGAACATAACTGCATGGCAATGGGATGGGGGGAGGAGACTGCAGGGTCATATTGGGGTGAGTTTAACAAAGCCTGGTGAGAAATCTATGGCTCTGTCCCCACTTGCGGCCTTGTGACATTACCCAGCTCCACCTGGCAGTCCGCTGCCACCATACCCCAGAGCGCAGAGACGGCTTTAATCACCCTGGAACACACTGGGATTCACAAACACAAACAGCCCGTAGAATGTCATCTTCTGCTGGCAGGTCTAATGCCAGCTTCAATCAATGTAGCTTAAGTGTTTACAGCCATGTTTTATGGTGTGTGGTGTGGCTCTGGACATTCAGATAGGGGCAATCATGTGGCTGATCCACAATAAATTATTCCTAAAATATACGCATTAATACATTTGTATAAACCAAGTTAGGGCAGAGATTTGTGCATGCATGCATGATTTTAGCATAGGGCTGTAGGAACATTGCCAGTATTGCAGCAGCATTACTTTGTATTTCCACCTTAGGTTTCCCTATTGCAATTAAAGTGACTCATGCCAAAATTCAACAAAATTATTTCAAGTGCTGTTTACTCTTGGGCATAACAGCCATAAAACCTGAATAATTTTCATAAATATGCATGCTGCGTGCCAGTAATTTGAAATAGAACTATGTTGATGAAAAGCTTTCAGTAAGAAGATACAGATCAGAACAGCAATAAGCCGCCGCTTATTTTCAGTGCTATGGCTACGCACACTGACAAGCAATCAGGTCAGCTTAAGAGAATCAGAAAGGGAATGGCTATCAAAAATAATGGTCTTTTGTAAACTGGAATGTAGGCGACACACGAGTAGGAAGCAAATAGAGTAGCTTTATTAGGAAGAGTGGATAAAAAAAAATACACCCTTTACTATAATACCACATCAGTAGTTCCTACAGTTATATTAACAAATACATAATACAGCATAGGGCTATTCTTTGCGCTCATGCATATTTTTTCCATATGGGATAATCTTTCCCACAGATGCATGTTTATTTCCCATGATACACAGGGATGCACTGATCATACAAGTTAAATTAGATCCATCAATTTCTTTCAGCAATTTCTGTCAGCAAGGAGCCGTCTATAGCTCATATGAATCCATGCTTGTATAAATAGGCTGCATCAGTAACTTCCATCACAGTCCCACATAATTTCATTCAGTAATGTTGCAATACAAAATGCATCCCATGGCATTTCCTTAAACAGTAACTCAGCATTTTTGGTCAAAAGGCAACATGTTGTCTTACCATATTGCAAAATGATTTTAACTATTAGCTTTAACTAGCTGAGACATTCTTATGTTTGGGAACAGCACTGATATTGTCTGTGCAAATGTGAATCAGTCTGCTGAGCTCCGCTGACAGCCCGTAAATGCTGCAAAGACAGATGCAGTGCCGCTAGGAGACACTGAGTATGCAGTGCAGGGTCCACTCCCAGAACAGAAATGTCAGGCTTGTTCTCCATCACAAGATGCTTCAAGGCCACATTTGTCTCGTGTTCATCAATACTGCTAGAATTCCTGTTAATGCATGACAGACAATGGCCTGACCTTGAATCCGGATCTGTGTATCTTCTAAGTCATCATTGAACATGTATCAGCGCTGGCATCTCTGACTGAACACTCTGGTGAGAACATGAACACCTGATTAGAGACCCCATCCACTTGTAAGGGCATAAAGTTGGCAGGCATCAACAATTCCTGATGATTAACCTTCTCTGAAAAGTCTATGAGCTCTGTAGGGGTGAGTTTCAGCCTGTATGCTGAACTTTACTTTCCTTCTCAGTCCTGTTGACAGCTACAAATTACAGAAGCTCCTCTACTTACGAACGTTCAACTTACGAACTTTCAGACTTACGAACGAAGAGGGTCTTTAAGTCCAAATTGTGTGTGTTGGCTTCCCGTTTCCTGTCCGCAACATCAGTTTCTTTTTTCTGCGCTCTAGTTCCGCCTAGTACGACTTCTGGCCGCTACTCCCGCGACGCAGCAGCATAGCGTGCATACTCCCAGCGTCCTAGTTCTTTCTACTTGTGTATATCCTTAAAATGATGGTGTATAATGACATTTCAAGTTACGAACGGCGGTTCAGAACGTATCTCATTCATTGGTAGAGGAGCCTCCG
This sequence comes from Mormyrops boulengeri, assembly GCA_026781065.1. Taxonomy (NCBI): domain Eukaryota; kingdom Metazoa; phylum Chordata; class Actinopteri; order Osteoglossiformes; family Mormyridae; genus Mormyrops; species Mormyrops boulengeri. The sequence goes on from JAODLD010000016.1 coordinate 18,876,103, forward strand.
TAGTCACTAGTATCGGTGTTGGACTCCTTGAATCAGCGATCACATATTTCAGTGTGTGGCTCAGTATATTAGGCTTATGTGCCTCGGATCGCAAAGTCACTAGATCAAATTGCATGCTTGGCAGAGTAGCCAAGTCTCCAATGGGTCCTAAACGCCCCCAAAATGCTCCAGTGGAGGTTAATGGATACTTGACCCTGTGCTCTGACCCCAAGCTTTGCTTTCACCGCTTTGGGTATGTATGCATTTAAAAAGAACCTCAAAATGGGATATGCAATAACCAACACATTACAATATACCTGCTGTCATACTTGGCAAATAATGATTCATTTTAAACTCTTCTCATATTCAACATGGCTATGAGCAATAGCTTTAGCCATTTCCTAGTCAGTGTCTAACATAGCTACTAATCACAGAGTTTGATGTTGAGGCACCCTTTCATACACTTCTGTCTCAGGTACAATGATATAGTCTGAAGATGGCTTAGTCAGTTGCATTTTGGAACCTTATTTACTGGGGTGCAAGTGAACCTCTCATCATCGGCATTTCCTATCAGATGATAAAGTACAAGGCAAGACTTTCTAACCCTGACACTTCCAGTTACTCACATCAATTTTCTTTGAAGAGTGGCACCTTAAAATGTATTTGCACTGGGAAGCCATAGATGCAGAATCTATTTTTTGTCACTCATAATGACGGGGAAAAGGCCAAGCCTGTAGGGTACAGTGGTAGAAAATAAATAGCAGACTCACTAACCTGTTTGTGGAATGCAGGTGGTGTGTGGACACAATTTTGAGAACAAGTGATGCTTCAATACCTCCCCACAGTGAACCTTTAGTATATTGGGCTCTACCACTGATGAGATGCTGACATCAGTCAACAAAATTCTTCAATTTTTTTTTTGCCAGTAAGGAGTGTGAATAGCCTTTGATGGGAAAAAGCTTCTAAATGGCCCATTTTGTCCAAGAATCTAAGGTGACAAACTAGAGTGCAATCATTGAACAACAATGAATGTCTCAAAAAAAGATAAATAAATATAATAAGACACAAATATTCAAATCATTCAGTTCCTTTTCACTGAAAAAGGGTATTGTCTAAAGCCGTGAATACTAGATGGGTGAACTATCAATGTGCTTATTGTGTACATTCTGATGTCTTTTTCATAGATTACATCACTATTACAAACAGTGTAAAGGAACATGTCTGATTTTCTCTAACAAAGCTTTTTAGGGCATAAGCTCTAACATCTCCAAATGTTCCAATATTTGCTGTTCTGTAGGTATGAACAGCAATATATCATCTAGATAGCAGAACAAGATGAGAAAATATATCACCAAATAGTCATCATTCTAATGAATCTGCCTGGATTGTTACAAAGCCCCTGAGGTAAATGATTGTATTCATAAAATCCAATTTATGTTATGAAAGCCAAATAATTCCCATCCTTCTTATACAGTAAAATATTGTAAAAACCAAACGTGACATGCATGTACTGAAGAAAGTACTTGTTACTGCTGCTAATCAGTCAGCCTGCTGTGACTAAGCCTGTGTGCCTATGATCGGAAGGTCATCGGTTTGAGAGCAGCCCCAGCACACCTGTGGCTCCTTGAGCAAGGCCCTTAACCCCCAGCTCCCTGGCTGTTGCTATGGTCTGGCTATAGAAAGCAAGCTGGGGGAGGCATAAAGATAATTTCCCCATGTGGATCAATAACAAAGATCAATTATTATTAATGACACCTAGTGCACCATGTTGTAATGGTCTTATTTAGGATTTTATCAGAATCGCACAGCCTTTTGATTGCGGAATTGAACAGGGTCTTTGTGACCTCTGAACATGATGTAGCTGCCTTCACAGTCAGGGGTGGGCAGTCTTATCCAGTAAGGGCTGCTGTGTATGCAGGTTTTCACTGCAACTCCCTAATCAGATTACTAATTAGAGGATTGATTGGCTGTTGAGGCCTCACACCTGGGTTTGAACAGTTGACCTAAAGGTTATCCCAAAAACCTGCACACACACCGGCCCTTTCAGGATTAGATTGCCTACCCCTGCTCTAAGTTGAAGGCAGGACTGGATCTAATCTGTCAGTGTTTTGTCGCCGGGTTTTAAATTGGGTTTTCTGCCATTCCATTTCTGGATTTGCCTTCCAGTGTGCCAGCGCGTTGTTTGCAGATGCATGGTCTTGATGAGTCGGATTTCCACAGCCGTTGTGTCAAACTGATTTAGGTTCCTGGCTTCCCCGATGCTCTGGACTTGTGCTGGAGCGATCCATATAGTCAGCAGATCCACTGGCTAGCCAATCCTTGTTGTGTACTATCTAATGGTAAGGTCTCAGGAACAGGAAATTAGCAGTGTGGGTATACCACCCAGTTCAGGGTACCATGTTCCTGACTTTAGGTTGTGGAACTCAATAAAAAGTGTTTTGACCACATTTCTCTCATCCAATCTATTAAGTGTATGGCAATACCAAAGATGTCAAGGATGTCATTTTCAGAAACGTAGACAAACTCTTAAATCGTATCACGGTCAAAATGAAAAGGTCTGGTTGTATCTGTATATTCTTAATATTTCTGCCTTGACATTTAGATCATGGTTGAACAATTCTTCAGGCTTGACTTAAGTGACTTACAAGTTCTCAGTACAAGTAGGTAAAGACATGGGTTTTGAGGAACTGTACCCAATTGTGTGAAGAACTGCCATTATCCTTACACCACAAAAGGATTTCACTACAAGGACTTAACATAAGGGGTCTGCAATAGCTTTTTCAATAACCCTTAATTGATCAACACAAAACAGGTGGCTCCTGCAAGCTTTTGTTTTGTGTATTTCAGTAACCAATGTTTCTTGTTGACTAGAGAGTTGGAGGATCCTGTAGAAAGCTAACAGTGGGCAACATAAAGACATGCTGGCAAAATATTTCAAAAGAATGTAGCAAACTATGTCAAGTCATTGCTGAACATCAAAGGAAGTTCATTTCTGAGACCTGAGTTTTAGGCTAGTTTTAAGTTTTTGAGTTTTAAGACATCACTAGCCTTGTACCTCTTGGCCTCTCATCAGTCTGCATCCAATAAATTGTCTATGACTACCCACAGAGCCACAGTGCTACCAGCCACATGAGATTAACTATACTACCTGCAGAGCAACTGTGCTGTCAACCACTTGGGTTGAACTACACTACCCACAGAGCCACTATGCTACAAGCCACATGGGTTAAACTACACTACCCACAGAGCCACTGTGCTGCAAGCCACATGGGTTAAACTACACTACCCACAGAGCCACTGTGCTGCCAGCTGCATGGGATAAGCATCACTATCCAGAGACCAGCAGTGCTGTAAGCCACAAGGCTTCAGTAGCTCCACATACAGATACACGGAGATGCTAGTTAGATTAGTCAACTCCCTATGGACTGAAAAAATGAACAGAATATAGATTTCAATCAAAATAATATATATTTCAGCAAAGAGCTTGCAAAGATTTGACCAGTGCAACATTTGCAGATTTTAATGTTTCCATTCCAATTTCAAAAATTAAAAGAGTATGCTTCACTGCTTCCACTGAAAAAATCGAACACAAGGCATTTCCTAACAAAATGTAACCATGAGAGATGGCTTTGTAAGTCAGTCCTTCAGTTTTACATAGACTCTGATCATTGTTCCTTCAGTACACCAAGCTCAGGGCTGCCTGTTCACCGGTGAAGAGCTGAAGAGTGACCAGTATGTGAGGCTTGCAGAGGTATAGGGGGGACAATCTAACATGGCATACCTTAAAGAAGTGTCTGCACTATGCCAGCGAAACAGATATAAGCAATCATTTACGGATATCAGACACCTACAATGGTGTCCAGGTGTTAATGAGATACATTCGGGGCAGACAAATTCGGGTCTAATTAGCTTGGTCTCTCAGCACTGACGCTAAGTGTTTAAAGTGAGCTGGGAAAATACATGCTTCTGTTCTGTACATGCAGGACTGTGGGATTTTGATTTAGGAAATTGTCTGATGGAACAGGTCTAATGCATTTGGGAGAACATTACCGGTATAAGACCTGGAATTTGGATTTGCGGGCTTAACATCAGCTAGGATCTCTGCTTTGGGTTCTCTCAGGAATGTCCATAATTTAAAAAAAATAGCTGTCTGACAGCTATCAACTTTCTGCAACACTCTGTACCATAAAGAAACAGAAGCCATTGTGAAGTATGGACTTGTGTAATTTTAGTATCGTGAAATTTGTTTCATAGACCATGATCCAAGAAAATGAATATTTTTGCAATTCAAAATAATCAGCCAACGCAGGTCAGACACCCAGTTTACATTTATATGTATTGATGTCTTTACTGAAATGATTCTGTGTGACATTGCTTTTTATTCAGTGTTAATTTATGTATTTATTCTACTCTCTATAAGTTATATATGGCTTCCTGTCCCTGCAGTGTATTTCTGTTAGTTTGAATATGAGCTGGTAGAAAAAAACATGTACAGCATATGGTGCATGCTGGAAAATGTTAGCAGCACGACCCTTTACTCAGCACTCAGACTATCGTGAAGTGACTTTCAGCAACCTTCAGCACATACTTTACTATCCGCTCCTGTAAACCTCGCAAAAACTCTAGCCTAAATTTTAGTTTATCGTGCACTAATTTTAAGCTTAACATGAACTGAAAATCGTGTCCCAAGCTGGGGTATAACTGATATCCTCTATTCAATTTAACTCGACCAAACTTAATTTATCACAAAATCTTTAATGATGCATTGAAGTAATGAAAATAATAAACTTTTGAAGAGCCTAATATAAGCCTTAAACAATGGGGAGGAATCTTATAGAGCTTGGGGTTTAAAACATAAACTAAGGCTGAACACATCCATCAGACTTTTCATTAATGGAATAAATAAGATTAAGTATTCATGGCAAAGTGAACCAGTTTTAGATGAGCTATTATTTGGATTATGTCACAGGCTGTAGTGGAGACCTCGCTTTACGTCTCTTAAATATAAAGTTGTCAAAGGCTTACAATACCTGACAGGAAAATGGCTGCCAGGTTTCTGAGACACCTTTAAATAACTTGCTAAATCAGCATAATTACAGTATGAGCAAATGCAAAAACTCCACGGAATTACAGGTGAGAACGACAGCCGTGGCTTATGTCTTTCTGAAAATACATTCCCACAAAAATTATTTTATCTCCTCACAACAACATCTGAAAAATAAAAGTTTTATATAAATATAAATGACACTATCAACATGTGTAAACAAGTCAGATTAAGATTGAATATGAAGTGTCTTTTGTGTCACCGTCTTCTGCATCAAGTAGTGTCCTTTCAGCTAAGTCCTGATTAATCCATATCCAACCTACCTTCGGGAAGATATTAAGCCTTATTTACAATGCCCTGAAACCAAGTCGAAATTGCATATGAAAGATGGAAGTTTATTAGTTTGAGATGTAGCTCATTACTTAATTCAGCTTAAAAACTACATACCCTCTGTGTCTCTACGACTCCATGGGGAATCTCCATGGGGACCACCCCCATGGTTGTATCCATCATTAAACCAGACCTCCCCTGCATTAAAGTTGACTAGTGGGTGATCAGATTTCTGGATTAATTCATTTCCGGTGGACAGACGAGACCAAGGGTGACTTCAGTCAATCAGAAATTGAAAAGAATTAAATTTGATTCATTTTCAACTCTTGAAAATGGCGATATCAGACTTGATACAAAGACAGTGGGTGGTTGTAAAAGAAATTCTTTATGTTTCTGGCTATCGACTGCTCTATTATGCCTCATGTCTAATTGTATATTTTGTTAGATAAAGAAGATTGATAAAATAGCCGGAACACCGCATGAAAAAGGACATAAAATTTCAAGTACTAGATCACAGTTATATATGGAAGTGAATCATAATATGTTGAATGTCAATTAGCAATATGTATCAGCTACAAAGATAATGAGCATTTTGATATGTGAGTTTTCATGAGGCAGCGAAGTTCCAAAGAGGCCTAGCATGTCATCACAGAGCACAGATTCACAGAACCCTCTCCTTAGTAATAAACAGGGTATTCTGCTCCGTGTTTGTGCACACCTCTGCAACATAAACATTCACAATGTTAAAACCTTTGAGAATCTCACCTGATTGCAAAGTTTCATTTCTCTTTGACAAGTCACATCCTAATCATTATTTTTGATTTCAAAATGTCTTGTTTATAGCTCTTTTCTCAATTACTCATTCGGTAACTCAGCAGCATGTTAGACCCTAATCATTCTACACACAGAGATTGGATTAGCAAATTTGCTTTCAGAATAAAAAATTAATTCAATCTTGTCCAACTACTGTGGAGTCTCCTAGAATCTCATTGTTCCATCTGAATATCAGTCTCTGACTGAAGTGTTCCATAAGAAGAAAGCCTCTGCCTCATCATTCCTGCGATTGTACAACTGACCTTCTACTGGAGCCGCCTCCTCTGGTGTCTTATGTGTCGATTTTTGATCCCAGAGTCTAAGGCAGTGGAACTGTATATTTAGGAATCTTGGGCTTTATCTGGCCATTTGCAGCACTGTTTCTCAGTGTGTCGCTGAACCATTTTCATTAGTTGGTGGAATGTGTGGTTATAAAAATGGTCTTGATTGTTTTTCTAATGTCAGACTTCTTGTTTGTTCTTTTCAACGCAGCGTGAAGGCACTGTGCTACTGTTACTGCACTGTTTACTGTTTCTTATATTTCACATTACTGCACTTTTTCAGTAAAATTTTCATTCCAAATTTTTTAATTTGGGTTGTGACCAAGCTAAAATGTGGGTCCACAGGCTACACCGTTTAATAACCACTCAACGATCTACAGTATATAACAGAACTGAATACATTCCTGCACAACATTGCTAAAATGTTAAATGATTCCAAATTGAATTGTTTTCTAAAAAAAATTATTTGTAAGTTGAAGTGTAGCGTATTTGAGATTATATCTGTTTAAAAACAGACAGCTTAGATAGACCTCATTGAAAATAAGGGCCCCAAAGTACAAACTCAGTTCAATCCTGTGACTACTGCACCAAAAGTACGCACGTGTATGATTTCTGATTCAATCTAACTGCATTAACAAAGATATAAAGTAACCTGTGAACAGCTTGGTTCCCTCAGTGCTTGAATTTGCTACAAACAAAACAGTTGTCCCTAGTGCATCATGGCTCCACATGGCAATTAAGATCCAATGACTGGCCCATTAAGAAACCAGAGTGAAAGATTTCACAGAGATGGGAGAGGGTACAAGTGCATCACCAGGCTACTGAACGTTAGCTGAAACACAGATCCAGCAGAGGTTAGGAGGCATAGAAGAGTCATACTACCAACAACAGAAGATGGCCGTCCTCGATAAATGACACCATGCGCAATTTGTTCTTTATGCAGCCTTGCATTGAAAGACAAATGGGCGAGTTCTTCTAACTTGGCACAGGGATTATCTGAGGAAATTAGTGTTTCAGTGACTCCTCAGAGAGCGCGAAGGACATTGCATGAAGTTAAATTTTGTCAGCACAATCTTTGGTCAGATGAAACCAAAATTAATTTGTTTGCATCAGATGGGGTCCAGCATGTTTAGTGTGGACCTGGCAGGACTGCCATAGTGACTGCATTGTGCTAACTGTAAAACATTAATGTGGAAGAGTACAGATATGGGGCTGCATGAGTGCAGAAACTGTAGGATAGATGGCATTTGTAGATGCAGGGGCGGACATACCATAAAGCAAAGGTAGGCAGCTGTCTGGGGGCCCCAAAAACTAGGAACCCCCTGAAGACAGAATTACCAAAAGTTACAATTATGGACAATAGATAACATGATTGTTTAATTTATAGAAACATGTCTGTTTTTTCCATTTTTAGTGACAGTTGTCAGTATAGACAAAGTTTCCCCCATCCTATAATGGACTATTCCTACATTGAGACTTAATGCCACCCAGCTTTCTTTTCACACTGGAGTCTATTGGTATTGGTTGTTTCACTGCCAAGGGAACTAGCACAAAGTAGCCTAACAAGAACAAAACGGCACAAAGATTAACCTTAGATCTCCCCTGTCTTTGATACTGTCCCGCTAGATTGGTAGATAAATTGTGAAAAGACATGGAGAGAACACAATTAAATGAACATATGTAAAAAAAGACTAACCTTAGCCTCAGGGACAGAGTAAGGAGTAGGCTGTGCTGGGCTACAGCCTAGGGTCATGGCACAACAGCTCAAACTTCCTAAATCTGATCGGGGGGGGGGCGGGGGGGGGGGCGGCGGCGGGGGGGGGGGGGGGGGGGGGGGGGGGGGGGGGGGGG
>JAODLD010000016.1:18884500-18894780 GCA_026781065.1 Mormyrops boulengeri
ACTACTTCTCATTTGTGGCTCATTAAATCGGTCGCACACACTATACCATCCAACTTATCTGTGGACGTGTTGCTACACGTTTTATACGTAAAGCATCGCACGCAATGTGTTATCAACTGATACTGGTAACAATGGCAATTAACCGGGCTAGAACTGGATTTCATGATTAGTCAGGTTATAGATTTATGGTAGTTCGGGCTAGATAAACACCATTTAAACTGAGGTATCTTAAATGTGATTAATATAGATTAAAAATGAATGATCTTTAATTGTGATTAATGTAAATTAATCCACAGCAACCCTGTGAATAATCTGATTAAAAAATTTTATCGTTTGACGGCACTAATATATATATAGATATATATTTAAACTAAATATATTTTAGGAGATTTGTAAGGAGAATAAAAATATCAAGAGTTACTGATTCGAGTGTCTGAGTCATGAAGCAGATTGCCCAACCATTTGCAAATAGCCCTATTCATATGATGACGATAAGATAATCCGACAGTTGTTATTTGGTCAAGAAAACATGTGAAAACTCCAATAAACAAGAGCACATATCTGGGTTCTGTTTACACTGACTCGGGAGCTTCAACCTTTTTTTGTGATGTGTGAGTTTTCACTGAGGAAATACAATAAAAATACATCTCTCCAATTCATGGATAACTGTGAATTCAGTAAAAGCAGTAACTTGGTAAATTACAAAATGTACTTGTTTTCTAATTTTGATCGATACTGTAAAAACTTGCCTTTAACAAAAAAGAAACAACTATACAAACTGCTGTTAACTAATAATAATAATAATTGATACTACAGTAATCCCCGTGGGGAAATTGTTTTTACGCCTCCCTCAACTTGCTCTTTGCAGAGTAAGTTGTCTGTGAAGGGCAGCCACCCGTGGCAGTGCCCAGAAAGCTGGGGATTAAGGGCCTTGCTCAAGCACCTGCAAACATACTGAGGCTGGGTTTGAACCCCTGTGATTACAGGCACGCAGGCTTAGCCCACTGAGCCACATGCTGCCCCCTAGGCTGTTCTTTTAGCATTTTTCACTACCTTTATGGAACTTTTTTGCAATACCACAAAGCAATTGTTCAATTTAATTTATTATGTTTCTCAAAATACATATTGTAAACTAGCTTAAAATAGTATGGATTGTATTTACTGAAAATAAGATATTTCATGGAAAGCATTAACCTTTGCACTAGAAACACTTATTGAATTCACATAAATGATGAAACTTATGTTCACTGTTTGTTCAAAAATACATTCAAAAACAAAATTGAAAAATAAAACTAGAGTGGGAATCGATTTCCCAAAAACATAGTTGCTAATTATGTTAATGACTTGCACATTTGGAACCATGCAACTGAACTCTTACCAGTTTATTATGCATTTCTTTGTTTCAAGACCAAATATGTATTTGTTTCATCTTCAAAAAATACAAGCAAATAGCCTACTACCATTTTAAACTTGTGATTAATAATGATTAATCACAGGGTATTATTGTAATTAACTGGATTCATTTTTTAATTGATTGACACCACAAATTTTGAGAGATCATACTTTAGAAGTTCCTAATTATTTCAATACTTTTTTCTGTATTGGCTCTACTTCACTGTAAATCAATTATTCATTCTATTTTTAAAATAGCTACTTTGTCCTACAAGATTGAAGTGTTTCATTTCCAGTATTAAGATGTTTTATATCCAATAGATGAAAGCAATATGGGTATGTGGATGTCAGTGGCTCAGAGGTCAGAAAACGGTGAAGGTATAATGCTTGTTGAAATATTTTTTAATTCATTAGAAGTAAGCAAAAAAATTGTGACTGGTTTGAAAATGTACTATTGTTCCAGGTAAAAGATCTTTGAAGTGGATGGGTAATTCTCCAAACACCTGCTAAGTCAGACTCCTGCATAAACTCCTTTAGGTAAGAATTGTTTGAATGTTTGAATTATGTGGAGGCCATCTGTCAATGCTACCATCCAGTATATTATTGAGGTCTCCTCCAAAAATTAAAACTAAATTAGGAAATTCAGATAACAACTGGAGCACACAAGTTCTTACCCTCTTTTGCCATTTTAATTACCAGACAAATTAAATGGCTAGCTTTATCACAGTAAGAACTGAGGACCTTTCCCTGAAAAACAACTTTTGAATATACCGCTGAGTGAGTAGCCCCATGAGCTAGCCATAAGTCTAAACCAGATTCTTAAAAAATATGTGGTGGTGTCTCCATTTTTTCCAGAGCTATCTGAACCATTGCCAAAACTCAGTTATACCCTATAAGAACATAAGAAATTTGCAAACAAGAGGAGGCCATTCGGCCCATCAAGCTCATCTGGGGAGAACTCAACTAATAGCTCAGAGTTGTTAAAATCGTATCTAGCTCTGATTTAAAGGAACCCAAGGTTTTACCTTGCACTACACTAACAGGAAGACCATTCCATATTCGAACTACACACTTTGTAAAGAAGTGCTTTATCAAGTCCATTTTAAAATGTTCTCCCGCTAAATTCCACCTATGGCTACAAGTTCTAGTATTTAAACTAATATGGTAGTTACTTAGTCTCCTTTGCTCGAGGCTGAACAGATTCAGCTCAGGTAACCTCTCCTCATAAGACATTCCTCTAAGACAAGGAATCATTCTTGTAGCCCTACGTTAAACCTTTCCAAGGCAGCAATGTCATTTTTAAGATATGGTGACCAAACTTGCACACAATAATCTAGGTGGGGTTTTACCAAGGAATTGTATAATCGTAGCATCACCTCCCTTGACTTAAACTCCACACACCTGGAGATGTAACCCAACATCCTATTGGCCTTTTTAATTTCTTCCCTATACTGGCGAGTGTTTTACATGGAATAATCAACATACACATCGAGGTCTTTCTCAATCAGCTACCTTTATTTCAGTGGAACCCATAAAATATTTGTACTTTATGTTTCTGCTCCCAGCATGGATTACCTTACATATATCTACATTAAATTTCATCTGCCAGGTATCAGCCCAGTCGTTAATTAAATCAAGATCCCGTTGTAGCCTCTGTGCTGCTAGTTCAGTATTTGTTACACCACGCACTTTGGTGTCATCTGCAAATTTAACAAGTTTACTGTATGTATTGGTGTCAATATCATTACTGTAAATTAGGAACAATAGTGGTCCTAAAATTGAATGCTGCGGTACTCCACTATGAATGCAGGCCCACTGTGATGTTGTGCCTCTAATAACTATCTGCTGCTTTCTGTCTGTTAACCAGTTTTCGATCCAAGCTGCTACACTGCCTCAAATCCCTGCTGCTTTGAGCTTAAGCAGGAGCCGTTTCTGGTGGACATTATCAAAGGCCTTCTGGAAATCTAAGTAGAGTGGTGCCTGCGGTTCACAAACACTGTGGGCTACGAACAATTTGGTTTGCGACCAAAAGTTTAGTGAAAAAAATGCATTGGTTCACATACAAAATTTGGTTGACAAACAGAGTCCTCGACCAGATTCCTTTTTTTTTTATACTAGTGTAGCACCGGCGGGGGAGCATGTCCCAGCATGTCCCGCATGCAATTGTAAATAGAAGAACCACAACAGGCACCTAAACAGCGCCGAACCCAAATACACAGATGGGAAACACAAGGTTGTCAGACACTGAACTGCAACATGCACACATGGTGGGAGATTTACACAAGCTAAATACACACGAGGATCGGACAGGATACACACAAGACACGGGCAAACACATGCGCAATGATAGGGAAATGCAACCATCAACATTAACAACAACAACAATACAAGGGCTTTAAGAACTGTTAATAAAGAGTGTGATTTCCCCGGCAAGCAAGTCTCCATGTCTCTCTCTGCTCCCGCGATGCCTTAGTCCGCCCGTCGCCACACTATATTGTGTTTTTCTTTAAAGTTTTTACTATAAAAACCAGAAAATGAATAAATAAAAATCATTATTTGCTTGTGAATGAATTAATCAAATTTCAATGCTTTCTTATGGGAAAAATTGCCTTGGTTCGCATACAATTTGGTTCGCGACCACTTTCCTGGAACGGATTGTCTTTGTGAACCGCAGGCACCACTGTAGATAACATCGTAGGCCTTTTGGTGAACAATTTCTCTTGTAGCTTCCTCAAAGAACTGAAGCAGATTAAACAGGATCTACCTCTCCTAAATCCATGTTGGCTATCCCTCAGAATGTTATCTGAATCCAGGTAATCTACCATTTTCACTTGGATTATAGCTTCTATTACTTTTCCAGTTATGCAAGTTAAATTGATTGGCCTATAGTTTGATGGATTACTTCTTTCCCCTTTTTGGAATATGGGCGTTATTGGTGTCATTGGCAAGATTGCAACTGATACATCCTTGAAATTTGGGGTGGGGTAAGAACAATATCCTCTGTAGGCCATTTGAGTTTTTGGCATCTAGTTTTACCCATACAGCTTCTGTATCTTAATTTTTATCATTGAGCTCTCTTGCCTGCAAGTTTTCTTTTACATATACTGCAACACCACCTCCCTTCTTGCCTATCCAGTCTCTACGGAACAACGTGTAACCACCATATTATATTCTTCTCCATCATTGTCACTCATCCATATTTCTGTTATTCCTATAATGTCATAAGAGTCTGATGAAATTAAAGCCTCTAAATCATGAATTTGAGAAAACACTTCTTTACACAGAGTGTAGATAGAGTATGGAATTGAGCTGTAATCGGGCCTTAAAAATTAGACCCAACAAGACCCGAGCCCGACAGAATTCGGCCTGAGCCCGGCCCAAACCCATGTAAAATGATAGAAATTAAGCCCGAACCCGAGGCGGATTTCGACTTTTGAAGCCGGAAGTGACGACATGCGTGCTCCCGTTTCTCGGAGATCCGAGAAATATCTCGGAGCAACTCAGAGGATCCCGAGTTGAGAATCCAAGATGGCTGCACCCTTTATCAACAGAATTTAAAGTTGTAGTTTTTTTTACTGTTTAAGCACTACTTCTCATTTGTGGCTCATTAAATTGGTCGCACACACTAAACTGTCCAACTTATTTGTGGACGTGCTGCTACGGAGTTTTATACGTAAAGCACCGCACATAATGTGTTATCAACTGATATTGCTAACAATTAACCGGGCTAGAATTGGATTTCATGATTAGTCTGACTATTTGTCGGATTATTTGTCGGAAGGTAGTTCAGGCTAATTGTAAGTGAATGAAGATAAAGGCCATTTTAACTGAGGTACCTTAAATCCGACAAGTTGTTTGGCTAAGCAAAAAAATTGTACTTTTTGATACGGGTCCATGGTATTGCTACTTCAGTGGCAAATGGAACGCATCCGACTCGGTTTTCCCCAAGTTTTTGGCGGATGTGGCGCAATCTTGGCAACCGAACCTGTGGGATCCCATCGGGTCCCGGAAAAGATCTTCAGTTCTACACCTGACCACTCATTTACCGCACAGGCCCGAACCCAGCCCGAGCCCGTGTAATTTGATAGAAATTAAGCCCGAACCCGACCGAACCCGTCGGGTCCTGTCGGGTCCCATCAGGTTCAGGCAAAGATCTTTAGCTCTAGTATGGAATAGTCTTCCTGCTAGTGTAGTGCAAGCTAAAACCCTGGGTTCCTTTAAAACAGAGCTAGATAAGATTTTAACAACTCTGAGCTACTGTATTAGTTAAGTTCTCCCCAAATGAGCTTGATGGGTCGAATGGCCTCAACTCGTTTGTAAATTTCTTATGTTCTTATGAAATTACTGCTTTAACCTCGAATCAATAATCTTACTGATACAGAAAAAAATGTACTAGGTAACTTATGGAACAAATTGGATGATGTATATATATAAGGCAGAAGGAGTCTTTGTTGCAGATTACCAAACTTCCTATCAAATTATCAGATTTTCACTAACGGGCCTTTATTTCATGTAAGCTCTTCTATAAACATAATTTCTCCCCACACCATTATTTTACTTGGAATAACGGTAACATCTAGGGATGCACCAAAAATTCGGCCACCAAAAAAATTTCGGCCGAAAATGGCCTAAAATGCATTTTCAGTTTTCAGCCGAAAGACCTTTAAACACGACTGAAACAAGATGTTGTGATGATGCAAACAAAAACTGTGATCAGCACGTGCTTGACTGCATTAGAGCCAACATGTCTGCCGTGTGGTCGTATTTCGAAATATCAGAGAAAGACCCACGAATAGCACTTTGTAAAGCATGTAATGCTGAAATTTCATATACATACATTTCATATACAATTTCTATAAACATTATTTCTCCTCACACTATTATTTTATTTGGAATAATGGTAACATCTAGGGATGCACCAAAAATTCGGCCACCAAAAAAATTACGTAGTTATGTTCTTGAGTACTGGAATTGGTCTTCAGCAATGGAAGATTACATAAAGCAGATATACAAGGAAGAACACAACTACAGTGAAATATGCATATTAAGAAACACCTATTATCTGTAAAAAAATTATGTAATCTGTACAGCCTAGGAGATCCATTTTTTCCGGGTTCTGTTCATGTATAGTGTATAAGTCCACATATGTGAGGCAGTTGCATCATTTACATAATGTTTGTGTTCTGTACTCAGGCACGGTAACAATCACACCATATCTGTACCATGCCTGAGTCCAACTAAATGTGCAATCACACTAGTCAAATGGACTGGACTTTGAGAATCAAACATGTTCGGGCATGGTATGCATCAGTGGAGAAATTGGTGGTGAAAGATTCTACAAATTGGCTTGTAGGTGGGATGTGCAGTAAATGAACAGGTGTGGTTTCAGAGTTACATGCCACAACTAGGTCTCGGAGCGTTCAGGTAAAGCCACATTTATTAACTTTCACATTTCCAGGTAATCCATCCAATAATTCCAGAAATTGTACAGGAGTGTGTAATGAGTATGGATTAGTTGTCATGCTGTTGTTCCAACATCCCTGCTTTCTGAACATGTCGCTGGCGATACTTTATGAACTCTAACAAGGGAGTCGGCAAAATCCCTCAAACCTCCGTTATGGAAAATAGCTGATCATGCAATTTAGCCATTATTTTACTTGCTGTATCTTTAGCTCTGGTGCTGCTAACTTTCGATATCTTGATTTTTTAAAGAATACAGACACTCCTCTGCTTACAAACTTTCAACTTACGAACTTTCAGACATACGAACAAAGAGAATTGAAAGTCCAAATTGTGATCATTGGGCTCCTGTTTCCTGTTCGCAACATAATTTTTTTTTATCTTCGTGCCAATTCTGCCTAGTATGACTTCTGGCTGCTACTCCCGCTGTGCCAGCAGTGTAGCATGCGTACTCCCAGCATCCGAGTTCTTTGTTCTTGCGTATACCATAATGAATGATGTTGAATAACGACTTGCGAACATATCAAGTTGTGAACGGCTGTTCGGAACGTATCTCGTTCGTAAGTAGAGGAGCGTCTGTATTAGCCAATACCGATATGATAACTAATATGTTGTGTATCTGAAGTATATTCGCTGCTGCAAGAAAGAAAAAATAGAAGAGTAACAGATCGACTTGTTCATCCTCAATTGATTAGTTTCATTGTGTAGAAAATAACATGTAAAATTTAATCTATGTAATTTTGCATCACCCATGCTTCTTAAGCATAAAGGTCACAGTTCCTGTTGCGCAGTGGGAAAGCAACACACAAAAGTGACAAGTGACCAGGAACTACAAAACTTACCAGTACAGATAGCGCAGGAACTCAGAACCTGGACCCAAATTCCTGAACTTTGGTGGTAAAGCACCTCAATGTAATATACTCTTTATCAGGGTTCCCTAATTCCGGTCCTGGAAGACCAAAATCCAACACACTTTGCAGGTTTCCCTGCTCAAATACATCTTAATCAGCTAATTAGCTGTCAAGGTCAGCACTTGTTTTGTCTCAGTCTTGCGTCTTCTCCCTGTTTGGCCAGCAGGTATCGCTGGCCATCCTGTCCTCCCTGATGTCAGTCTGTAGTGTTTCCCCAGCTCCCTATCAGCTGCATGGCTCAATGAGCTGAGCATGCAGCAACCCAATTAACACTATTGTGTGTTTGAATCCTGCCTCCTCTGTTTTTGTATTTTGTTCCCTAGTGTTTCATTGGTATCAGTTTTTTCTAGCTCCTGTGATTTTGTGGTTTGTTTTCTGTTTTGTTTTCTTGCTTAGTGGTGTTTTACTTGTCTTTCTTATTTCCCCAGTGTTAGATTCTCCTTGTTTCTTTGTCAATTCCTAGTTTCCCTGTTTAGTTTCTGAGTTAATTATTAGTTTCACCTGTTGCCTGTTCTTGTGCCTGTCCTTGTGTGTTTGCCTGATTGCTTGTTGCCCTGCACCCTCCCGGATTGGTTAATTGTCGGTTTCACTCCTGCTTGCCGTTGCCTGGTTCAGTTTTTTTATTTAAGTTCCTGCCTGTGTGGGTCATTGTATGTATAATGTTGTTTGATGTTGAATGTTCTGTTATTTGTACTCGGCCTGCCCCTTGTTGCACTGACCCATTTGTAATTAGTCTTAAGATATCCCCTTTTGCTTTTGATCCCTCATGGTCCATTTGTTCTGTAGCGTTCCTAGTGTTTTCTGTTTTTGTTAATAAACCCCGTTTGTCCTGTCAGCTGCAAGTGGGTTGTCCACCTTTTTCCCAACCTGCACTATGCCACACCCCTGTGCCTGAACCGCCTGGGGGTGCGTTTCCCAAACAACGATGGAAGTTAACATTAACGATGCATCGTACTATGGTGACTCAAACTAACCAACATCTGAAGTATGACTGTTTCCCAAAACCGTCGTACCACAGTAGTTTGAACCACGTTAGTTAGTTGGGACTACCGTAGTTCGAACTACACTGGTTCCAGCGATGATTGGTCTGACTCACGGTGAGTTGTGCGCAAAAACTAACAAACTTTATAATATCAATGGTCTAACTTTCACAACCGGTCGCGTACAAGAACTCGCGAACTGTGTAATATCATATAAATATATAATTATCACATATATCATCAATTTATTGTGTCAGTCACATAACACCACTAATAGGAAAAACTCTATTAACGCTTCTTGGAGTGGTAAACAGATGAACTTTTAGCTATGACACTGCATTTTGTGAAAGATGCTCCATTTGTAATTACATTGATTTCAGTTTATTGTGTGTCAATCACACTACAAACACTTACAAAATTCCTTGTCACTTACAGAACGTTAGTGGCTGACTTGAATAGACAGGTGAGTGTAATATCCAAACATCACAGACATCATTTCCCGAGTACAAAGGCATGGATTCGTATCTGACCATAGCTGTTGTGTCATTCTACTCTTCCATTATGGGAATGACACCTGTCAGTGATTAAGGAGTACTTCATCAAAGTGCTGAACTCTTTTCTAAGGTATCTGTTGTCCCTCTGAAGTTATGTGTGTAATGAAGAAACTGCACAATACCCAATGGTCTGCATAGGGCTACAAATACACACATGTACACCTACAAGGGATAATGAAAGTTGTCCTTCATCATGCTTTGTGGTTGTCTGTGACCTCCAGATGCATATCTAAGTAAATTGGGAAATGTCTTCACTGACATCGTCGCATAGTGGCCAGGGAGCACCCATGATGCACTCGTCTGGGCCAACTCTGCTCTCTGCCAGGTGGCAGAAGGTGGTGGCTTTGAGGGCTACTGGGTCCTTGGAGACAGTGGTTACCCTCTGCGCCCCTACCTGCTCCCCCCCATCCAGCAAGCCAACACAGAGGCAGAGGAGAGATACAGCAGTGTTCATACCAGCACGCGTGCTGTTGTGGAGAGAGCCATAGGGGTGTGAAAGCAGCGTTTCCGGTGTCTGAGCAAGTCTGCTGGTGGCCTGCAACTGCACCCTTCAAAATGCTGTGCTGTGGTGGTGGTTACGGCAAACATCCAGCTGCCTGACCATGAGGAGGTATTGGCAGAGGAGACTGAAGAAAGCCATGTTGAGGATGATGGACCGCATCCTGCAGGCCTACATGTACGACAGCGGTTAATAGAAAATATGTTTGGCCCTTAATGCCCCCCACCTTTCTCCCCCACTGGCCTTTTTCTCCCCCCCCCCATTAGTTTCCCCATTTTTTGCCATTAAGTTCCCTGTTGTATAATTTACTTCCCCCATGTTTCATTCTATCATGATTTATTATTATTATTTTTAGGTTTTATTCTTTTCTTTTTTTTTTATATATATATTTCTCTATTGTTTTACTGTATGTGGTGAAGTGTACCATATGGCACAATGACCACTGGGTACACAACATCCTTTACCAAGCAATACACACTAACTG
>JAODLD010000016.1:18917961-18939126 GCA_026781065.1 Mormyrops boulengeri
CAACAGGTAAAACGGCAGGATTCCACACGAGGTAAACGAGCGGGGCGTGGTCCACATAGGGGCTGAACGGATGATCGTGACATATATATATATAGATAGATAGATAGATACATAGATAGATAGATAGATAGATAATTTTTGAAATAACCTTTAGTACATTTTAGCCACTAATTGTTAATTTCTTCATTTTTATTTACAATTGCACCAGCCTTTTTAGAAATATCCCCTTTACTGTTTAGCTTCTTTGAGTAGGTCATTACATTAGCAGATAAATATGGCCCTAATTGAAAGGTACCTTTAAAACCAGAAGAACATACAGTCCTCATAAACTGCGAGTCTGTTATGTTTGGGTCTGCTTATCAGCTGTTAAATATTAGGTAACGAGATAACATAAGTCTGACTTAGTTGTAAAAAAAACAAAATTTACATAATACAACCATACAACTAATATCTAGTTTCCATAGCTTCTGTTCCAGCTAGCGTGGACTCTATTCCCAGAACCGGACATGATGCAGAGGTCACTCTGGATGGGGTGTGAGACCAAGCCATCTAATCTGCACATCTGCACATTGGAGGGAACACAAAGTTGGTGTAGGAACTGAATCCATATGCCCCACCATCTCCAATCAGAATTTAGCTTCTGAAAAAATTTAATGAATATTATAGAAACTGAATTGAAACACTTTTTCATTCATACATAAAGTGTTAAGTATCATTCGGTGTCACTATTTTAATACTACTGATTGAAAAGGCATCACCGTGTTCAGACCAAAACAACCAAGAAACAAACTAATCATTTTACTGACAAAAACAACAAATTAAAGCAACGAAAACTAAACACAAAGGCATGAAGGCCATTATAGGAAAAGCACAGAATGCCCCTGATTGCACATGGTCATCTGGATCACCCCTCCAAAACAATAGATCAAGAAAAGAGATACCAACTAACATGAGATGCAGGTTCTATTGCACTGATTGTGATTTTAATAGGAAAAAGAGCAGACGACTGGAAAGGTAAATGATTAAAAGCAAGCGATTTCTCTCAAACCCAATGCCACAACTAATCTACAGTATTATGACTTTCAAAATCAGCATAGTGTGACATTTATGCTGTTCTTTTGGTGTTCCGATTAGATTTACAGAAGATTATAGAAGCATTATTAAAAATATGTTGATGCTATCGTAGTCAATGGGTCTTAATTATCTGTGATTTTAGGAACAGATTGCCTTTAGGTAAATAAGTAAGACACGGATAAAACCAAAATAAAGGATTTCCTTGAGCTGTGTAAAAATGCCAGCTTCAGCTACCTCTGCGCTGCTCTCGTTTGATTTATTTGCTTGTGTGTGTTTTGCTGACCTTCATAGGAAAACCAGCGTGATTTGTGGTACCTTCAAACCAAAATGTTGGTAGTCTTTGTTTGTTTGCTTTGCTGTAATTGTTCATATTTGCCTCTCATCAATGATCCATCATTTGTTCTTTCCGCTGTAGTTTCTGAGCGAGCGGCCCCTGCCAGAGAGTTTGGTCAGACCAGACGTTTCCTGTAATGTTTTAAACCACATATCTTCATATATCATTTTCTTCATTGTAACTCTGTGGGAGGCAAGGTGGGCATCATTATCAAGAAGAGTAACAATTAAGTCCAGTTCACTAAGGGTTTTCTGGATGAGGACCTCCTAGCTATGAATCCAGTTATAATTTTTAGGAGTAATTAAAAAACATTGACAAGGGAGTGATTGAGACTTTGCGCTACCCAGCTTAACACTCTAACCTTCAGCTTCTTCACTGCCAAACAAACTGGAACAAAGTAGCCTCACAGAAGAAGAAAATAGCACAAAGATCCAAGAACTTTAGATATATCTCATGTCTTTGATACTGTGCTGCTAGTGTGGTACACAAACTGTAAACAAATGCAGAGAGAATGCAATTAAACTAGCGTATACAAACATTCAAGACAAACCTTAGCAAAGAGGGAACAGTCAAACTTAAATTTGGCAGATTGACCCTCCGGTGTGATATCCACCCCCTGCCTGACTGGCAAATTTTACTGAAAGCACTCCCACCCCATCCTGACCCCCCATGCTTTGATTAGCATATTATTCACGTTCCATCATTTTAATAATCTCTTTTTTCTCTTTAGGTTCCAAAAAATAGCTGAAATGGTCCACTTAGGGGGGGGGCCCTTACCCATGTCAGCCTAGGGCCCTCAGAGGAATTAGTCTGTGGTATCTCAATTTTATAAAAAAATCTATGACTGCAATCGAAAAAACAAAAATGGCCAAAGGACTAGCATTTTGTTTGGTTACTTATGGTGAAGGTCACGAAGGGTTGCAGTTGTCATGCTGGGATTAGAGTTTTCCCCATAGAAATGAATGGAGAGTCCCCACGAAGATTTAATTACAAACCTGTGTGTGTGCGTGTGCGTGTGTGTGTGCGTGTGTGTGTGTAAAAGAGAGAGAGAGAGATTATATATGCATGTGAGAGAGACGGAGAGTGTTTGGAGGTGCTAGAATCAAATAGTGCTTTTTCATGATTTTTATGAAGGATAAATCTGCCGAAATCACCTGTAAATATGATTTTAATGGACTTTCACCATTTTTATAGACAACCTCAGGATTTTACAGTCTTTTAAATCACATTTTGGGGCATCTATTAGGTTTGTTTGAGCAGCTCTGTCACCTTTGTGCCGGATCCCTGTGTGATTTAAAGACACGTTAAGATGTTACATCCTGGCCCTCTCTTGGCCACAAACCACACTGAAAATACTAAGCTTGCGTCACAAACAAACACACACACACACACACACACACACGCATAGGGGATTACTGGAACTCAGCCAAGTTGGTTTTAAAATAAAGACAGCCCACAATTTTAACAGTTTCTGCGAAGCACATTTTCATTAATAAACTAGTCCGCACTACACCTGGTCCTGCCAAATTCTGTACAGTATATATTCATACTGTTTGCAAAGCTTTAATATTAATACCATGGCAGAAGCAGGCCTGCAGCTGACAGAGGTGTGTGTCCCTGTAGAGAGCTGGTTATACTTTAATGCAAGAGGATTTTCAGAAAAGCCATGAGCTGTGAGAATGACAGTCAGAGGAGCCAGCGCCTTGTTATGAGGCTGTGCCCACTCTCATTCACCCAAATACTCTATACTGAAACACCTTGTCAATTTTAACTCGACTTCTATCGTAAAAGTTTCATTCTGGGGCTCCTTCGATCACCTTCCACAGAAGCCCAGGGGTTCAGTCTGCGGCTGGTTTGTTGGCTGTCTCATCCCAGCGTCCATAGGACAGAACACCACAGGAAGCTGAACTGGACAGGAGGTACCGGAACAAGGTGTGCTGGAAGTGGAGTGCAAAACCAAGGCTATGAGCAGACAAATGCACAAAACAGGAGTCCAGAAGCCACGGGGCCACAATGACCTTCACTCACTGATAAGGGTACTTTGAGTCTGGAACTTTTAATTAAGCTCCAGGCTAGACAGGTATAATAATGTTTGGTAACACTGTACATTAATTGCATTAACTCATAGTACGTTTATAATGCATTTATAGAACATTCAGTGCACCCTCCGAATGCATTCATAAAACATTGATAAGCAGCATGTTCAATTGTAATGTCTTATTATCATATAATGTTTGTTTTTAATGTATATTAATGCTGTTAAGGTGTGTTAAGACATTAAGGTATACTTACATGCAATGTTCTGTGAATGCATTATGAAGGTGCAGTCAATGTAAAGAGTTATCCAGTGTTTTTTGTATATGTGTGCTATGATGTCATAAATCAAAACCCTTGTGTCCAAATGTGACTGTATAAAATGCCAAAGAAAACTGTTAGTGTACATAATAACATGATGTTTTCATTTTCATATACTGTTACAGGCAACCAATATGACAACAGGACATATGATATGGAGGGTTGCCACGGGAACAGAATTGTTTTAAGAAAACCTTGTGTTATTAGTGGAAGATGGAGGCCATTGGCATTTATATACACTGGCCAGTGTCTGTGGGGTGTGGAGATAAGTCAGTGCCAGCGGGCGCAAAGCGTTCTGTGCTCCATTACCAGCGGGCCCAAGCTTATAGGATCCCTGAGATCGCCATCCAGCACGGTTCACACACCCCCACTCTGCCGTGCGGCGTGTTAATTTGGAAAAACAAGAACTCTGACTAAGTCCCCTCTTGAGCCAGAAGAGGCCAGGTGGTGCCTGTCAATGGATGATCGCTGACAAGAACATGAGAGAATGGAAAAAGGTATCTCTGCATTCTGGAACAGTGTTTCCCAATCCTGTCCTCAGGGGCTTGCAGACAGTCCACGTTTTTGCTCGAGCTGGGACGAAGCAAAAACATGGACTGTTTGTGGGTCCCCGAGAACCTGGTTGGGAAACACTGTTCTAGACTGACAACACACTTGGCAGGGAGCAGGATAAACAAGCAGGCAGCTATAGTGAATAGCAACCTGTGACATGAACAAGCGATTTGGGAACTGCAGGTTAATGCCATTTCATAATGGGCCGTGATCAGCCACATTCCAGATGTGTGACCTTTTTTCCAGAGTCGTGTTTCCCTCACAACAGTCAGGCAGACCGTTACAGCAATAGAGAGATCCGGGGTCACTGAGTAAAAGGTCCACCGCTGTGTCAGTCTTTGATAACATCAGTTCATTTATTAAAGGTCTGGTCAGCCTGGCTTCTCGCAACAGTATTCAGATGGTGAGTAGAAGACCACACTCTGTACAACCAAAAAGTGGTTTTTAACACCTGACTTATCAGGCCATAATTCTCAATTGCTTTTTAATTTTTTTGTTGAGTATATGCAGTAAACTGAGTATACTGATCCCATGTGATGTATTAAAATTTTAAAAAGATTCTACAAATTAAAATTAATATGTATGATATTAATAGTCTGCCTCGTGTAAATGTCATAATCATTCAGATGGTTGTCATTCAGATGGTTATATACTGACTGCAGCCTCACGATCCAGCTGCTAACGCATCGAAAAGAGTTGCAATGCTCAAATGTTTGGCCAATGACAAAACGCCGGGCGCGCTTTTCTTAGCACCCTCACCAGCCAACAGCACGGGTATCCGGAGACTCGAGCAGCAGGAAGGAAGATGGACACGCCTTATGCTACAGTCTGTGCATTCTGACGCATGGATAGGCTGAGCCATGATGACCAACCAGAGGGCAGTGATCTGGGCAACTGGTCACAGCCCATTAATAACCCACAACCTGCTGCTAAACAGCGGGACAAAAAGGGGCGTCGGCATTCAGCTTAACCAGAACCATCTCGTACTTCATATTTTTCTTAACATAGCTTAACAACTTTGTAATAATAATGAGATTCTATTGATCCCCATGTGGAAATTCTCTTTTTGCCTACCCCGTCTTTCTGTCCATAACACACAGACACCTATATAGCCACAGGAAGCCAGGCAGTGAAGGGCAGCCGCCTTCCGTAGTGCCCACGGAGCTGGGGCTTAAGGGCCACGCTCAAGGGCCCTTACATGTGACTATTCTGTTGAGGCCAGACTCAGGCACAGTCACGTAACCTGCAGAGCCACTTGCTACATTAATAGCAAACATTACATGATAATAAAAAAAAACATTATAATCGTATTAAAGCTAATAAGGTATGTTAGGATATTGAGGTATACACTCCTGGGCAAAAAAAAACAGGTTTAACCGAAAACTGCAAAACATTAAGCTTTTAATGGTCTCAAGAACAAATAGCCAGGAGATATTTCTGAAAATTTTGCTTATCATGCATGTGTCTGAATTTTATATCATCAAATCTTTTCATGATTCTATCACTGCGTGCAAGAATATTTCCAGCCCCCCCCCCCCCCAACAGTTCAATGCAGCAACAAACTGTGACATTGTTTTTTGGTTCTTGCTAATTATTTGACCAATGATTTGTTGTTAAAGCCATTAAAACTTCAATATTTAGCAAATTTTGGGTTTGGCCCATTTCTTGCCCAGCACTGTACTTACATGATGCTTATGAATGTTCTATGAATGCATTGTGAATGTATTATGAAGGCACACTGAATGTTCTGTGAATGCATTATGAAGGCACACTGAATGTTCTGTGAATGCATTATGAAGGTGCACTGAATGTTCTATGAATGTGTTATGAAGGCGCACTGAATGTTCTATGAATGCATTATGAAGGTGCACTGAATGTTCTATGAATGCTTTATGAAGGTGCACTGAATGTTCTATGAATGTGTTATGAAGGTGCACTGAATCTTCTATGAATATGTTATGAAGGTGCACTGAACATTCTTTTAATGCGTTATGAAGGTGCACAGAAAGTGCTTTGAATACATTATGCAGGTGTAGTTAATGTAAACCATTACCTTATATACTTATGTAGTATTTCATACTTTGCAGTGGTATGACCAGGTGCATTGAGAAAAGTTTGTGAAGGCATTTTGTTATTTGTTATGTAAAAGAATTTTGTTGTTTTTATTATGCAGTAGTTTACTGTGGAAAATCACTCAAGGGCACATCAGCAGTGCAAAGCAGTGGCAGATCCTGTACATCTACTTTGTGTCCTTACAGTTATACACACAGACATCCTGGACCTAAACTTGGCCGATGATTGACATAAGCTTTATCACACAATATGCTGTTTGACTTTTCATAAAGGCAATATGATGTTCTCTTTGTGGAGTTTGCATGTTTTTTCTATGCTCACTTAGGTTTCCTTCAGGCACTCTGGATTCTTCCCTCTAACATAGTATTTAAATTATTATCACAACCAACCAAAGTGATATTTAACACGTGCAATAAGCTCATATGTGCAATGCTCATTATAACACAGTAACTAAGTTATTACTATTATATAGTAAATTACCTGGATCTGTTTTATGTTGCATCCATTTTATGTCTGCTTCTGCGTATTGGACGCTGTACATACTGCTAATTTATACTCCATACTTTATACTCCAATACCTTTATATTTAATTTTTAAAAGTGTGTGTGACTAGCTCGGTGGCTTATCCATGACCTGAGTACTTAATTTCGCTCCACGGCATGTGCGAGCATGTGTGGAATGACAATAAAGTTCTTGAATCTAGAATCGTGAATCTTAAATATGCAAATACAGTGCCCTCCGCAATTATTGGCACCCCTTGTAAAGATTTCTAAAAAGGGTTAGAAAAAATCCAGCTTTTGGTGAAGCAGCATCATGTCACATTGAAAAATTGAGAAAAATCCAACCTTTCCTTAAAATAAATTTATTGAAAGAAAAACAAATCCTTCATGAAGAAATAATTATCTTTAACAAAAACACATGTGCAACGACTACTAGCACCCCTGCTTTTAATACTTTGTACAACCTCCCTTTGCCAGTATAACAGCCCTGAGTCCTATAACATTTTATAAAGTTGGAGAATACCGAGCAGGGCATCTCAGTCCATTCCTCTTTACAGAATTTCTCCAGATCATCCAGGGTCCTAGGCCCTCTCCTCTGCACTCTCCTCTTCAGCTCAGCTCACAGGTTTTCAATGGGGTTCAGGTCAGGGGACAGAGATGACCATGGCAGAAGCTTGATTCTGCAGTCAGTTAATCATTTTTGTTTTGATTTGGACATGTGCTTAGGGTCACTGTCCGGTTGGAAGATCCAATGACGGTCCAGTTTTGGTTTCCTGGCAGAGGCAACCAAATTTTGATTTAAAATGTCCAGGTATTTCATGGAGTCTATAGTGCCATGTACCCTTACGAGGTTTCCAGGGCCTTTGGCCTTTGTGGTTAAATGACAAAAAAAATCGTTTTCTGGCAAACCTTCCAAATAATCTGTTAGCATGAAGGTGGCATCTGATGGTTTTTTCAGAGACGTGGTAACCCCAAGATTTTACTTGGTCTTGTAATTCACCAACAGTCATCAGTTCATCAGTTCATCAACAGTCAGCGATTTTTTGCCTCTCTTAGGATCCTCCTCACTGTACGTGGGGGCAAAATAAACTTGTGTCCTCTTCCAGGCAGGTTTGTAACAGTTCCAGTTGTTGTCCACGTTTTTATTATTGCCATAGCAGTAGAAATGGACATTTTAAGATGAGTAGCTATTTTTAATACCCATTCCCTGACTTATGAAGGTCAACAGACTTCTCTCTCACTTGGTTTGTCTGTTCTCTTATCTTTCCCATGTTGATGGATGTCTAAGGGAATTTGGGCTCTGTGTCACCTCATGTTCATATCCCTGTTAACCAGGAAGTCATGGATTACTACTTGAAGGTTGCTATTCACTTCAATGAACTCAAAGATGTACAGTTTACCTGGGAAACATGCTTCAGTTACACTGTGTTCAGTATAATTTCCAGGGGTGCCAATAATCGTGGCACGTGTTTTTGTTAAAGATAATTATTTCTTGATGAAGGATTTTTTTTCTTGGAATAAATGTATATTAATGAAAAGTTGGATTTTTCTCAATTTTTCAGTGTGACATGAAGCTGTTTCACCAAAAGGTGGATTTTTTCTAACCCTTTTTGCAAATCTTTACAAGGGGTGCCAATAATCGTGGAGGTGGCTGTATGGATGCCTCTAAGGTAAAGGTGAGGGCCAGCCTTGCAATACGCTACTGTTCCTTGCAGGGTCTTCCCTACTTTGTGCCCCATGCTTCCTTAGATGTACTCATCATAATGGATTTCCATTCCAGAGCATGATTTTATTGGTGCAAATAAAAATTACAATCTTACTTATGAAATAAACACATCAAAGATAAAACAAGCGAGAGGTCTGCTTGGTATCTACATGCTTGCTGGGTAATAAAGGATAACGGATATAACGGATATATTTTTACAGTTACGGTAAACATCGCATGCAGAGCATCGAATCTTTTCTACATCCCAGGCAAAGTGAAATGTGCTTCCTGTGGCCTTATTCGCTTATAGCCTCATATTACTACAGTTCTTGTGGTGTCTCTAAACAGGCATCAATAAGTCACATGTCAGCATTCAATAATGTGTCCCACAGACATTTACTATGCATGTTACGTGGAAAGCAGCAGAATTTTTGCTACGATGCGTTCGGCCTTTATGGGTGTTCTAGTCTAGGGCAAAAAATAAACACAGCTGGCATATCGGATGTGTGTGCCTGATTTACTGAAGTACTTTATGATGCGATTCTCCAATTGCTGCATGCACATCGCATTTCCATTAGGCTGACCCCTTTTTGGCATGCGTTGTTGTATTTTACCTGCGAAAACGTTAAAATTCTCTGCATGTAATACACAATAATATGTTTTTAAGCAGTCAAAGATCACCTACGCGGCCATATTACATTCATAAAGAGCACAGGGTTTATTCTTGTTTCACCTTTTCAAAAAATGAGTTTTATTCCACATTGTAAGATTTGCTTCAGGCGGGAGCATTCCATGTGACTTGGGAGGGTGAAACAGGAACTGTGGTTGGGGAATTTGACAAATTTAGGGAGAGAAACAAATATCAAGGACAGCCAAAAATATGGGAGATGAGTTTACAGGTCAGGACACAAGAGCAGAATGTGTGATCTCATCTATCTAGGCTGAGAGAGGAAACAGGAGACTTTCAAGTTATTAGTAAAATGGCTGCTCATGAACAAAAGACCTGACTTCATCTCACCCTGGACAAGCATTAAGTTGCTCACCAAACCATTTACTAGGGGTTAGGGAAAAGGGGTGGATTGCAATTCCTGTGTTCATTTAATTAACTTTACTAAATAGCAGCTCTAGAAAATGAATAATTGCTTTGTCCACACCATGGGCATTTTAGCCCTAGTGCAGAAAACAGCGAGTGAACTATGCCTTATGCAGACACATTTAGGAATTACAGCATGTTAACTGAATCTGTTGATGTTCTATGTTTATTTTTAGTAAATGCTGACACTGCGCTGAACAATTTCACATTTGTAGAACCAGTCTCTAATCAGGCTTATTCCCTTCAGAAAGAATACATTTGTGTGGTAAATTGATGGAAATAAACATCAGATTCAGGCTGTCTCTGTCATTTAAACAGTTTAATTAAAACCTGCTCACAATTTCAGAGAAGGCCTGAATCTGATTAGTGGATTTATGGCATAGCTATATGCATACATTGCTTTGAACATCAAGCATTAGCAAGACCACAAAGTGTTTCCCGTGTCATTTACATCAACACACAGCTAATTTTAGCTTATCTGTTCACCCCCCCTTGGCATTTATCCACCAGATGATATTAACATGCTGCATGTAACAGAAGATACAGATACAATGAGTGTTTGAGGAACACCAGATGAGTCCCATGCTGTGTTGGGTAATGCTTAAACAATTAAGCATTTTGAGTAATTTTATTATTATTGACGTCCATGAACCCTGGAAGCACAGGGCATGAGGCAGGAAGAAACCTGGAAAGGGAAGCCAGGCCATCATGGTTATCTACCCTCTTTATTTCAAATTATTATTAGAGTTTGGGTCAGAGGACATTTTTGAGGTGATATTTGAGTCTCAACTTATGCTTGTATATAATGTATAGCCAGCATGCCAGTGGATGCCGCACACTCACTTAGTGCACAAGAGTAATTTAGACAAACCAGTGTATCTAACCACTCTTTGGACCGTGAATGGAAACTGGATTGTTCAGAGGAACTCCACACATGCAACGGGGAGAATTCTAACCCATGAACCATTCATGATGTCAGTCAGGTAATCAAGAAAAATAAAAATATTATAGCTACTTCTGATACCTGATTATAGAGATTTTTTATTTGTGCTTTCCCTGGCCAATCCCGATTGCCGATTACCTGCTGTCACCAATCCTAGCCAGTTCCTATTCTCGTAGTTTAATAATAATTAGTAGGCTAAACTTTTTAACACGTCTTCAATGTGTTTATGTTTCTGCACGCAAAATATTTTAAATACCCTTTTCAAATAACAATGTTTAATCAAATTGGCGATCCCGATGTTTTGGGGGTAGCGCCTCCACAGACACACTGCATATTTAACTGCGTCTTCATCCCACATTGGTAATAATCGCTGAACAACAGTCATGATTCCCATATGTGTTTTATCCTACCTATCAGGCAACATATTGGGGGGAGGGAAGATGAAGGGCAGGAGACACGACTGTGGTTGGAAACTGATGTTGGAATAGGGGTGGGTGATATGGCCAAAATATCACATCACAATAGTTTTGGTTATAATCTCAATACACAATATAGATAACATTTTTGGGAATCTACTGTATGTGATGCTAATGAACTATTTAGCCACTTAACTAACAAGTCTATCCTTAAACAAGAGACACCGCATATAGCATTATATTAATAAACTTAATTATTAAGGAATGTAAAATACTACACATGTAAAAGAAACAGAATCATTATAGTGAAAGAGTTTTAATTATTTTTTATTATTGAAGTTTCAAAGGTTTTGTATGCAAATGAACATTTATTACTTATCAATAACTGAACAGTTTACAACAGTGGACAAAAGAACTAAATCATAAATGTAAGCCTTTGACTTTTGGCTTGTTTACTTCGGAATGTGTGGAAGATGCTGTGGCTGAGGCAGCAATGGAAATAACAGCCCTTTGCACGGAGCCGGATCTTACGGCTCCCTTCCTTTCTCAGAGCCATCATCCTGCTTTTCTCTTTTTTCTTCAGGGGTGGGGGTCTCCACACAATAAAAGCAGAGCCTTTTTTGAAGCCAGTTCTCCCTCATTAGCCATGCTGCACACTCAGATTAGTCTTTGGACTGCGTGCTGTTTACTGCGTGATTTTTTAGCAGTCCAATGGTATATAAAATTTTTTTTGCTTTTTCACCAATTACATAAGTGGTTTAAAAATGATAAATTGAGTTTTTAGTTCAAGATCTACCCACTGAATTGAGATCAACTGAGACTGATAATTGGCAAAAAAGTGAGATATACACACAGCGCTGAGATGTTATGCGGGCTGAAATAGCTTTGTTTCCCATTGCTCTGTTTTTTGTAGCACTGTTGCAGCCTCTGAACACATAGGAGCGTCAAGTGATGGTAATAGTATTGAGTAGTACACTTGTAGCTGGGCATTCACTGGAAGCTCAGCATACTCGACTCCCCAACAGCACGCATGTTTGTAGTACAGTATATAATCGAAACAGGGCATGATAACATTTTATCCACCGCTTGGGACAAAAAGTAATGTTAAATGGTAAAATAACTTGATTGGCTCATAAAATTGGCCATATTTTGACTGACTGACTGATTGCCGGTCAGCACCAATCAGGGCAAATATCAGCCATTTCCATAAGTATTAAATATAAACCACTCCCTTACATTTATTGAGAGATCACAAAAGCTGGCATTAATGATAATAGAATATGACAATGTGTTGCGTGTTCAGCCTAATTACCAAATGTTTACAAAACCGTTGCAAGTTTAATGTCTTCCTTTGTCTTTTTCTCCATAACCAATGCTTAAAGAAAACAATAGACTGCACCTAGAGAAAAGCAATGATGGGGAGAAAGAAGGAAATGGACAAAGGCAGTTTTAATTTGTCACAACTGACAGTGGTGTTCCGTGTTTCAGCTGGATTTGGGTTAGCAAGCCTTAGCCCCAGTAGGGACCCGAACACGCAGGAGAAGCCATTCATTTCACACTTGGCTGGCTGCACAGATTTTTCTGAGCAAAAATCTAACAGTGTATATTTAGATCAATACAATACAGACAGATATTCAGGACTCTAGACTACTGAAATCCACTGTCTGCTCGAAGCTAATTTCTTTGATGGCCAATGGCTTGTCAGCTTTCTCGTCGTGGTGAGGTGCAGGTTTACTATTGATTTATGCTTATTCATACCAGGTTCAGATTCAAGCAATAGATCACAGCTATTTCCCATTCACATTCATTCAAAGCCTGAGTAATTTTGCCATGTGTTCGTTACATTACAATGGTCTGTTTAATCGATACAGGGCAATTATTTATAAATAAGGTTGGAAGATGGAAGGATATTGAAAATAAGAAATCTATTATATTGTAGATTTTATATGGTTTATTATGACACTCATGGGAAAAAACCCCTGGTATTGGATGGAGGCATTTCAGTAATAATTCTTGAAATGACTGGTAACCATAGGTTTACTGAGAACAGTGCATCAAAGAATCAAGTACTGTATCATGACAAGATAAACAGCAATAAAACTTGTGAGTTTAACCTTGAGCTACACAGTTCTAAACAGAAACATTCACAAGTTAATTAAAGAAGCACAGACTGAAGTAATGGCCAACAAAAAAAACAGATAATGTTCACAGGCTGGGTTCCATGTCAGCCATTAATTATGTGAGTCTGTTTATTAGGAGACATTGGAGTGTGATTAATTTGAGGAAGAGAATTATTTGAAGAGAAAACAAATAAATTGTCACCCATAACTCAAGCTGTCTTAAATTGGCTAAAGATGATATTACAGAAAGACGGCACATTATTCAGCATAACGCGATACTTATATGATGCAAAAGGGAGCCGCTACCAGATCACTACAGAACGGCGATAATTAACAAGATGATGCATTTAAAAACATATGATGGTCAAACTTATGAACATTTAATCATTAATATTTTTAAGAGCTAAAGACACTACATTATGATATCAGCAGAGCTTGGCGTTATTTTATTGTAAAAATTTCCAGTTGCTTCAATTTGAAAAGTTCCCGCCTTAAAATTGCCGCCTTAAAGTTTCAGGTAAATTCTAATCAAATTAACAAATTAATTCAGCTTATCAATGGATCTCTACTTTAGCTGTCAAATGTTTTCTTAAGTCGAAAT
Organism: Mormyrops boulengeri; assembly: GCA_026781065.1. Lineage (NCBI taxonomy): Eukaryota > Metazoa > Chordata > Actinopteri > Osteoglossiformes > Mormyridae > Mormyrops > Mormyrops boulengeri. The sequence continues at coordinate 18,931,728 of JAODLD010000016.1, forward strand.
TATGCATACTACTTTTTGTTCCAACTTAGCAAATTAAGTTCACAATATGGATGACTTATTAACATGTACTCTGTTCACTTATGCCGATAAGTGTAGTTATTTTAGTTAAAAGGAGTTTTGACATTACTTTAAGATGATGCAAAAGTATTTTGGGTTTTACATTATGAATTACAGTTATATCAACAAAACTTTTAAGGTAACATCGTATTTTTATTTTCTTGCATAAAAAACTCTATACAAGAAAGAATTTTATACACACGTGTCACCGTGGGTGTCAGGATGCTATGCTTGTCTGTATGATGTGTCAGCTACATGGATGGTTAGAAAGTGAATGTAAATGACTACATGTGAATGTATGACAGAATTGTGTATGTGACTGTGTGCTTACATGTGTTAACAATCAGTCCAAAAAATTTTTTTCAATAGAAAAGCGTAAAAGTCAATGTAAATTACAATTATAGGAATTTTAACTTATGGATGTAGCCAAAACTTGAAATGTACATTTTACATCTCCAAAATGTAATCAATTTACAAGCACGCAAGTGTTTGTATGCGCGCGTGTGTGTGGTCCAGGAATACATTACATTGCGAGGACCAAATATCCAGTTCCAGGACCCCCACGGATACCATTCACGGATGCTTGAGACTCTTATGTAAAATGCCATAGTATTTGAATGTAACCTATGCAGATCCTCTCATATGCTTTAAATTGTCTCTTGCTTAATTGGCATACATAATACAATGTAAATCATACTGAATCGTTCAGGGAATAATCACAAAGAAGAAAAAACGCAACCATCGTAGGCCTAACTACACAGTACACGTCAGCAACAATGTAACATTTTCTTTCACCACTTACAGATTGCTTAAACTTACAAATAGCAAATAGTAAATATAGACACAAGGCGAACAATTCTCCATTAGCGAGTGCAGGAGAGAGTCTGAGGATATGTGTAATGGCGGGAAGCAGGGTGTGCCACACATCACGCCACTCTCGTGGATTCAGCGTAGGACTATGCAAGTTCAAGTTTTGCGTATTTGGAACTTTCTGGAATTTTTTTTAAAAATTTTTGATCCGCAATTGGTTGAATCTACGAATGTTGAATCCCCGGATACTGAGGCTGTAACAGGAACTCTTTCCACAAAAGAAATAAGAAAAAAACAATTAGAAAAAGTTTATTTAGTAAATTTGCACTGTGTAGTACAAGTTTCCTAACTAGCTAGATGATATTTTTTTAGAAAACATTAAGTACAACAAATTGTGTTCAAGTACGAAAACATGCATGTTTCGCTATTTATTTTTTATAATTACAAATGGGCAGGTTAGTGCTTGAAATTGCTGATACCCTCTCCTTGCTCTATTTATCTCAGTGAACTTTCATATCACAAGCGGCGAGAGCGTCACCGTTTGCTCTGGCCGCCCCCTGCCCATGACCCTAGCGAATGCTGGGGACGCGCTCTGATGTAGGCGGAGTGGGCGGGGACAAGGTCGTTCAGAATGCTGGGTCTTCAAAGCTTTTTAATGGGTATGTTTTCCCGCTCTTGGAACCAGTGAGAGCAAAATTATGTTTTAAGTTCAACAAGAAAGTATAGAGAGATCATTTTTATTTTTTAAATTGATTAAAAATTTAATATTTTTAAATAATATTATTTTACTTCTGTTATATTTTCATGCATCCCTAGTTAATCGCGTTAAATCACATAACACAGAGTTGTAATTAGCCTACAGGTAACACACATCCTTCTAGAAAGAAATGGTTCAGTTCAATCAATTAAAAAAAAAGTTACTGAAGTGCGTTTTCTGTATTGGCAGGCCGATAGATAATCCCGGCTGGCTATTCTGGCAGCCAAAAGAGAAAAAAAAAAAAAGGGAGAAGGAAAATGAAAAATCATGAAAATTAATGGGATCATACTTTAAAACAGTCAGGGAGTCTAAACTGCAGTCTTAAGAAAACGTTTTTTTCAGGTTGATCTTTCCTCTATATTTCATGCAATTTCCCTAAAATGTGGACGATGGATGGATGGATGGATGCACTGTGAAAAAGTCATTTCTGTCATGTCCAGCCCGCTCCAGTTGTCTGATCCCTATGTTTTCCCTTGGGCATGGCTCCAAATCAGCCACACTTATGGCTTGCTCCTGCCCTCCTGTAGATCATTCACAGCTGCCGTGTGTTTTCTCCTGATTAACCAAGTATATTAATGTCTCTTAGTCCAATGTTCCATGTCTGGTCATTGTTCCCAGTTTTCATCTGCTAGCTGCCCTGTCAGCCACATTAAAGCTCCCCGTGAGGGGTTTCCCCACACAGTCTGCATTCCGGGTCAGTCCTTCCGCTGTGGACGTGACAGTGTATAACGAACAGTGAGACAGAGAGGAGAATGTTAACTGTGTTATTTTTATTTTGATGTAAATTAGTTTCTCTAATTTAAATTTAAACACATTTAAAATCAGTTAACATTATAGCCATGTACAAACTAGTAGATCATGGCTCGGTGAGAAGAGAGCTACTACGTCTTCTGACCCCTCGCTAATGCACGCCTTGCCTCTGTAGGACTCAGCTCACATGTTCTCTGTGACATTTTGGTGGGTCACCACCACCCCCACAGTGTTGTTACAGACTGGTGGCTGCCATCAGCCTGCCGTCCCTGCCATTGCCAGGCCTGTGTCGTGGTTCCTAGTGTGTGCTGGTTCCGAACCCGAATCTCCAGCTGCGGCCTGCCCAGAGGAGGATGTTCCCTCTGAGGACCTCGAATGGGACCTTCTGGTCATGGCCCTGAGTTCCGCTCCATGTCCCCCAGGCCAATGATGCCATCACGTCATTCCCAAGTCCCAAGGGAGTCATTGACCCCGGAGAGCACCAAGGAAGGGGGCCGATTGGGCCTCTGTCTCCCTAGGAGGGAGACGGGGACGCACCATACGAAGCAGCCCAAGCACCTGGCCTACGGGCTCCTTGGGTTATCCCTGCTCAGCGGACCCCACGGGACTCTCAAATTCTGGTTCCTTCCCCTGTCCTTTTGACCCTGCAGGTGTCCCAAGTTCCAGTCCAATAAGATCCTCTATGTTCACATTGCGCCACCTGATTCAGAACTATGACAGACCCCCAGGCCCTCTGGACCTGTCAAAGCATAGGAGGTCCCTCATTTTGAGACCGCTGCCTAATGTCCAAGAACCCTCCAGAGGCCCCAATTTGACCTCAGTCCCTTTTATGCCTCAGTTCTTGTCCTCTTGTCCTGTCCTTGTTTCTCCCCAGTCCGTGACCTATTGGGTTTCCTCGGGCGAGCCTGTTCCTGCTCCTGTCAACCCTGTTTTGGTTTTGGTTGTTTAGGTTGTGTCCCTTGTTATCTTTAGTCCTGCCCCAGCTGCTGTGTCCTTAGTTGTTTTGTGGGGTCTGTGGTCTACCCTGGTCTGCTTCCCCTCGGATGTTTGCCTTCATTTGTCGTATCTAAGTGTCCCTCTTTGTGTCCCTGTCCTTGCTGTCTTTCCACTTGTCCATCCAGCGCTTGTCTCAGTATCTGTGTTGTCTGCTGTTTTTGCAGTCCTGGTCTTGTGTGGGTCTCAGTGTGGTGTGTTCTCTGACAAGTCCACCCCCCGATCATTTCACCTTCCCTATCATTGGTTGCATCCAGTTCATAGGCTCCTGTTAATTTTCAGTGTCTGGCTCTGTGATCTGTGCCCTAAGTCTTGTCCTGCCCTGCTTGTCTCTGTACCATTCTGAGTCTCTCCTGGGCCCTGATTCAGTATTCACACCCTGTTCTTGTCCTGTCTGCCTTAGTTGAATCTGGTGTCATTTTTCTTCTCGCCTAGTCTTGTCCAGGTTCCCAGTTTTGTTTTGTCTTCCCAGGTCCTCTGTCTTCTCGAGAGCTCATGCGTGTGGTGTACAACCCTGTCCTATTTGCCTAGTTCAACCCTGCATTCCGGCCCTCGTGTTCCTGTCTTCATGTCCAGTCCCCTGGGTCCCCTCCCTGGCTAGCCCTGCGCATCCAGAGGATGTGCCTTTGGGGGGGGGCTACTGTCACGTCCAGCCCGCTCCGCCTGTCTGATCCCTGTGTTTTCCCTTGGCCGTGGCTCCAAATCAGCCACGCCTATGTCATGTCAGTCTTACCTCTTGTTCCTGCCATATATCATTCACAGCTGCCTCGTGTTTTCTCCAGATTAACAAGTATATTATTATCCCTTAGTGCAATGTTTCTTGTCCAGTCATTGTTCCCTGTTTTCATCTGCTAGCTGCCCTGTCAGCCACATCAAAGCTCCCCGTGAGGGGTTTCCCCACACAGCCTGCATTCCGGGTCATGTACTAGCCATGTACAAACCAGTAGATGATTATTTTTTAAGCAACGGTGTTCCTATTTAGGTGCAAGAAGTGACTCAGGAGGAGAGGGAGATGCAGGAGAAAAGAGTGGAGACTGTAGAGACAGTAGATGAAGGAGCAGGCAGTACAGAGCATCAGTGTCAAATTGAGGATGATGAGACACAGTGGCAGGTTGAATCAGAACAGCATTAAGATGATGCAGGCTTGTGGTCAGAAAAACTGATTCATATAGCGTCAATATTAAATGTATGTAAATAAATTTCTGTTACTTGGCTGAATGACTTAATGGTCTACTGCGCCCGTGTTGTCGTTGATGGTAGTCTGCATTTTTGGCAGTGTCTAATCATTTTTTGACTACCAGGATGCTTCTATTAATAAATAGCTAATTACTGCATGGACCACTGTTTTTGGATAGTGTTTTTGTGTCCCACTATCATTCCTCAATTAAAAACTATGCATTTGAATTTATTTGTGTTTTTTCTGGTGTTTCCAAATAAGACTGCAGTGTAGTATAACAGTAATTTAATTGAAAAGATATTGATACGATGTGTGAGAGTAGTTACAGTATGTGTTTACAATATTATTTTGCATCGGCAGTGCTTGAAATGACACAACTGGGTGAATTTTTGTGTGCATGTGTGTGTCACCGCCACCCATTTGGGTGGGATGGGGGGGCCCAGAATTGTAAAGCTGTCCCGGGCCCAGCCACACGGAGCAGCGGTCCTGCTTCTGTTGCTTGTTTTACTTCACTGTTGTTGGTCTGTAGCCTCACCATTTGGTGCCGCTTTTGGAAGCCATTACATTTTAAACGAGAATTGTATCTATTAGATTTTGGATATTACTGGAAAGTTATAAATATTTCTAATAACATTTCTCAATACGACGCATTTCTCCTATCGCGCATTAATATACTTAAAGATACAGTAGGACTGTTAGATCTGCCCATAGGTGTTAAGTTCCTATGACACTTTCAAACAAACAAAACACTTAAAACTTTTTAAATCCAGTTAAAATTTCAAATACTATTTTAAAAAGTCAAAGTACCATCCATCCATTTTCTGTAGCTGCTTGTCCTATTTCAGGGTCAGGAGGGGCCCGGAGCCTATTCTGGAGGCTAAAGGTGCAAGGCAGGGAACAACCCAGGGTGGGGCGCCAACCCATTGCAGTGCACACTCACGCAAAAGAGTGTTAAATTATTATGGATTCTGTGAATTTCCTTATTAAATAATTTATCATTCAAAACCACGTGGAAATAAGATGTGGAAATTTGAATGATGACAAAAATACAGATGCATTTTGTGTGTTCAAATGAGTTTATAAAGACCATCTCTCTGCAAATCAAATGCATGAATATACTTTTTTTTAGTGTATAGCATATTCTACAAAGAGACGTGGAAAGTTGTCCAAAAAGGACAAATCTGGACCAGCCAGTCGAGTTCTCTGTGACTCTTTATACTCAACTGGTTGTTTGAAACAAAATCTTGGTCCAAATTTTCTGCTTTTTCGACCAGAATTTTCCACCTCTGCCTACAAAGCCAAGAATACTGCAATATATCTTGATTTTTAAAAAATAAATTGCTATTGTACAGTCATAAACAAATGAAGTAGTAGTTTGTTTGCTCACAATAAAAACTGCGGTATTTTTTTTTACCTTCTTTACCTTCTGATGTGGTTTTGGGGTCCAGCACCCCGGGTACATTCATGTTTTTTCTATAACTCAAAAAAGTAATTTAACAACAGAGTACATTAGGATTGTGAAAATGTGACCTTAATAACTATTTCCAAAGTAAATGAGTTCTGCTACATATGAATTTTAAATTTGCTATGAATGTATTTTCATTTTTGGAGCCATCTGTTTTTTTCTCACAATGATTATTTCATTTCAGAAAAGGACTAAGTATTCATACATAGCATCCCATTTTAAATACAGCTGGCCCAGGCGTTCTGTGGTTAAAGAACAGGAAGACCTCAAATGAACCGCTGCCCTAATTATATGTACAGCCTACAGTGTATTTAAAAAACTATGCAAAAAAGAAAGAAACACCAGAATCAAGATATGTTTAACAAACCAGAAAAAGCCTTTAATGTTTGCATTAAACGGGGCAGCCGCTGGTATCTGCCGGTGCCCAAGGGAGGGGCTGGCCAAGTCTCTGAGTCCGGACCTCCATTCGCTCGATTATGGTACTCCCTGATACTTAGAAATCCCAAAGGTATTATTTTTAATTCTGTAAAAACAGATGCTCCTCTTTCAATGAAACTGATATGTAGATGTTGTATGGAGGTGATGTATTGTAGTGTACAACATTAGTGGTGATTATGGCGTCACTTAAGATGAAAAAAAAATGTCAAAGAATAACACACATACGCCAGTTAATGTCACAAAAATCAAAATGCGCCGTGAATGCACTGTAAATTGTAGAAGCATGCGCAGGATACCTGAAACCTTAACTCCTCAAGAAGACATTTCTCTCCTTGTTTCCCTCTACTTCCATACTGATGAGCTTGTCTCTGATTCTGTGGTTTACAGTAGCCTAAATGATTTACATTTATTAAAATGCCATCATATACTGTACCATATACCAAGGTGAAAAGTCTAGAAGGTATGACGGTATGAAAAAACGCATACCACCCAAGTCTAATTCGGATTTATCAAGGCAAGTGTACGCACAATTCCCCTCCGAAACGTCAGAACTATCTTGTAAATGTGTGCAGATGCGCAAGCCTGAGATTCTGCCCAGTTGTAGTGATCTCTGATTCGGGAAATAGATGTTCTTTTGCACAGGATCTTTTCAGTGTGTTCGTCGAACCAGTTTTCAAATCTCGATCTGTTCATATTGCTTTCAGTGCCCCAACAAATGCTATTGTATTTGTGCTTATGTGCATGCCCAGCCACATGGTACCTGTGTCTCATTAAATCTCACTGCCATCGGGGAATAATTTTGTCATAAAGGGCTGTACCAGGCATGCAACAATATTTAGGTAGATGTCAGATCCCCATGAATGCCGGGACCCAAGGTTACCCAGCAGAACATCGGCTCATAGCCAGTATTATTTCTTTCTGCAATTTTTGCTACAGTAGTTCCCCTGTGGGA
>JAODLD010000016.1:18939226-18950768 GCA_026781065.1 Mormyrops boulengeri
AACGTCAGAACTATCTTGTAAATGTGTGCAGATGCGCAAGCCTGAGATTCTGCCCAGTTGTAGTGATCTCTGATTCGAGAAATAGATGTTCTTTTGCACAGGATCTTTTCAGTGAGTTCGTCGAACCAGTTTTCAAATCTCGATCTGTTACCCAGCAGAACATCGGCTCATAGCCAGTATTATTTCTTTCTGCAATTTTTGCTACAGTAGTTCCCCTGTGGGATCAGACCAGAGAGACTAGCCTTTGCTCCCTACACACATTAGTGAGCCAGTTCACCACTTAGCCTTCCTTGGACTGCTTTTAGTAGGCACTGACCACTTCATAGCAGGATCACCCCACAAGACCTACCATTTTAGAGATGCTCTGACCCAGTCGTCTAGCCATCACCATTTGGCCCTTGTCAAAGTCACTCAGTTCCTTACTCTTGCCCATTTTCACTGCTTCCTACACATCAACTTCAGGAACTCACTGTTCACTTGCCTAGTACATAATGGCACCCATGACAGGTGCCATTGTAACAAGATAATCAGTGTTATTCTTTTCATCTTACTGTTTCTCATATTAAGGTGCAGGTCGATGGTATGAATTGTTTGCATGTGCGTGGTCATTTGTCTGGTTTACAGTTTTACAATGGGTGCAGTTCACTGTTTTACAATGGGTGCAGTTCACTGTTTTACAATGGGTGTCACCTTTTCCTAATTTGTCCAAAATGCTGCATATACCTCCTTTGTTTTTTTTTTACTGTGAAAGTACAGTTACACAGGTCAACAGGTCAGTTGCATCAGAGATAATTTTATGTAGGTTCTGTAGTGGTTTTCATGCTGATTTCAAGTCTGTGTTCAGTTTTTCTCTAGCACGTCTAGTTTTTGTGGTGAAGCTAATTGCATATTGCATGGTATTTGGTATAATTAGTCTAAGCGTATTAGGACGGCAGAATATATTTTATGTTATAGACGGCATTCATTTCAATTCATTTTAGTTGTTATTATACCTTTAAGAAATTCATCATCCAGATTAATGTCCAGACAGTTTCTGTTGTGCATGCAGTTCATTCACAACAAAAGCACAATGTTGCCCAATTACAGCAGATCTTAAGAAGATATATAAATTGTACTTCAGCCATCCACTCGGTGACCAGGATAAATCTGGGGGTCCACATCTGCACCAGTTCCAACGGACTGTTTGACTGGCTAAATCGGCAAAAGGTAGTGAGGCCATTTGCAATCCCCTTGGTGTGAGCCAAGAACAAGCAGTGTCCAGTTTCTGCCTCAAGTTGATCTGCATAATATATCTGTGCCATTTCTGCATGTCCAGCTAAAGGCTTGATGAAGAAACTTGTAAAGACCATGAGTAAAGCAAACTCACAGGGTTTTCAGTACCTCGTTGAGAAATTTCCAAACTTCAGCCCTGCAAAACTGAAGGAAGGGATCTTTACAGGTCCGCAGATCAAGTCCATTTTGCAGGATGAAGGTTTTAAACAAACTCACTCAGCAGCAGAGCTAGAAGCTTGGGAGGCATCCAGGTGGCTCTGTGAAAACTCTCTGCGTAGCCATAAGCCTCCTGCATACAAGGAAGGCATTCAGAATCTGCTCGATTCATACTAGAGACCAGGCTGTCGCATGTCATTGAAAATACACGACTTGCACTCCCATCTACAAAATCTTGGTATGGTGAGTGACGAGCAAGGAGAACTTTTCACCAAGACATTCAGTTAATGGAGCGTGGCTACCAAGGATTACAGCATGAGAGTATGATGGCCGACTGCTGCTTGATGAGGTACTGTGACGATCCAAACACACATGCACATACTGTAAACGTTTTTGAAGAAACAGTGGTAGCTGACTGACAACGTTCAGTATATCAGTCTCATAGCGAGTGCCTATTTGGCTTTGCACTGAAGTTATTGAAACATTTACTTCATTTGTGCTTACGTTTTTTGTAAAAAGTACATGCAAGTAAACTGTAAACTAACATTCTTCATAACTTAAAAAGTTGATGTGACCTGGAAGAAACAGAAAACAGTGTGAAAAACTTGTTTAGAAAGTTAGAAAGTGTGCCTGTGGTCTCTGATAATTGCAAAAAAATGTTTTTGTTGTCTCATGTTATAAGGCTATTACTGTATAAGGTGAACTGTTACCTGTGAAACAAACATTGATGCATGATTTTAAAAAATGGACATATAACCCCAAAGAAGATGTCACCAGAAGTTTGCAAATTTTTCCTAACGAAAATGATTGCTAAATGACAGCTAAATGTCATCACATAACTGGGCTGTAAATAACATACAGACAAAAAAAAATGCCCAGCACACACCCCTGATGATAAAACTGACGTCACACACCCTGTGCGCGTAAGTGCATAAGGAAAAGTGAAATACGAAATGGCCTTTAGCACTTTGTTTTATCAACGGACTTGTATTTGCTCATAAAGCTAAAATTTTGTTGGATTATTGTATTATTTTTTCCAGAATGCCCATTCTCACGCACCCATTTTTCTTGCTCTTCTAAGAAAATTAAGAGAAGACTCTCCAACACAGATTCCATACGGCACAGCCATTCCCTCAAACTCAGATGTTTCGTGGCTTTGTTCCCATTCGTAGAAGCGTCATGCAGGCCGAGCAGGAAATGTAGGGCTGACAAAAGGCCAAATACCAAACTGTACAGGAAAAAACAATCAAACACATTAAAGGAAGTGCTACCTGATGGGAGTGGAAAACAAAAGATTAATCTGCCGGCCAGATTAAATAATGAATTCTAAACATGGCTCGTACTTCTTTTAAGTGGTCAATTAGCCCCCCCCCCCCCCAACTATGGAAAATGGCTAGCAATATCAGACTGATGCTTGATAGACAAGGGCAAAATCAGCAAGTGTTCGAAACCATACGACAGGATCTTTTCCATGTAGAATTTGATTGTTTTATCATTTTTTTAAACAAATTTTAATTACTGTAATTTCAAATTATCATTGTTTACATATATTCATGCACTATGTATAAAACTCCTAATGCCCAGTCCCCTGCTTCACATTGTCTTGTGCTTTGTGTGAAACCCTCTCCTTGGCACTTTCTGTATGTATAGTCAGTGACAAAAAAAGTTAAGCACCTAGATGGTGTGGTGGAAATGAAATGAATCTGCATGTGGTTAAAGGTCATGTGACCGTATCACAATGATTATAATATCAGATCAAACAGACAACAGAGTTGGCAGCATGGGCACACTGCTGGTCCCATGTCAGTAGGGTGTAGCTCCCCTCCGGGCCTGGATATATGCGGTGATACAGTGCGGAAGGGAGTCGTACAGCCGTTGTATCCTCTCCTTAGGCAAGTCGGCCCACAGCTGTTGTAAGTGGCCCTCGAGATCCTGCAGATTGGCACTGGGTTTAAGTCGACGTCCGATCTGATCCCACACATGTTCGATTATGGAAAGATCGGGGGACCTGGCTGGCCACGGGAGGACCTCAACATGAAGCAGGCAGTCCATAGACACACGTGCTGTGTGTGGACTGGTGTTATCTTGCTGAAAGACTGTACCAGGGTGCTGTCTCAGGAGGGGTAAGACATGCGGACGTAGGATGTCACTGACGTAGCGCCGGGCTTTTGAGGGTCCCCCGAATCATTACCAGAGATGACCTGAAGTCATTCCCTATGGCTCCCCACACCATGATGCCAGGACTAAGACCGGTGTCTCTCCACAGCACTAGCAGGATTGGTCTTCTCACCTTAAGTGCTGCCATACGCACACGACAGTCATCCATGTTAATGCAGAACCGAGATTCATCACTGAAAATGATATGATGCTACTTGTCATCAGTCCATGCCTCCTGGTTGTGGCACCACTCCAAATGCAGCCGTCTCTGCGCTGGTGTTAATGGCAGCCTATGCATGGGATGACGCCAGTCGTCGAGGCACAAAGCAGGATGACAAGAGGTGTGGTCTGTCTTGCAGAACCGGATCCTTCACGACGTGTGTGGGTGCCCTCATATGCCCATTGGCTCCAACATCGGTCGACTGTGACATCTGCATGCCCCACATGCTGGGCAATTGCATGATACGACAACCCGGCCTCATGCAAACCCACAATGCGACCCCTATCAAACTCCATGAAGTGCTGGTAATGCTGTCTAATGCGTCTACAAGGCATCCTCTGTGTCTGGTGACTAGACATGCCAGCTCCTTGTAAATCGAATCATTTACATACCCATCGCTGGTCTGCACATGTAGCAAATTACATCCAAATCGGACCATTACTTTTGGGTGCTTAACGTTTTTATTGTCATTGAGTATATATCGCACTATGGTCCTGGGGGAATGTTATTTTGTGCCACTGTACACCTGTTTATGGATGGAATGACAATAAATACCACTTGACCGGAAATTTTCATCTGTCATTATTAACTGGGTGTCATCAATGCAGACGGAATGATCAAATTAGGACTTCTCTCCCAATTAACATGTTCCCCAATTAGGTTTATGTTTAGTGCCATAAAAAAGCTTTTTGAACACTGTATTACATAGATTAAGCCTTGTTGTCCAGCATTTGTTCGTCCCTGATTTTGAACATCCTTATATATTTATCTAGGATCCTGTGCATTGTTGCACCGTCCCATCACTGAGTGATGTTTGGTGTCATGGATATTTTTAATACCACTGGTTTGTAGCTCGTAAAAATGTCTTACCTAATGATTTACCTTACAACCTGGGCCACTTTGTCCAGCAGATGTTAACCACTCAAAACAATTAAGTGATCACTTGAATAACAGCCAGTAATGAAGTCTCTGTAGAGCTCATTTGAGTAAGTAATTCAGCTGCCTGTTGCTCCTGAATGGGGAGGTGTTTGTTAGTCTGGTCAGATAGAGGTGAGGGATAATTATCAGTAAGTAGTCTGGCTTCGAAGAGCACAACTTAGCTCTTCTATTTGGAGCAGAGAATCTGCACGCCTGCTGTGCTGCATCGCTTTACGTCATGGTGTTCTTGGCTCTCAGGAATAATAACAGTCACAGATTCACAGATTCATTTCAAATATCCATCCTGCTTGAACTCTGACTTGGGAATGACACGGGTAGAAAGGCATTCATCATTCTACCGTGCTCGTCTTCAGACCAAAATTTAGTTCAATCAATGATTGTACTATTTTTGTGGGCTTTAAGGACCTCTAGGATAAACCATGTTTTCTAAACTGAAGGTGGAATGAAATTATTAGACTTTAACTGTTACTTCTAGGTTTTGCAGGTGCAATGCCTACCATAATGTTTGGGACAAAGACACACTTTTCCTTGATTCACCCCTCTGCTCCACAGTTTAAAATTTCGAATCAAACAACTCAGACATGATTGAAGTGCACATTCCAGACTTTATAGTTATTTCCATACATTTCGGTTTCACCATGTAGAAATTTCAACACTTTTTATACATAGTCCCCCACATTTCAGGGCACCATAATGTTTGGGACATTTGGCTTCACAGCTGTTTGTGATTACTCTGTGTGTTTCATTGCTTGATTAGAGCAGCGATAAGATACCTAGGCTTGCTTCTAATATATAAAGCCTGTAGTTGCCATTGTTAAAGATGAGGAGAAGAATGTGCCAATGAAAGTCAAAGAAGCTATTATGAGGCTGAAAAACAAGAATAAAATCATTATAAACATCGGTAGAACCTTAGGATTACAAAATCAACTATCTGGAATATCATTAAGAAGGAAGAATGCACTGGTGAGCTCAGTAGTTGCAAGGGATTGGTAGGCCCAGGAAGACCTCCACTACTGATGACAGAAGAATCCTCTCTACGGTAAAGAAAAATCCCCAAATGCTTGTCCAACAGATCAGAAACAGTCGTCAAGAGGCAGGTGTGTCTTTGTCAGAGACTAATATCTGCAGAAGACTTCATGAACAAAAATAGAGAGGCTGTACTGCAAGATGCAAACCACAAAAACAGAATGGCCAGATTACAGTTTGGGAAAAAGTTCTTAAAAGAGGCTGGTGAATTCTGGAAAAAGGTCTTATGAACAGATGAGACCTGTATCAGAATGATGGCAAGAGGAACGTGTGGAGACAAAAAGCAACAGCTCAAGATCCAAAGCATCTGATAACCTTGTGTTTCTGCTCTGTGTAATGGGTTCGGTGCTCATTGGGTGGCCATTGTAGTCCTTTTAAGGACAGCCAATAAGGAGCGTGATTTCCCCGGCAAGTAAGTCTCCATGTCTGTCTCTGCTCCCACGATGCCTCGGTCTGCCCGCCGCTACGGTATATGTATTTAAAAACATAAACAAATTATTTAACCTCCTTAGCATGTGTGTAATAAAAAGGTTCCTGAGGAATAATGTTTGCTTTCGGAAAAGGTGCATTGGAAGACTTACTCAATGATTGAATCTGGAACGAAATGAAATTGAACTGCTTGGCACGAACAGTGATATTTTCCATTGACTCAGGTGGAATTGCTATGCAAATACATATTTTTTTCTTCTTCACAGGGCAACCATTTTAACCTTAATTGCAAAATCTTAGTTCAGAGAGGTTTCAACATATCAGAGACAAAAGAGGTTGACCCAATGAGATGGCCTGTTGAGGGTTGGAGTTTTCCCAGAAAACGCAACAAAAACAACAGCTAAACAATTACAAACACAAAAACCACTGAACCACAGTTTGACCTAAGCAGCTTATTCTTGGCAGGGAGCCACTCAAGAGGGGAATGGAGACACAGGACTTAAATATGCTACTTAACTGATTGATGATGCTTCCCATTCTCAACAGCTGCAGTTTATTATATATTCCACAAAAAAATCTCCATTTTCTCAGTGGTTTGATACAACTTCCTTAAACTTATAAACTAAAATAACTCTACTCAAATGCATCAAACTACACAATCAATAGTCTCTTTGGAAAACATGACCACTACTTGAGTACATTATCTCTTTTCTCTGTGATTCTTGGTGTAGAAATGATATACAGCTCTGGAAAAAAATTAAGAGACCAGTCTATATTGTTTAAAAAATCTGTACTTTTTAATCCTGGTTTAACCCTGGCTCAGCTGGCAGAAGGCTACGCTGAGCAGCAGGTTACTTATATATATATTCACAGGCGAACACCCAGAAATTGAGAAATAAAGGGAAAAAAATTGCTGTGGTCTCTTAATTTTTGTATGCTGTCTGTATACTGTCCACCCCATATAAAGTATTGCATTTATTGCCTCATTTTATATGTGCTTTATGTCGTAAAATTTTATTGTTTTCTAAATGCTGCCACATTTTCTATTGTTACCTTTTACTTTGTTTGCGTACACAATGTAACTCAGATTTGTTTCCCTTAATTTTTATGCTCCTTGTGCAATTCTAAGATGCTGATTATAATGGTATTTATTTTCACATAGCATCTAAATTTTGGTGTATATTTAGATTGATAAAATGTTAGAGCTTATTCATTTTCTAGATGTTTCTGTAACATTCTGGAATATTCTGCAACGCTGGGATCCAGAATGTCACTCAAGCTGCACCACTTGCACTCGCATCTTAAGTTCTTTCAACCAAATCTTGGTGCTGATAGTGAGGAACATGGAGAATGGCTTCATCGCGACATACTGTACTGTTCATGGAGCAAACACATCAGGGAAGGTGGGAAGAAGCAAGGATGGGTGACTGTGTCTGGAACTTGATTCATGTGGAAGGCACTACTCATAAAAGACAAAAACAATCCAGCCAACATTTCTAAAGTTTTGGATGACTCACCTGTTTATGTGAAACTGTTGTTGCTTTTTCTGTATTATTTATGTACCATGTAATTTTTACCAACATGTAATGACAGATAAGAACATAAGAACATAAGAAATTTACAAACGAGAGGAGGCCATTCGGCCCATCAAGCTCGTTTGGGGCAGCATTCTTGTATATGTTGTCCATATTTGGTAATGCTTTACATTACCATAATGCCTTTATAATGCATTCGTAGAACATTCATAAGTAGTATGTAAGAATACCTAAACATCCCAACATTCGTAAACATATAAGGTATACATATAGCTTATGAATGTGCTTTGAATGCATTACGAAGGTGCACTGAATCTTCTATGAATGCATCTGGAATGCATTACTAAGGTGCACTGAATCTTCTACGAATGCATCATGAATGCATTATGAAGGTACAGTTAATGTAAAGTGTTGCCCAATATATATTTTTTTAGTTTTTATGAGCATTGTTGATGATATACAATAACTAATGTGATTTACTTATTCAGTATGTGAAACTTTATAAGGAACATTAAAAACAATAACAAACCAAAACTTGTATAAAATTTGTAGCCTGGGTTTGTCTTTACTTTAATGCAAACGACCAGGACTTGGGGATGCATTGATCGGTACCAGGGAAGAGCGACAGGGGTGTGACCTGTATGTTAACGCTGAAAATTGCAAGAACATCCTTAATATAAAGTCCAGAAGAGAACAAAATTCTATTTAAAGTTCATGGCTTGTAAAGCAAGCCCATACCAGAAGAAAACTGGGTGTCTGACTGGGGATGGATGGGTCCCCCTTGTTAGACAGAACAGGGGGTTCAAAGTTCTAACTAAATTTGGGGGGGGGGGCTGAAACTCATAATTTTACTATGTGACTATGTGCCTTGTAAAGGCAGTCTACATTAACAGCACTGTAAATGTACTATGTAAGGAAATTGGATTAGAATTCACTTTTGCACAGCAGCTGAAGGTAAAAACCCATGTGGAATGATACATCTGTAGGCAGGACCACACAAAGCACTTGTATCTAGAAACATTTCCTCTGCTTAATATCAGGTGACAACAATGTTAAAAACAGCGAGTCCCATCCTCTACATCTGGCCTTTAAGAAGGTCAGTCAGTCTAAATAAGTTTAAACCTTGCTGGAAATGTAGGTCAAGACTTCTACATAATATCCTACATTATTTCATAGTTGTCTCAACAAAATCCCTATAGTATATTTGAAATGTGTTTGCTATGCTAACATTATTCACGGATTACATCTGCACTATAGGAAATAGGGAAATAGCAGGTGTAACCTAACTAAATAGTTAGTGCTGTAGTTAATAGCAGTGAGTAATAGTGTGTTACTGCTTATGCTATGTACACACACACAAAATGTGTGAAGAAGTATTACATTTGGCAGAGTGTTTATGAGAGGTCCCAAGTTGCCAAAAGCCGGTATGAAAAATGTAGCTGTCTGGCTGTTAGCATTGGGATTTTTTTAGGAACACCCAAAGCAGCACAGGCCACGATATCATGTTGGCTTTTCTAGCGGAAAAAAAAAAGTAATGTTAAGAGAAATTATGCCCCCTCCTGTATTTATGAGAAAAACAACTGATTTGACAGCAAATTTAATACCATTCCATTCAATGTGCTTTACTGGGGAATTGGGCGTCATTGATCCTAGGTGACTTTCTCCATTGATTTATTGCAGCACTTTCAGCAAAGGTCATTTAACTAACATAAATAATGGTTTACATTTCATTATTCTTGGTTAGACAAATACATACTCTCTGTGGTAATTCTGCATTGTAAGGGGAACGATAAATCAATGTGCAATTATTAACACTGCCAGAAAGACAAAGGTTGAATGTTACTTTATATACTTTGATCCTAAGAGGAAAAGGGGCTTTGGCTGAATGTGGTAAAAAAAAAATGCATCTTAAAGACGATTTTTAAAGTTTTTAAAGCCTCAAAGAAAAAACAAACAGGGTAAGAGGTATCATTGAAAGGTTAGAACAACTCCTACAAAGTGGGCTTTATGCTAACTAATGCAAAATATATATTTTTTGCCCTCCAATGATACTATTACAAAATTGATATAATGGAACTTAAGAGCTGTAGTCAGTTTTCAGAGTGGGAAAATAAATTGGACTATTTGGTTAAAAGAAATAAATTCCTATGCAGGGTACATTAAGCTGCTAATATTAGGTGTCTGCATGCTGTCATCAGATATAAAAAGCAAGCTGGCAGAGGTGTGAACAGGGGGGAGGACACCCACTGCTCTGTGCTTTCCAGAACTTTCCAGGGGGTGTGAAGCTGCGTCGTGCCACAACTAGAAAGTGTTCATTGCAGAAATAAAGATCGTGATGATGTAAATGTAACAGAATCAAAATCAAATTTCACTTTATTGGCCAGGTCCAGCTGCATGTGTTAGGAATTTGTTTGCCAGTAGACACCAACTTAAATTAACAAGAAATAGAAGAAGGAGAGTTTAAAAAAACAGTAATAAAATAGATTTGAGTATGCAAAAAGTACCGATAAGAAGCAGGTCCCCAATATATACTAATAAATAGTGTTATATAATGAGTATTGATGTGCACACATAGCAGCAGCAATATGCAAAACCTCCAAGGTTTTGGAAATGGTGTATGGCTAGAGGTTCAGGACAGTGCGAATATTGTGGGAAGGAACTCAAAGCTAATTGATCAGCATTATTGCATGTAAGAAGAAGCTGTTTAAGTGACGTGTTGATTTGGTTTTCCTTGTCTGAAAACGTTTGCTACGAGGAAGTCTTTGCCATAGACGGTTGCCTGGTGAGAAGGATCAGCATTGATCTTTTGTTGTTCGCCTCCTTACCCTGGACTCATTTAGTGCATGGATAGGGGGCAGACTACCACGATGATCTTATCCCGTAATCTGATGGTGTGCTGCAGTTCAGTCCTTGGCCTGGGCGTAGGCAGCACCAAACCAGACAGCTTCTGAGGTCAGTATAGACTCGACGATGGCTCTGTAGATGCGAATTAGCATTGCCTGTGAAAAGTTGAATATCTTCTGATGAGCTTTCTTTTATGATGAATGTAATGTTCACAACCCACTAAAAGTCCTGTGACAGCATAGTACCCAAGAACTTAAACGACTCTTTTGTATGAATAGCGCTTTTCCACCACAACAAGTACCGTACTTTTTGTACTTCGAGAAAGTACCAAATATACGGTACTTCAAGGTGTTGGTTTTCCACTGGCGTAAAAACTGATACCGGCACCAGATCCCCTTCTCGTGGATATCCCCTGAGGTGCTCTCCCTGTTCCGATGGGCCACAGCAGGTGGAGAGGATTGGGGAGGACCTGCTAGAAGCTCACCAACTGAGAGAGAGACACTGGAGAAGAGACTTTTCCGCCAGAAGAGGTCAGGTCTCAGGAGCCCGAGAAACAGGGGAATACAGTTGCTCTGCTCGACGCTTCCCTGCACCGTGAGCACGCTCAGCTTGTGTGTCTGCCCTGATGTCCACTCCCCCTATTCCCCTTCCTTGGTCAGAGGGCATGCATCAGGGGGGACGTACTGTAACGTCCTGCCTGCCACGTCTGCCTGACCCTCCTGTCTCCTCCCTGACGTGGCCCTGATGAGCCACGCCTCTTGCTTGTTGTCTCTCATTAGTCTTTGTATTTAAGTACCTGTCCAGTCCAGTCATTAATGCCTACCTTTCTGTTACTCGTGCCCTACCTTGTACTAATCTTCCCACTTTGAACCCTCATGGTCAGAGGCGGCAATTTCAGGTCCAGAAAGTAAAAATCCAGACCAGGATTTTGTTTCAACCAACCAGCTGAGCGTAAAGAGTCACA
>JAODLD010000016.1:18960739-18979281 GCA_026781065.1 Mormyrops boulengeri
CACCCAAGTCTCTCTTCATGAATGACTAATAAGCAGAAACACAACAAGAAAAATTAACTGAAATGGGAGCCTCACTCTGTAAGCTATGTGACCTGTCTAGAGCAGTAATTCTCAATCTACAGGTCACGACCCAAACTTAGGTTGCGGCAAGTTCTGAAAGGGTCATTAGGCAGATTTGTAAATGTAAGCATTTTAAAACCAGCAACCCCCTATGCTGATCCACGATCAGATTTCCCAACCCCAGTCTTAGAATTAACATATATAAACAGGTCTTGCTTCTACAAATGCTTAGCACAAAACTAGTGAACACTCAACCAGTCCAAGAAGCAAAACCACAGATGCTTAATTTAAAATTCATGTCCTGTAGCATGGGGCATGAAGCAGGGAAGCAGACACAGGAATCAAGGAGTCAGGTGAACACGGGGTTTAATTCAAGAAAACATACTCAGAAACATAAAACGACGTCACAACATTAATGACCAGACTAACAAAAGGCACACAGACACGGACTGAAATACACCACAGTAATAACACAACTTGAAACAGCTGGTAACACGGGGATTCCACACGGGGTAGATGAGGGGCGTGGCACACAAGAGGATCGGCACGATCGGAGCATGACAATTCACTGGCACATACAATCAGATTTGTGCAATAGGCATTGATTGGCGCAAATTGCAGAGTGCACTGTGCGCTTGACCATAGCGTTAATTTAAACCTATACCTGATAAAGGGTTGCGACTAAACTGGCAAGGTAAAAAATTGAGAACCACTGGTCTAGAGCGCAGCTGATGTCAGGGTCACAAGGCCACTGGTGCCTGATGTATGGGAAAAAATATATCAAAATTAATGTAAAGAGGCTCTGTGTGGTCCAGTTCAATCAGCTGTATCATTCTGGTCAGTCTTTTCCTACCTCAACCATGTCCAAGCCTGCATCCGGTCACTGGGGACAGTAAAATTCAATATGATCACAGACCCACCATCATTTAGATGGAGATAGTGGACCACATTACTGTGGCAGAATCCACTTAAGTACACAACATATGTGATAAGGTTCAACCTCTTTTGCTCATATCTTTCTTCATCTTATAGTGTTATTTTATATAAGTAGGTGTCTCTATCTCTAGAGTGGTTTAAGACTGAGTAATGATTTTGCAGGTGAATAACCCAAGATAATGCACTACCCACAGCTCCTCGTCCTCAGCGAGCCCCATAATATTTCCACAAATCAAATCCATCAAATCCACATTTTTGCTTTGTCCCAGCGCTAAACATGTCCATACCAGGCATTCGGTGCTCTTGATTGGCTAAGTGCGGAGGGAGCAAAAACGTGGCCTGTCTGTGGGTCCCGGATGACTGGGTTGGGAAATGCTGCTATAAGATACCACATCTTAGTGCTTGCAGATCTTACACTAGTAGAGCACCACATGGGATGCATCCTTACATGGAGAATTCACAGAAGCATATTACAGCTTACCCTTTACAGGTAGTCGACTCATGCTTGACTCCCCAGTGAGTCCAAATGAAACATGGCTGGCAAAGTGTTTAGCCACTAGAAGGAACAGCAAAGGGCAAATACTTTGAGGTACTCTGCGGGTGTGGGTCATTTTTTTTATTTCCCATGTTCCTCAAGTAAGGCTATAAACAAATCATGTGATCCCAAGCCAAGTTACATTTTCTATGCATTCAGTCTGAGCCTAGCCAATGGAGTCCTCTAGGAAATCACTCAGAACCTAGAGATATAATTCAGAGCGGCTACTACTAAAGATTAAAATATCCTCTATGCAAATGTGCCACAGCAGACCCTGAAATCCCAGTGCCCTCGTAACCTGGAACAGCATATGTGCCGCCCATCCACATCTGTTCACACTTTTTCTCCTTATCTATTCTCTCCCACTGTTCCTCAACAACTTCCACTTGCCAGTAGCCACCGGAAAAGAACACAGTACTGGAAAACCTTAAACGAGATAATCCAATGTTGTCCACTTGAGAGAGAGGATGATACTGTTAAACTGCTCGCAATAAATTAAGTGTTATAGGCCATTTTTTAAGCTACAGCACAATGTCCATTAACTGCAGCTGTCTTCAAAAAATCCATCAGCTAGTAAAGCTGAATCTTGTCTCTCTCTTTCAGCCTGCTTGTCTGGCAATATACCACTATTTGTGGTATGGACAGTATTCTGAATGTGATATATTTCAGACATTTCTTTCTTTAATTAAGTTATTCTCACATTTAATCTTATGTTAAAGCCTACAATATTACCACTCTGAAATCACAAGGGTACAAGAAAATCAATAGAGATTTCACTTTTTTTGTTGAACACATTTGAGCATATCGGAGTTAAGCCAAGACATTTCACAAGCTTTGCAAATAAAATGAGATTAAAAAAATCCTTTTCTGATAAATTATGCATATAGCATATATCTATAACTAGGCAGATGTGCTTCAAGGTTGTTTTAACATCTAATGTAATGTCTGTGATGAGAATATTAGTGGCTTTTTCACTTGTACCATACATAGATAAGTTGGTGGTGCTACATTGTTGTTTGTGTGTTTCATCAGAAGGTATTAACTTATTGTACTGTACCAGAGCACCCAGGGACAGCCATGGATGCTAACCTGTTCCTGCAGTCACAATGTATTTCCCACCATGCAAAGCGACACCCCCTTGTATTTAATGTAAATGTGACCCCACTGTGTTAGTGTGCTGGAATCAGGTAGAGGCACAATGCACAGCCTAGAAAAGGAATTTTGGAGGCTGTTTGGGAAATGCAATTGTAAAAATCGCATTGCCAGATTTCAAGGAGGAACATAAATATCTGGCCTCGTCCTTTGTCTGCATCTTTGATTTCACCTGCCTGATGCCACGGCACATTCACTCATCACTCATGTTCATCAGCATCGATCAAGACTAGTTTAACTGAAAGCATGACGAGCAGCACCAGTGCCTTCCAGATTTGGCAGGTATAACTCATTACATCAGTTCTATTAGCTTTCATTAATAAAATAATAATAATGAATAAATTATAATTGTTCATGGGGTTACTGTTTGGCCACTACTATGACACCTAATCATTAAACATTCATTAATTCAAATGAGAAAACATTTGTTTTGGGTCAGGCTATGGATGGAGTTGCATAAATACTGCAGAATAAACCACAAAACAGAGTTTTTCTGTCTCCTTTTGTACCCCCTGACCCTGTGCACAAGAAGGGTATGGTAGGCACCTCTGGTATCTAAGTCATGTGAGCTTCTCCCACCTGCCTGAGACCCTGGGGCTACCTGGCGTGAATAATACATTGGAGAGAATATGTAACGTTAGACTTATCTATCCAAATGCCACGGGTCTTGAATTTCTTCATTCTGCATTCTATAATCCCACAACCACTTGAGCAAAACCAGGCAGATCTTCAAAATACCTTTTAATAATTATAACACATTAATATTAAAGAAATCGATATGCATAAAGAAAAGCTCAGTTTCAGGTGAAATTACTTCTTCAACTGATCTGGCATTAGGTAAGTTATCAGTCCTGTACTTCAAACGTACTCAATGTATTTTACATTGATACTCATCATATGCAACTTCGTCTTTAAAGCGAAGCATCAAAGTTAAGGTACAATTACCTGAATCGGTAAGCTTTCCAGTACAAGACACTTGAATAAGGCAAATTAATTGTAATTGAAAGGGGCATTATAGAGTGATTCACAACAAAACCTGTATGAGGTGTAAACAGAATCTGAGTATCCTGCCAGGACTGAGGGCACCAGCAATCACCCCTAAAGCCGGGCTGAGGTACCCAACCCAGAAAGGTGATGTGGAGATAACTTACAGGCTCGCCGTTCATCTCTCTGTAATACTTCAAGGGCAATAAAAAGAAAGTGAATGCTTTGTTTTTATGAAGCTGCCATCAAGGCAGGGATCCAAGATTTAAAAACATTTTTTCTTTCACCGGTTTAGTACTCCTTGTCTTTTATATGTAATAATGTGATTTCAGTTTCAAGTATTTAAGATATGTATAAAGCATTTCATGTCCTGTACATTTTGACTGGCGCTGTGAATACTAATGAAACTTGAAAGGTGAACAATCTGAAACAATGGCGTTGTATTCCTCAGACATCCCGCACCATGGACAGTTTGTTTGTTTGTTTATTGGTGGGCAAGGTACAGTATTAAACCATGCAACTTACAGTAGTTTAACGTTGCCATGAAATACTAAACTGAGTTAATGTAATCCCTAAAATTTCTACACTATATACGTTTTTATCCCTCCAATTTGCTATTAACATCTTGGTTATTTGTGTTCTTGACTAAAGAAAATAAGACTGCAAAGCCAGAAGCTGGTGCGAAATGAGCGAATACTATGGGTTTTACGGTAGTAAATGTATTCGCTGAAATCTTTGTAAGAATGCATGATGGGTCTTCTAATGCAACTTGGCCTTATTCTGCCCAAACAAGATTTCGGCCAGTTCTATGGTGGAAATTAGGCATAATGGTTAATAAATTCATAATACTGCACGTTGTAATAAGCAATATATGCAAACATCTCTGAGGTCATATCTTTATAATAATGCATAAAATGTCTCCCATTCCAAATATATTCTCCTGTATTTTTTTATAGATATAAACTACACATTGTGCTCATTTACTTACCATTTACATATTTACATATCAGATAGTTTTTCTAAGAATTGCCTTTTATTTTAATGAGTAGGTTACACACCTTTACATTACTGTTTTGCTGTACGTTACATTGCAACACAAACACACGACAAAAGCCTGAACCTCGTTGTAGCAGGAACACACTATAACTATAATTTCCTTTGCTGTCAGAGAATTCTCATCCTCATCATGTCCCCTAAATGATCATCTGATGCCCCAAGAATTAAATCAAATTAATCAGCTATTTCAGAATCGTATGGTTTTTCCTCACCGTGTTGTTGTGTCTGGCTAAAATAAGATGCATTCTTTCGCTGATAAAGCTATCAGTCCTCACTAAAGTTGCCACTTTCGATTCTCCAGGTCCATGACAATAAAATTTGCTGCAGGAGATGAAGTATTTTACCTGTCTTTCACTTTGCTATCTCTTTGTAGCACTGGGTCAGTTTTGGTGTGAACTGTACCAAAATTAGATCAAGTCCTGATTTTCATACCATGTTTGTAAAGGGTGAAAAATACCTGTAAAATACTTTTTGAATTATTCACTAATGGGATCAAATGTCTAAAACTACTGTTTTTGCTATCACTATGCAGCACTGCTTCAGCCGATTTATCTCAATATTTGATCACTTCCAGGCTGTCACTCTTTCAATGTGCTTGCAAAGTATTAAAAAGATTTGTAAAATACTTTTATGGTTACTGTGTTCATAACCAAGTGTCTTCTACTGCTGCCATTTCCTTCCTTTTCTGGACAGCACTGTCGCTTCATTTTTGGTGCAATTTGTCTGAAAATAAGTATAAAATAAGTATAAGTATAAGAATAATAAAGTGTAGATATTCATCCATATAACTTTTTTTGTGAAATAGTAATAAGATCCATCAAATACTTTTGGACTTATAACATTCATAAGGTCAAATGTTGTCTGCTTCCACCCTTCCCTTTGGCACAAAGTGGTATTGCTTCAGTTTTGGGGCAGCCTGTCTCAAAATTTAATCAATTCCAGTTTGGCACCCATACAATGCTTCTGCAAAGTTTGTGAAATATCTGTAACATACAGTACATTTGAAGTTATTCTTTTAATGGGATAAAGTGCAAAAATTGGTCTTTGCTGCTATCACTATGTGGTGCTGCTTCTGTTTTGGGGTGAACAATTCCAGTTCATCATGCCTCAGCAAAAATGTCCATTAAACAGTTTTTGAGTTATAGTCTTAACAACCAAACATCCGAGGGGGTGTTCCAGTCCCAAAACCCCAGAGTCAGTTAATGTTTCTTAGGTCATGGAAACTACTGGGGCAGACTTTTTCAGTTAGATTTTTTTCTCAATTTTTTAAATAACCCTCTGGAGTCGACTAGGAAGAATATGACAGAATTTCAGGTTTTTGAAATGTATTTGTTTAAAGTTGATTTTAACAAAAACTACAATAATAACATTCTAAGTGGTCTCAGATTATTGGTGCTGAGTTTGTGCTGAATAAAAGCACATGTAACACTTTGGGATAAATGTTTATTAGATAGGTGAAATATTTTAAAATGTCAAGGCATGTCAGACTACCCCAAAACTGGCTGAGAGGCCTCAGACTCCAGAGGGTTAAGCTTTATCTGTTTTGTTTGTCGATTGATTTTTTTTCAGTTTGTATCACAAGTCCTCAGTTTGATATAGAGTGGAAGATGTAGTTCAAAGGGCTGATGCTGATATGGATGCATGCCAGAAACCACTGCATTTCTAAGACACATTTGTGGTAAAACCCTATAGCCCTTCTAGCCTCTTAACAGGATAGATATTGGAGAACTGCACATTGGATATTGTTGCTATGAGTGTATTACACATAACCAAAGGATAAAGACAAAATAAACAATAATCAAGCATGACATTTATATATAAAGCTATCTTATATCATACCTAAAAAGACAGCACAGTAATAGATAGTCAATAAATATGGATATCAGCCAATATATATGGATATAAGGCAACTGTTTACAGATAGTGGTCCTGATTAGCTAAAACTGAATAGTTTATCCATGTCTTTCATGATCTGTTTGAATTATCTTGATTTTTACTTTTAAGCAAGCACACAGCGCTTGGAAAAAAGCTGTGCTATGACCAGGTAGACCCAATCTTAATTCTGTAGTTCGGTTTACCAGGTTATAGGTGTAAAAAGCCAAGTGAACATCCTCAGATGAATCAGATTTTTTTTTAATTTATGTTTTTATAATCACTGCACAAGTTTACGAAAAACACTGAGTAACAGAGCAGTTAAAATATTTTAAATTAACTGAGTAAGAATAATACATACTTTTTCCAAAGAAAACAATAGTTCTATTTTTGCTTCAGTACACTACCCACAAAGACACTGACTGAAGCTGGGAGACTGGGTTGGCTGCTACGGGCCTGACAGCCACAGAAGACATATACTTTAAGGCTGTGGTATCATAATGACATCCTGGCGCTAAGCTATGAAGCGGGACATCTGAAAGCAGTTTAATTCAGGGAGCTCTCACAGTGGCTTTGGCCCTTGTTGTGTTGTCTGTAATTCAGGGAGCATTAGCACCAATAAATGTCACCCTCTGCAAGTCATGCCGGTCATACGGGATTAGTCCAGATCTTCGACGGGAAGCTTAATTCAGTAAGGGCTAAAAGCGCTAAAATGTGCAGTGCAGTGCAAAAAACATTTTTCCAGGTGCTTTTCTGTCCATGGTATAATAGAGTACAAAAATGGCTGTCCTGTATGTTTTTGAAAGGCTATTTGTTCCAGACAGGCATGAACCTGAACTGCACTTCCTTGATATGTGTGCTTGTGGAATCATTTGAACATCAACTCTGTCACTTTAAAATTGTTTTACAATCATGTTTCCAGGTCCGATTGTTTTTCCACTACAACGTTTTGCAAGTAGTCGGTACCATATCTGTTTCAAGTGAAAGTGCCAGGATTCCTGACACTGATTCTTATAGTCTAGCATATACAGGTTTATAAAACTCTCAGTGCCTGATAACACCAAGCTCAGAAGGAAATTACATTTACATTGATAAGGAAAGGGAGGAGAGAACTGATCAAATTGGAAAAAATGAAACATAACTTTAATATTTTAAAATTGACTGTGCTGTAGCTGTTTAGAATAATGTTCAATAATCTGTTGCAGTTGAAGCCTGTAAAAAGGAACAGCAGAACCATGGAAGAAACTTATATTTAGCAGCAGAGGAAATGATCGGATTCTGCTAGCAGGCCATTTCAGGGAGTGATCTGCAGTGTGGTGTGTTTAGAATGTGTGGTGTTTATCGAGAGTCATCTCTGATGATAGCGAGAATAAAGTTGCAGATGTGTGTCCACGTTTTGCAAGTGCATTAAATGTCCTTGATACTGCAATATTTGCAATTATAATTAATCCACTCAAGATAATATAACAGAACCAAACTTGTAATATTGATAATCATAGTGTACTTTGTTTATAACTGCAGCTATGTTAAATTAGCAGGAAAATAGGATTTTGCCATGAGCTGATGTGGTCATATCGACAAATTTCCAAAGCCTTTAATGTCCAAATATTGTTGCAATGTTAAGGTGGTTATATGCGTGATCATTACACTAGTTTGTTCTTTATGCAATCTATTTGACCTGAGTAGTTAAGTAGGTGCGCAAAGGATACTGTCAAGAACTTTTAAAGTAGTGTAGCGCCGGAGGGGGGTCAGCATATCCCAGCATGCTCATGGGCAATGTATATAACCCATGTCTGTAATTGTAAATAGCCCTTGTATTGTTGCTGTTATGGTTATATTTGTTTTCCCGATCGTGGTGTGTATTGTTATCCGTGTCTTGTGTGTACCCTGTCTGATCCTCGCATGTTCTTAGCTTGTATAACTCTCCCACGATGTGTGCACCTTAGAGTTTGGTGTCTGACCACCTTGTATTTCCTCCTGGAGTATTTGAGTTTGGTGCTGGTTGAGTGCCTGTTACAGTCCTGCTCAGGATAATAATAAAGAGCGTGTTCTCTTCCAGCAAGCAAGTCTCCTTGTCTGTCACTGCACTCATGATGCCTCGCTCCACCCGGCGCTAGAGTACATTCATAATTTTCTGCCAAGAATTATGTAAAACACATGGCATGCAAAATTATTGTCTGTGTTTTCAAATGTTTAATTGCTTGTCAAATTTATTTGTCAGGACAATAAAAACCACTAAGTGTCAGATATATTTAGAACAATTTAACATTAGAACATATAAAAATGAACCATGAATATAGTCGTGGCTAAAAAATTTTAGAATGACACAAGTATTGGTTTTCACAAAGTTTGCTGCTTCAGTGTTTGTAGATCTTTTTGTCAGACGTTTCTATGGTATACTGAAGTATAATTACAAGCATTTCATAAGTGTCAAAGGCTTTATTGACAATTACATTAAGTTTATGCAAAGAGTCAATATTTGCAGTGTTTGCCCTTCTTTTTCAAGACCTCTGCGATTCGCCCTGACATGCTGTCAATCAACTTCTGGGCCAAATCCTGACTGATGGCAGCCCATTCCTGCATAATCAATGCTTGAAGTTTGTCAGAATTTGTGGGTTTTTGTTTGTCCATTCGCCTCTTGGGGATTGACCACAAGCTCTCAATGGGATTAAGGTCTTGGGAGTTTCCTGGCCATGGACCCAAAATGTCAATGTTTTGTTCCCTGGGCCACTTAGTCATCACTTTTGCCTTATGGCACAGTGCTCCATCATGCTGGAAAAGGCATTGTTTGTCACCAAACTGTTCTTGGATGGTTGGGAGAAGTTGCTCTCAGAGGATGTGATCTTAGGCAAAATTGTGAGTGAGCCCACTCACTTGGCTGAGAAGCAACCCCACACATGAATGGTCTGAGGAGGCTTTACTGTTGGCATGACACAGGAGTGATGGTAGCACTCACCATTTCTTCTCCAGATGCCCCAAATAATTGGAAAGGGGATTCATCAGAGAAAGCGACTTTACCCCAGTCCTCAGCAGTTCAATCCCTGTACTTTTTGCAGAATATCAGTCTGTTCTTGATGTTTTTCTTGGAGAGAAGTGGCTTCTTTGCTGCCCTTCTTGACACCAGGTCATCCTCCAAAAGTCTTCGCCTCACTGTGCATTGAGATGCACTCACACCTGCCTGCTTACATTCCTGTGCAAGCTCTGCACTGGTGGTACCCTGATCCCGCAGCTGAATCAACTTTAGGAGACGGTCCTGGCACTTGCTGGACTTCCTTGGGTGCCCTGAAGCCTTCTTTACAACAATTGAACCTGTATCCTTGATGTTCTTGATGATCCGATAAATGATTGATTTAGGTGCAATCTTACTAGCAGCAATATCCTTGCCTGTGAAGCCCTTTTTGGGCAACGCAATGATGACTGCACGCGTTTCCTTGCAGGTGACCATGGTTAACAGAGGAAGAACAATGTTTTCAAGCACCACCCTCCTTTTAAAGCATCCAGTCTGCTATTCTAACTCAATCACCATGACAGAGTGATCTCCTGCCTTGTCCTTGTCAGCACTCTCGCCCGTGTTAACGAGAGAATCACTGAAACGAATGATGTCAGCAGGTCCTTTTGTGGCAGGGCTGAAATGCAGTGGAAATTGGTTTTTGGGGATTAAGTTCATTTTCATGGCAAAGAAGGACTTTGCAATTAATTGCAATTCATCTGATCACTCTTCATAACATTCTGGAGTATATGCAAGTTGGCATCATAAAAACTGAGACAACAGACTTTTGGAAAATTAATACTTGTGTCATTCTCAAAACTTTTGGACACAACTAATATATATATATATATATATGCACACTACCAGTGACATTTTTTTTTGCACACAAATAGATTTTGTACTGTTACTGTTACTCACTTAATATTTACCTTAAATACACTCAATATCCTTTGCAAACAAATAAATGTTTGTGTATGTTTGGGGTCATTATCCTGTTGCATAAAGAATGTCTGACCAATGCCTGATTAAATGGCATGTCACTGCAGGATGCTATGGTAGGCTTTCTGATTCAAAATTCCAGTCACTCTATGCAGATTTCCAGCTTTAGAGCCAACAAAGCCCCCCAAACCATCACACTACCTCTGCCCCTACCAGGAACTTATATACTATCCCAGCATCCTCTGCGCAGTGCGACTCCAAACAAAACGCCTCCTTGAGGAACCGTAGATTTCAAACTTCAGTTCCTCAGTCCACAGCACCTTACAGCATTCTTCTACACCCTGGTTTCTGTGTTATTTGGCCCATGCAAACCTTTTCCTCTTGTTAGGAAGCCTGTGGCTTTCTAGCTGAAACACAACCCCTTAGCGCCGCCTCCCTCAGTCTTCTGCACCCAGTTGAAGTTGATGTTTTGGTGCCATGGCAGTCATTCAGCTGCAGTTTGACTTCTGGTGCACTTAACCTTCTGTTACGTACATTGTTGACTCTTATGAACTTGTCCTGCGCTTTAGAAGTGGATCGAGGGCTACCAGTCCTCTACCAGTCCTCTACCAGTCCAGATTAGGTCTAGTTTCATG
Source organism: Mormyrops boulengeri (assembly GCA_026781065.1). NCBI lineage: Eukaryota > Metazoa > Chordata > Actinopteri > Osteoglossiformes > Mormyridae > Mormyrops > Mormyrops boulengeri. The sequence goes on from JAODLD010000016.1 coordinate 18,971,898, forward strand.
GTGTCTCTTGATGGTATAAGAAACTGTGTAGAAAGGAATTTTCAATTTCTTGACAATTACACTATACTGTAATTATAGACTTCTCCTCACGGATTGACATTTTTTTGTCTTTTCTCTGTTGTTAGTTGACAATTGCCACCCATAATCAATGTTTCAGACACACAAAATGTCTCACTACTGACCTGTGGATCACCAGACAAGTATTATGTTTTTTTTGGCTAGCTTCAATTAACCAGCTGTGCTTCTCACATATTAGGATGGTATGAGAGCATCCCTCTCAAGCAGATAAAAAGAGGAAAACCAGACTGCTCCCAAGCATGCAAGATGCTCTGCTCTCTCATCACAATCAGAGGTCACCATTGACTTCACCACTGAGGCAGCAGGTAGCTGCCTTTTACCAGGCAGTTTCGTTATGTCCTTAAGTGTGACATTTATCTTAAAGAACCTTGGTAAACAACGTCAACATATATATATATATATATATATATACACACACACACACACACACACACACACACACACAGAAAGACGTTGTGGATGCCTCATGTCTTAATTTTACATGACTAGGCTATTTCTGGCTATGTCTAGTGATAGTGAGCCTCAGGCTCTTCTTCGAGTTCCAGTGCTGCAGCAAACCTGGGCACAGTCTGGCAAACAGTGCGTGAAACCTTCACCCAGGGATGGAGTTTACAGAGACCCTGTCACCGTGTAGCTGAAGACCCAAACACAAGTGCAGTTAATGGTGTGGCAACCAACCATATCTCAAAATAACCACTGGCTGCCTTGGGAAGGGCAATTAAATCTCAGTCCAGCTAATTGAAGAACACCCTGTTTCAACAAGATAAGAGAGTTAGAGTGTGAGAGAGGAAAAAGAGGAACATTCAGAAAATATATACTCGAAATATTTACCTTCCAGTAATTAAACCATCATTAATATGTATCAGGAATCAACATTAACTTACCACTTTGGGTGACACTTAAAAATATAAATCTGTTTTAGAGAGGATACAGGTTTCTGGCTCTCTTTGATAAAAAGGCAGCATAAATATTTTTTACTTAAAGAAGATAATTCATAGAAAGCAGAGAAGGGTAATTAGATGGAACTACAGTGGCCTTCAAAACTATGGTCAGCCTTATTAAAATTATGCTTTGTGTAACCTCCCTTTGCCAACATAATACTTGGGGAATACAATCTGAGACCTCAATCCAGAATCACTACAGGTCCTACACTGTCGGGGTACAAACTTGATTCTGTGGTCAATTGACCATTATTATAAAGATTGGGAGGAAGGTTTTGAATCATTGTCCTGCTGAAAAATTGAACCAAAGTTTCATTTTCAGTTCTTGGGCAGAGACAGAGATTTTAATTTAAAATATCCAGGTACATCAGAGAGTTCATTGTCCCATGTATCCAAACAAGATTTCTATGGCCTTTGGAGGAAAAATCAGGTGCACATCATCACAGATCCACCACCATACTTTGAGATCGCAGCCGCGATCAGGATTTTTTTCTGAATGACCATCCTTCTTCTTATACCAAAGTATAAAGCTGAAGGTGGTGTGTAATTGTACTTTTAGAAAACTGGTGACCACAAGATGCTACCATGTACTACAAATCTCCAACCATGATCTGTGACCACCAGAGGGACCCAGTGAGCCGTCCTATGGGTGGCACTGGGTGCACTTGTTCCTTGTTATCCTAGTTATTTAACCTCCATTGCATTTACCTTCCATGTTCTGACATTGAACCTCTAGCATACTGCTATCCTGTCCTGCTCTACCTTGCCTGATTTTCTGTCCTGTTCCTGTGTCTGCTCTGAGTCCCATGTTGTCTGTCTGGCATCCTGCTTCTCAAGTTACTGTCGCTGTCCTCCAGTCCTAACCCTCAATCTGCTCATTGCAGTTCTCCTCTTCAGTCACCTCCCCCGCCTGTAGCTCCTGCTCTGCCTTTAGGTTCTGTCGTACTCCCATGTGCATCCTGCTTACTATGTATGAGGCAATGAAGGTTTCTTTAGGACAACAGGTGAAGCAGAGCCTCACCAAAAAGCAAAGAAAATGCATTCATATCACATTAAATATCATTTTAATGCCAATGTATACTCACAACCCATTACACGAGAAACCAAAAACTGTATTGCATGAAACAGCTACCCCCTTAGGTTTGTAAAAAATGAACTTCAGTGAAGCAAAACATTTTTTTGCCTCACTAAGGTAATGTATGAATTTATTAAATACTTCAGTGTATCTCTCAAAAGCTTCTATTTAACAGTCAATTAGATAGTTATGGAATATGATTCAGTGATGAATGCCTCACCTAGTCTTTCCACCCATACGCATTTTTACACTATGCAGGGTGAAGGACATGGGAGCAGGAGTCGGGGCTAACAAGATGGCTTTTATTACGAAAGGAAACAAGCTGGAAAGCAACAGGATCATGGGGAATTACAGACTGGGAGGAAAACACAGGCAAACAGGAGCACCAACATTAATGTCAGAACTTGGGAGCACAGGACTGGGAAGCACTTTTACACAGGGACTAACAAGGGAGCAAACAAGAGGCAGCTGGAGTGAATCACGCAAGGGCTGAAATGAGAGGCAAGACAAATGTATAACAGGCATGGCTCATTAGAACCACACTAAGGAGGAAGCAGGTAGGCAGGGTATAACATGCATTCTTATGTGTTCTCAACACAAAAACATTATACATTAAAATATCCAGAATCATCTTGGACAAATTCTAGTAGCAAATCAAACACAAAGCTATTTTTTTAATAAATCGCTAAAAACTCCCCCCACATTGAAACAACAAACCTATTAGCAGGCATGAGGGGGTCTAGACATGAAGGCTGTGTCCATAATGAGGCTGTAACTGTAAACAAACAGGTTCATCATCCTTATTACAGGGATCTTCACACTTTCACATTTGACTGTGAATACAAGGGCAAACAAAACAATCATCAAAATAAAAAAACTATTGTTTCTGGGCTCACAAATGGCCTTAACACCTTACAAAACTGAAGTCGAACTAAACTGCTTGTAAGCATAACAGATAGAAGGGGGTGCAGCAGTTGTGGAATTAGATCTACAAAGCATTAGGATTTGGATTAAAACCCCACAAGATGGTTATGTTTTCTCATTCTTCATTTTTGTCAAGATAGTTAACTAACAGTGTAATTATCACATATTTCAAAATGTGACCTATTTCTGCTCTTGCTTATTAACTGTACTTCAGCAATGCTTTTATATTTCTGATCAGTAAAAACAGCAAAGGATCAGTAATGTAAGCTCATATCCGTGTGGTCATTGACATCTATTGTAGGCATAACCCAGCAGTTAATAGATACACAAAAGTGTGTGTGAAAGCCTAATTTTTTCCACCAGCAAGAAAATAACCGAACTGTGGCAGCTGTTATGCATGATATACTGAAATGTCATCCTAAAAAGTTGTTTCATTGCGTTTGATACTTCTGCATATGTATTGTGGTGATCTGTTATGTAATATGTCCTGTTTCCCTTGAGCATCAGCCTGTGTTTTTAAAATAATGATTCTCACCTCAGTCAGTTCCCTGCTTTGGAGGCTGCAGCCTCACCTTTGCTTATTTTTAGGATGCCAAAAATTTAGTTGCGGTATGACATTGTTTTTTTTTACGTCTTTCACTATCCAAAAGATTTTTTTCCCTATTTCACATCACTTTTTCTGTTGGCAGGGGATGGATTGCTATAAACTTGAGACATGATTAAAGGGAGGATTGACAGACTCATTAATGTGGCAATTCAAGGAAAATCCTTAGACACAAATATTAGCAATAAGATGTATCAGTGTAAAGCACGAGGAAATTGTCTTTATGCCTCCCTCAACTTGCTCTTTGCAAAGTAAGCCGTCCGTGAAGGGCAGCCACATGTTGGGACGCCCAGGGAGCTGGGGGTTAAGGGCCTTGCTCAAGGACATGCAGACATGCTGAGGCTGAGTTTGAACTGGTGACCTTCTGATTACAGGCACACAGGCTTAGCCCACTGAGCCACACACTGCCCCCAGTGACCATTGTTTACATTGTATCCAAGTTATAAGCTGGAAAACAAAAATGTGACATTCATCCCTCATCCATAACTGCTTATTCAGTAGACATGTACAGATAGCCTGTCTAAGGAATTATGGGTGACAAGGCAGGGGAAAGCCTGGATGGGATGCCAGTCCATTGCAGATAAGATACTCTCACACACAATAGTGTACTGTGGGCAATTTAAAGACACCAATTGTTTTTGGACTGCAGTAACACATGAGGAACCTCCAGGCCCCTTTCATACAGGCCCAGAAACATAAAGTGATCCCCCAACCTCGCAATGCAAATGTACATAATGCTTAACAAAATATCCTCTCTGCAAGATGAGCATTTCAAGCTAGCTAGATGTTCTTCACAGGCCCAGTCCAAAGCCAATATAAAAATTACAGCACAATAAATGCAAATAAAAATACAGCTAGCTTATAGCCACATAATATGTTAGCAAAATATTATGAAACGTATAGTCAGGGATTGACATAACTTGTACATAAGTACACATTTGCAATAAAAAGGTTATAATGCATGGTATATTCTTATCATGTCACCGCAAATGTACATGAAATAAGTTTGCATTTCAGCTGTTACAACAAGAAAGATAGACTGATGATGTCTTTTTTGTTAATGAATTATCCAGACTGCAAATTAATCTCGTAAACAATATTTGCCCACGCTGTGATAATATCTTGGAGACGCCCTTTTCTGATAGATACACTTAGTGCGGGGAGGCTTGGGCAGCTCAGCAAACAGAAGCCTGTGACTCAGGGGATGAACGTGGGCTCCAGCAGAGGCAGATAAACGTATGGTAATATACTGAATGTGACAGACTGCAGCCTACAACTCTAGCCAGACCTTCTGGAACTTGCAATAAGTTGGACACGGTAGCTGATCATGCAGTAAGGTTGTCCAACATTATCACTTTTGCAGTTGTTTCACCTTCAACCAGTATCGTATTTAGCTTGAATTTACAACACTTGATCCTGAAAATGGCCATTCTATAAAAAAAGATTCAGTTTTACCATGTTGGCAGCCAGTTAAATTGTTTGTTTGTTTGTTTGTTTAATTGACAGATGTTGTTTACAGGAATTTATTCTCTGGTCAAAAAGAAAGTTGCAGTGAAATCTAAAGAATGGATACAATGCCCACCAAAAAATAAAAAATGAATACAGCCACAGGGTGACAAGGTGCCTGGCGTGCCGGTGATATCCAGTGTAGATACGTAGTCGGGATTATTAATTGTCACGCTCTATAAATAGGCATGACGTAACAGCAGGCAACACTGATTGGTCTGTGTGGCTGTCCATCACCAGGCACGCTGTGCGTCTGCAGACGACGCTCGCAGCTGGAGGGATGCAGTAAGCAATGAGGTCAAGGTTACTACTGTACCATACATGTATAACCACTTATAGGCCATATATACTTCCCACAGTCAGGTAAAGTTGGATTACTACATGTACAATATAATAATCTGCTGGGGTGTGGCATGAGTAAATGGTGTCCTGTAGTTGTGTTCTGGGCATAAAGCAACACTGGATATAATGGACTTTGGATATAACGGACTGTTTTGCCAGGTCCCTTGAAGTCCATTATAATGGGATTTTACTGTAGCTACAGCGCCCTCCACAATTATTGGCACCCCTTGTAAAGATTTGTAAAATGGGTTAGAAAAAATCTACCTTTTGGTGAAGCAACTTTACGTCACACTGAAAAAATGAGAAAAATCCAGCCTTTCATTGAAATTAATTTAATCAAAGAAAAACAAATCCTTCATGGTAAAAAAATTATTTTCAACAAAAACACATGTCCCACGATTATTGGCACCCCAGCATTTAATGCTTTGTACAACCTCCCTTTGACAGTATAACAGCCCTGAGTCCTATAACATTTTATAAAGTTGGAGAATACCTAGCAGGGCATCTGAGACATTCCTCTTCAGAGAATCTCTCCAGATCATCCAGGGTCCTAGGCCCTGTCTTGTTGACTCTCCTCTTCAGCTCAGCCCACAGGTTTTCCATGGGGTTCAGGTCAGGAGACTGAGATTCTGTGGTCTGCTAACCATTTTTGTGGAGGACATGTGCGTAGGACCATTGTCCTGCTGGAACATCCAGTTTTATTTTCCTAGCAGAGGCAGCCAAATTTTGAGTTAAAATGTCCTGGTATTTCATGGAGTCCATAATGCCATATACCTTAACAATGTTTCCAGGGCTTTTGGAGGAAAAACAGCCCCACAACATCACAGAACCGCCACCATTTTGCGGTAGGAATAAGGTTAATTTCATTATATCCATCCTTCTTTTTACACCAAACCCACCTTGAATGTTTATTGTCAAAAAGCTACATTTTTGGTTCATCAAACCATTGAATTTGGTTCCAGTCAAAAAGTTGTAGTAGTGTTGTAGCAGTGTTTCTCAAACTCCAGGCACTTACGTTTGTGGTTAACTGACAGAAAAGGCTTTTTTTCTGGCATATCTTTCAAATAATCTGTTAGCGTGAAGGTGGCATCGTATGGTTTTTTCAGAGACGTGGTAACCCCAAGATTTTACTTTGTCTCACTACCAGTGATCCTTATGGATTTTTTTGCCTCTCTTACTATACTCCTCACAGTTCATGGGGGCAAAATAAACTTGTGTCCTCTACCAGGCAGGTTTGTAACAGTTCCAGTTGCTGTCCACTTTTTTATTATTGCCCTAGCAGTAGAAATTTTATACCCATTGCCTGACTTATGAAGGTCAGCACACTTCTCCCTCATTTGGTTTGTATGTTCTCTTATCTTTCCCATGTTGATGGATGTCTAAGGGAATTTGACCTCTGTGTCACCTGATGCTTGTACCCCAGTTAATCAAGATGTCATGGATTATACCTGGTAGGTTCGTATTCACGCCAATCAACTCAAATATGTACAATTTACATGGGAAACATGCTTCAGTTACATTGTAACTGCAATTTCCAGTTGTGGCAATAATTGTGGCACATTTGTATTTGTTAAAAATGATTACTTCTTGATGAAGGATTTGTTTTCCTTTGAATAAATTTATTTCAATGAAAGGTTGGATTTTTCTCATTTTTTCCAGTGTGAAAGCTGCCTCACCAAGAGGTAGATTTTTTCATTTCCACAAATCTTTACAGGAGGAGCCAATAATTGTGGAGGACACTGTATGTGTATTTATTGTGTATCATGTCATTGTGATGTATGGTGTGCGTGTGTGTGTGTGTGTGTGTGTGTGTGTGTGTGTGTGTGTGTGTGTGAAGAAGCTGAAGAAGGAGTCCTATCGGGCCTTTTTGGCCTGTGGGACTCCAGAGGCAGCTGATGAGTACCGGCGGGCCAA